>JAODKF010000044.1:9857439-9876004 GCA_026779585.1 Mormyrus proboscirostris
CCCCCCCCCCCCCCCCCCCCCCCCCCCCCCCCCCCCCCCCCCCCCCCCCCCCCCCCCCCCCCCCCCCCCCCAAGAGCAGCTTTGTGAAGAAGTATTTTCTGGAAGGCTGGTCCCAAGAGATGGGGTGCATCAAACGAGAACTGGACCCTAATACCAAACTTAGCGTTAATGGGCCATGATCTGTCAGCTGCCTTTCCATGATTTTGATAAACTGAATTTAATGGCTGCTGTGTTATTGATTTTTTTTTATTGAATCTGAATTTAGTGATCAATTGTCATTGTTGACACACCACAGCACACAGTGCACAACAACAAAATGTGTCCTCTGCATTGAACCCATATGCGACAATGTGACATAGCAGGGAGCAGCTACTGTAATTCAGTGCCTGGGGAGCAGTACCTTGCTCAGGGTACCTCAGTAGACCCTTGCTGGTCGGGGATTCGGACTTGCAAGCCATAAGTATGTGACTGACATCTTACAGTCAGACTTCACCAAAGTAATGATGAAAATTGCGGGTACCTTGTATGAAACAAACTTGCCAAACTCAACAGCCCATGCTCTTCCGCATAATGGTGCATCCACAAAAGTTTTAGTGGGTTAGATTATTATGTGTTATGTCATTTGTGGTCAGTCTATCATGATTCGTCTTGAGAACTGTCCTTGTTCTTCAGTGTTCTAGGGGCCTAGGGATGTGACCGTGCAAAATCTCTACGTCTGCTGCAAGAGACAGCGAGATGATTGGGACAGACATTGGATAATCTAAACCATGTTTCTCTAAAGGAAACTTTCTTGACTGTGAAGCACTCGTCTCCCCGTAAGTCTCTGCGGACCTGGCAGCAAGTGGCGGATGTTAAACAAACTGACACAGTGTAAAGCACAGATTTTTCCGTGGGTGGGAGAGAGCAGTTCTTTCCGCCACGCGTCACTTTGTCATCCGCACTTGGTGACATGTGATTCTCACAGGTAATGCTGAGCATTTCCTGCAAGAGCCTGAAGAACAGGAGACCGATAAGTTCAATCACTCTCAAACAACACAGACAAATGATTAAGATTTAATCCAATGCAGAATATTACAAGTGTGGTAATGACAGTAATAAAATACCTTCCTGTATGGAACAACAGAGGATTCCTGCTATTTGTAAACACTTTATTGTTGTCCCTGTTGCTAAGTGCTCAAACCCCAAGGCCTTAAACGACTTTAGACCCGTCACATTGACATCATTAGTGATGAAGGTCTTTGAAAGAGTGATTAAGCAGCTGGTCCAAGCTCAGGTACAAGTTTAAGTTTAGGAAACACCACAATGACACAGGAAGAACATGCAAACTCCACACACATGGAACCCTGGTGGGGACTTAAACCCAGGCCCCAGCGGTGTGACGTAACAGTGTTAACCACTGCAGCACCATGCCGCCCCTCTTATTACATTTCAGAAAACTAATTAATTTATCCAACCTGCTTTCCTCATGAGTGCTGTGAGGTAGAGGAACAGTAGCAATGTACTCATATGACTCAATGTGGCTGCAAGTTATTTGGCTCCATTATTATGACCAAACAAAGGGGGCAGGAAGGAATAGAAAGATTAGATGTAGAGAGGAAGAGCAGAGGGTGACACAGCAAATTCTGGGTGATTCACTAGGCCAGAGTTTTCCAATCCGGTCCTTGGAGACCCACAGACAGTCCAGGTTTTAAGGGAGCTGGGAGGAAGCAAAAATGTGGAACAACAGTGGACTCCTGAGGACCGCACTGGGAAATACTGACCTAGACTGTGCTTCTTCAAAGAGAGTCCAGAACAAAGATTTCCGCTGCCATGTTCTGGATTTGTTGCCAGTATTTTTCGGTTTTCTGTTTTGTAGAGATATTTTCTGTGCTGCGTTGGGCCACTGGCTGAACACTGATGTTGAGAAAGTCCATTTCCCAGGAGCAGACATAGAAGTAGCTCATAATCTATTTGGACACTCCTCTCGTGCAGAAGTCGTACTTAACTGAATCAGTGCAGAAGGTCAAAAGCATATGTGTCTGTTTACACCAGACAGCAACCTGCATTTCATCTGTCTGGAAGACCCCCCCAGTGAGTAAACAGATAACCAACTGACGTGTGTGAGATTGGCCGGCGTGAGGAAGGAGTTATATCACGTCAGCAAAGGGCAGATTGGGTCCAGTGAAGAATAATGGGCTGGTCAATGAAGGGGGCCCCACGTACAAAAAATGGATGGAGGTGCCACACGATGACGGTGCAGAGGAGACCAGGGCAATAATATTGTCATTTTTGGTGGGGGTGGTGCGGGGTGATCAGTACTCTTCACCTTTTGTAACGGGCAAAGCTTTAATAAGGGACTGGACCCGTGACCACGGAGGCATAGGAGAAACACCTTAAAGAACATTATTTACTCTCGGACATGCAAGCTACACCGATGTCTTAATTTCGACCCGGAGGTCATTTTAAACAGTTGCTAATTTTGACTAAAAATAATTCTTGGATGGAGGTAACCAAAGATAGAATATATCTGAGGCGTGTGTGTCTCATCTGAGGGATGTGTGTTTCAACTGTGCCGTGATGTGGTATGTCTTATGCTGCTGAGTGGCAGTTACGATGACGTGCTCTGTGGTGACCTAACTGATAGAGCAGAGCTATGAAACACCCACCGTCCAGACACCTCCAGCGCACAGACGTGACTCAGTGTGGGAAGAGGGAGGATTGAGGAAGGGGTGACAATGGTGTCTGTATACTTCATTAATGTCAGCTAACTCAAAAATCTTTTCCGTATTCCGTGGCATCCATCCCAATCATTTTTAAAATATATCCTACCAGAGCAGGCATGGAAGGGACTAATTTTCAGCCCTGGAGTTTTACGCCCAATTTCAGCTCATTTTGTCTTCGTTCTTGGGGAACTTTGATGCATGATGTCACAATTGAAGTCTTATTATCCAGATACATTTATTACTGACATTTCATGAAGAAATAACAAATAGCATATTGAATTGTTTAAGCAGTCTGGCTTTTTCAGCCCAGCCTGGTATCTATATCTGTCCATCTTTTGAGAAACTTCCAGTAATTAGCAATAGCAAGCGATTAGTTGTAGAATTTTAAACGTAAAATAATTTTGCTTCCGACCAACTCAATTTTAAACCTGTCAAGTTATTTAGTTTCTGACCGGCACAGCAGCTAAGGGGCTCACTGGGAATTCACCCGAATCTCCTGATTGGCCACTCTGGACCGGTACCAGAGTCAATTCTCTTCTATAGTCTGAATACAGCATGTAGCGTGTGTCATAAGTATCTAAGTCAGTCATGAACCCAAACCATGCCTTATGATGTCGTGAGCTGTGCTGGGGTTTACTGCCCAGCTTTACAGTGACAGCTGGCTACACACAGATAAGATGTTCAAGGGAGAGTGACCGATGCGGCGGAAGGCAGACGTCTGCTGGGTGGAAGTTTAAGAGGAAATGTCGTCGCCGTAGGCCGACGGCAGGATCATCGTCTTTGACGTGGTGCAGCGATTTAGTTGTACATCTGTGGCGGGAATTCTGGGCCAGATTAGACGAGATTAAATTTAATGTCCAGCCTGTTCAAAAAAACGCCGAGTGCATGGTGGAGCCTCAGCGAGAGCGAGAGCTGCCTAAAAACGTGAAATGAGTGACAAGAGAACCGAAGCAACAGAAAAATGAGAACAGAAGCAACAATATAGTTTAAATCTCATTTTTGGTTCTCGATTTTTAATAGTTGACTTGTACGTTGGCTTTGTCTCTACGATATTTTTGTTTAAACGTCAATTATTTTGTAATGTAATATTCTGAAAACCAATACGTGAAGGCAACCCCAACCCTATGTGATTCAGACTCGTCTCCTTTTTTATAAGAATCACAATTGTTAGTGAATTAGTTTAGCAGTGATTTTGTCCTCGGAAGGTATCACCACAGCAAAGAAGAGAGGCCAATGAGCAGGAGAGGCCGCGGCTCAAAGACCACCGAGATAACAGAGCCAAGAAAGACCCCTGAAGCCTCTGTTCTCCTTGCCTTGGGACAGTGACACACCAGAGAGGGACACCTTCATCACAAGATCAGTCGCTCTTCATTGCAGACTGATGCTTTATGCATGAACCTCACCCGGGCTTTGGGCGCTGTGAAGGTTGCGACGTGGTGGACTGTACCCTGTGCTTCGTTCTCGTCCCGGCGTGCGAGGTCTAGGCTCTGTAGGCGCCGTCAAGCGCTCAGAATTGGTTTGACGGCTTCAGACCGAGACGCGGAGCCGGAGAAGCAAGGCTGCGATCAATAGACGAGCTGGCTGGGGAGAAAGCAAGCACGGTTTGTGAAGAACCTTATATTTAATGGAGATAATCAGGTTGAACCAGAGCAGGCTTCAGAATAGGCACTTTCATTCAACTTCAAACCTTAAGTACTAGTTTGTAATTGGATAATACATCCAAATGTGTGCCTAAGCAGAGAGTAAGAACTCCTTATGCACCATTTGTACTATTTTTCGGGCTTCAAGCCTTCTGGTCCAATATGAAGTTCTGAGCCTGTGTTTTTTATTTTTAAAATGGAACAATTACAAACTCGCCACCTTCTGCCCTGGTATATTGTTCATATCGTTCTCCATCCCATTTTCCTTCTTGATTACGATTCCTTAATGATTGCCACATAGCTGAAGTCACGTCAAGTTTCATCTTTGTTACTGTTATCAGTTCCTATTTAGGCACACGATGGATGGGTTGGACTCACATCGATACTTGCAGCTAAAAAATACGTCACCACCAAAGGTTAGGTGTGATGGGAGTTCTGCATTCCAAAATATGACGCAAACTACTTTGGTGCCTGGTTTAAATCTCAGACCAGGTTCTCCGTATCGATCTTCTCCTCCAATGCTGCCCATCTTTCCATCTTTCATTCATTCTTGTGAGCGAGGTTTGCGTTTAACTGTCCGATACAAAATGTAATAAATTGTAACCATAGCACATACGAGATTTTTGCGAATTCAGGTGGGTAATGAAGAGGCAATTAAATGAAATGACAGCTATATGCAGAAATCCCATGAGGACCAACACCACAGACTAATGAGACAAATCTGTGAAGTGACTTTGCAAGTTATTTCCGTGAATGCATGGACCGCCGATGGTGTAAACAACACTGTATAAAAATCTTAAATAATATTCTTTCACCTCCTTGTTTTGAGCTACACATGTGTTCAAGTATCTTTATTACTGGTGTTTTTAGTAATGTTGTTGCTGGGATGGTTTCCAACGGTCACGCATATAAATTAAGATGGAAAAGCAAAAGGAGACTTAAAACCTGTAATTTTATATAGTCGTGCCCTGTGGTTCTTTACGCCTTTCATTCGCTGCTCCGGCCATAAATCTCTGTCCAATCAGCGGGGTCCCTCCTCCGGGGACTGGGATCCCAGAGGAATGGGTTTCGAATAGCTGCCATTGGGATGCAGCACAAATGACAGCTTTCGAGAGGCGGTGATATCAACCTGTATAAAGAAGCATTTAATACAACCAGAGGCACGGCAACAAGACAGGTAAAGGAAGACAACTGCGTGGGGCCCCGAGATGGGTGGAAGCCCTCAAGGCCCAGCTGATTATGTCAATTCTGTGTGACTTGTGTTTATTAAATTCTCTTTGTCCATGTTATTCATATGAACTTGCTAAAATACTGGCAATAAATTTGACCACATTGGGGGAGAGTTAGAAGTTTGTTTGCCTGCAGTCCCCAGAGTTAGTTTACTGTGTTCCAGCTGGGAATGACGTCACACCCGAGTTAAACCACGTTACAGTCAACAATTCGGAAAGCCATTTAGCAATACCAGGGACCCGTTTCAAACAGCAGAATTTCTTGCTTAGCCGGATAACTTGTCAGATTTAACTCATCCGAGTTTAAATGGCCTTTTAGTTCAAATGGAATGCATTACTAGAATCAGCTCTGAATACAATTAGGGTAACCACCAAATCCATGTTTGGGGGGACTCTATGAGCTAGGACAGGGTTTGTAAACTACCATTTCAATTCAATAATACGTGGATACGTGGAAGCATTGAGTTATTGCTGTGTGCTGATTGGTCAGTCTCCTATAATTATGTATGTGTCACTAGTGATAGCTGAAACAGCTGGAGGAGTCTTTCAATCAAGGAAACAGACCAGTCAAAGCACAAGAAAAACTGAACTATTTAGCCAAGCACACGAGCCTTTCTCTTTTAATGTGGTTCGTAAAACCGGATGCAGCTCAAACTGTCTCCCCTAACATGGCTGCCCATCTATTTCCAGCTAATCCAATTAGAATTAGGGTCGTAAACATCTTGAGTTTGTGAGGAAGGGAAGCATCGACTCTGGGAAAGACACACATATGCTCCCGTCATATTTGTACAACCAAGCTCACAAATGCAAGCACTTTAGACCTGTGTTTCCCAATCCGGTCGTTGGTGACCCACCGACGGTCCATGTTTTTGCTCCCTCCCAGCTCTGTAGACTGTCTGACAGAGAGCTGGAAGGAAGCAAAAACATGGACCGTCGGTGGGTCCCCAAGGACTAGGTTGGGAGATACTGCTTACACAGTGTGCGTGTCCGTGTGTGGGGCGAGGGGGGGCTGAGGAAACTCACGCAAAGAGACGCGGCATGTAAAAACTCCTGAGACCAAATTTGTGATGTAACAGTGCTAACATGGCACAGTGCCGCCGTGCACAAAACCTACAGTGATGCAGAAATGCCTCGACACACTGACTACAGAATACTGTCAGAATACACTGACAACAAACATACTTACAGCTCAACACTGAACATCAAAGTATTAAAGTATCAGAATGATTGCATTACACAAAGAAGTGTGAGTCACTGGTTCTTAAGCAGCCATGTTTGAATGACACACTTATCCTAACTCATTTCCAATCATTTACGGTACGTAATTCTCCCTGTCTAGAACAATACATGAGCGGGACAGAGACCTAATTTTTTTTTCCTCAGTGTTTGCATCTGCTCTAAATCCTGGCTTCTTAATAACACTATTAGCTTTCCTCAGCCTCTCAGCCCTCCTGGGATATCAGTTTGCTGCTGCCAGTAAATATCTGTTCAGAAGCAACAGCGCCGCAATCTTCAACTTGTCCTTCTAATGAACATGACACGTGGAGACTTCAACCTGAGCGTCTTTAAGGATCATTACGCCTCGAAAGCCCCTATAATCGCAGCAGTGAGAGGTGATATTTAGTCACTTACCAAGCAAAAACAGTAGTTTCAGCCGAGTGTTTTGTTACATTATCATTTTCGGTAAATTAATGGGATTAGATAACTAGCTTCCAATAACAAGCGTGGTTTTCAGAAACCAAGCAGAGTCTTTCAGAAAACCCTTGAGTGCTACATTTCATGTGACATATATTTGATCTACAGCAGTGTTTCCCACCCCTGGTCCTCCGGGACCCATAGACAGTCCATGATTTTGCTCCCTCTCAGCTCGCTGCCAGACAGTGAACAATTTTGCATGACTGTCAGTCCCCGAGGACCGGATTGGAAGATACTGATATACAGGCCTCAGTACGGTTCTGCAGGAGTCATTTAAGCCTTATTTCTTTGTCAGAAGATTAACAGTAAGATATGAAACAGCATACGGGCAAAGGAATAGCAGACACTGTGGTTTATACCCATGATTGGAAGTTGGTTCATACCCTGTGTTCGACAGAGTGTGCTCTCCGTTGGGCCCTTGAACAAGGCCCCCAACCCCAACGCTCCAGGGTCTGATTGACCCTGCTCTCTCGACCATACGCAATTTCAAATGAACACGTCTGCTAAGTAAATAGATGTAAATAAGGTATCGATGATTCTCTAACGTTAACTCACAGCAATGTGTCGCGGAATGGATTAATTCCAGCGAAGGATTTTAAGTTATTAGGACGGTGGCTTCAAACATGCGTCTCCTGCTGCCTGGTCTTTCAGAACCATGCTGGTGTTTTTTGATTTCCAGCCGCGCAGTCGTGCCACTATGACAGTCCCAGCCAGATGTCCTCTGCTTGCTGGCGCACGCAGGCTCACAGCCGCATCGGTGTGAAAAAATAAACAGCATAAGTCAGGATGATAATCTTGGGCAATAAAGCACCGAAATGATTATTAATAAAGACATTTTAATTTCTCAGCACGTGCTCAGCACAGCAAGGCTAAGGTGCTCACTCGCACGACACAGGCTGGCGTATCTAACCGAAAGCGGTACGAAAAAAACGAAGGCAAGTTCCAGCTCAGTTCAGTTCAGTTACCATAAAAAATCCAGCACTACCCCACAAAGGAACCACCACATGGCACAGATAGATTGTTTTCCGCGTAGCTCACGCATAGGTCACACAGGGCCTAATCTTCTATTGTATGTCGTGTGTGTTTTTTGCAATGTTTGAGTACGGTTTCCCGTGTTATCCCAAGTGCCATTTTCCTCTTCATCAACGTCAGAGCTGCCGCGTTAGCTAATAAAATGACGTACTCCAAAGGGTAGACATTTTCCCAGTTTAGTCTTCAAGCGAGTGTCCTTTCAAGTTGAACGGTGCTGCATCTGTGTCCAGCATAGCTCACTCATAGCATCATTTCAAAATTCAACTTTATTAGTTTTCATAATGTAGAATTTAGATTGTGGCTAAATTTCAATAAAAGGGGGCTTTCATTTTTAATCTCCAATAATACAAATCCTCTCTACTTAGGTGTACAAAAATATCTCTCCTCCTAGTAATAGTATTGAGAGTGGAGATCTCATCGTAACATAGGCTGGATGAGTATAAATAGGCAATGCTAATCGGAGGTGGATAGTTCAGGTCCGAAAAGTAAAACAGACCAGGATTTTGTTTCAGCCCACAAGTTCACTATAAAGAGTCACGGTGACATAGCACTCAACTGGTTGGTTAAAACAAAATCTTGGTCTGGATTTTTATTTTATGGACCTGAACTATCCATCTCTCGTGGTAAGTTATGCAACTATATAATCCCAGCAAATATCCCAAGATTACATAACAGGGTAGATCTCTATAATGGAAAAATTGAAGTAAATGCATTATTTAGGTGGGTTGACAGTGACTATCATTTTTTATGGACTTACTTTAGTAAACGTTCCACTTTGGCAGCATGCAACATGAAAGAGCCTCTCATTCTGACCCTATGGATTCCTCAGATATGACATCCAGTACAGCTGGTATCCAGGGAGAAACTGCAGACTATATAACTGCTGGAGATTATGAGGCACAGCCCAAAGAACTGGGTCACATACCCCTTAAGCTTCAATCCACTTAGAACTTCACCCAATTTGTTTTTTTTTTTTTAAATATGAATACATCTCCAAAAAATTATTTGACTCCGTGATGCTGTTAAGTATCCAAACATGGGTTGTCTGCAAGTTGGAGCTAATTAACCTTTTGCTGGCTAAGGATTTTTCTGAGATTCGTTTATCTCCAGGACACTCTTAGAGAAGCTTGGCTGATGGAGTTGCCCAGCGTGGCTCTAAACGTGACGCCAGAGGTGGGCGTCGCTTGCCACTTAGCCCGGAAATGTTAATTACTTTTCACCACATCGTCTTCAAAAACTCTCAGGCAGCCTCACAGTCCTGGCTGCTCTTTTCTTCTGCGGTCAGAAGGCCGTCGAAATCTACTTGTCCCCGTGCCAGGGACAAATCAGACAGGCTTGTGCTTGTTAGCAATTGCCGAAATAACCAGGGTGACATCGACAGGCATCCTGCTATTCCTGGAAGTTCTTGGAGTCGCCCGCAAATTATCATCAGCTCCCCGACACCTGTGAGTGATGCTCAACGTCCTGGAAATCTGCCGTTCAGCTGGCAAGTAGTTTTACTGCCACAACCTCTAGCCCCGATTAGCCAATTTTACTGCCGGCGCTGGGCTTGGCAATTCCGTCCAGACATTATACCGTGGCAAAAGGCAATACTATTGTGGTATTTTCCAACAAAATTTGTTGAACAAAAATACTATGGTATACGGTATTAACGTAGTACAGCCTGAGCCTAGCCAGAACTCCTCGCCCCCATGGTTGTCTGTTATCTGCCTCCCTGAAATCAATACGCCTAAGGTAGGATGTCTGCATTAGCGCGTACCTTCTGGATAAGAAACTCATCAAGCTGAGATGAACCTGACTGGATGGCTGTTCCTGGAAGCAGTGACACGTAAGAGGCACTCCAGCTATGGGGCTACGCTGGGGCTCTGGTCTGAGGGTCCGTCTCGCCAGTGATTTCTGACCTCGGCACTGTTAATGGAGAAGCTAAGCGTATGTGATTAAGCACAGCAGATGCTGCTATTTAACAGCTAATCGTGCTTTGGCAATGCTGGCCAGACGGAGTGACACTGAAGGCCATGAATTTGCCTCGGAAAACGTTAAAATACACCAAATATTACGCTCTAGGCTGTGGTTCAGCTGTAACAGGACCCCTGGACACTACAGAATATCACCTCTCAATCCACTATGCTGGTAGCAATCGAAACACCCTGGGTGTTGCTTTTGCAACATGGCTGCCGTGCTTTGCCGTCTCTCAAATCAGATTTCGCTCCCTCACTCGCATCATGTGACAGGGTTGATTTTTCATGAGCTCTGTGAGGCAGAGGGGGTTAGTTATGGGCAGGCGGAGGAAACAGGTTGAAGGCAGTGAAGGGGGGTTGCTGAGTTTCAGCAGTGGAGCGAGTGGAAAGTGGACGACTGAGCAGGCGACGCTCGACGTGGTGGAATACCGAGTGTTAGCTGGCTGTTTGGGGGCTGTTAACAGAATCAGTGACTCATCACTGCTGCGCGAGTGATCCAGGCTTCAGAGCTGCGAGAAGAGAGTGGCCAGTTAACCCTAAGCAAGTGGAAAATTCTAGGGTACAGTTACCTGCTCCATTCATTCTCGAACATATAAACAAGTGCCCTCCACTAAAAGCCAGATAAATAGCAAAGTAAACAGATTAATGAGAGAACAACTGTGCCAAACATGCTTTTCCAAAACTCTTGATGTTTAGCCACTAGAGTCCCATTTCCATAATATTCCACACTTTGTGATCTTATCATCTCGGAAGCATTTCGCTAATTCGTTAGAAACCCTGCTTGTATTAAAGTAAATCCCATCTGGATCTAGCAATAATACAAGGATTTGTTGTCAGTATAAACTGACGTCAGTTGGCTTTTTCCGGAATGACATTTATGAGTTTGAGCGCACAGTCAGCAGTCGATGTCACACAGACGTCTTTGATGCAATATAGTTATTCTCACATTTCAACAGCCAGCGAATGACAGGACTCTCAGCTGAATTTTGTTGCGCAGTAGATTTGAGCTTGTATGAGGGGGTGTGGAACTTGATTTATTAGTTATGTAGAATGTTTCCCTGTCTCTGGAGGCTAATATCAGTTTCCTGACGTCAGCTGAAGGTTTCCACAATTGAGATGCTATGGGTGACAAAAAGAGTGACTGGAGTTGGTTTTAAGAAAAGGTGTTGCTCAGATATAAGTGTCTGGTTTTATATGAAATTTCACTTTTCACAATGAAACAAGTAAAGAACAGTATTATCAAATGCTACTTATTGTCAAGCATCCTCTTGCAAAATGTTTCAGCAAAAACGGCCTTAAAATATTGAAACTGTCTGGAAAGGTCATCTACATGGTTAGGGAGATACAAAGCAATATCATCAAAACAAACACAAATATCAGTAAAATGTATTTTAAAATTACTTGCAAATTACAGCGTTCTATTCTCAAAGTGATATTTTCATGCATTTATCTCTATTTTAGTTGCGACTGTTACTCACAGCCCTCATCATGTAAGTAATTATTCTGCTTGTCTTGTTTTTCTTGCCCCTTCAATAAATCCTCAGTTAATGACAAAAAAATATCAGAGCTATATAAAGAAAATAATCAAATGAACTCTGTCCTTCTCTCTGCCATTTCATTAAGAACATGTAAACGATGCAGACTCTGTTTCCACTTGGATTTTCTGACGCAATCAAAGAAGTGCAAAACGTACATGGAGAACAGAGGAATACCCTTGTCCGCCTCCCCCCCCCCCCCCAAGAGTCCAAAAGCACGCTGAGGCTAACTGGAGTCGCCAAACTGCCTTTAGGTGCGCCTGTGTGAGTAAGCCCTGACATGGTTTGGCGCCTGCAGCTTCTGGGACAGGCTCCGGACCCCCCCCGACCCTGAATAGGATAAGCGGTTACGGAAGATAGAAGGACGGATGAAATGTATAGCAAATATAATAAAGTATATAATAGTGACATTACACACTTTCATTCAACTTCACCATGAGATTTCCCCCCACTCTGTTTTGAATCAATAAAATTACTACAGCAATTAGTTATATTCAATCATATTACTGCTCCCATTACTAATAATATCTTCCATTCATCCACCTTGCATAACCACTTAATCAGTACACTACGAATCCATAAACAGAAATCCTATATTCTTATATTTTATGCATTCAATCTAATCTAATCTCTTGGATAGGGTCCTGACCAGGCCTGTGGGCGACCCCAGGCAGGCACTGGCAACAGGCCTGGGAACTCCATGGTCAGGATGTGCAAAATTTGAATTTTTCTTAAGGAGAAAATATTATCCAAAAATAAACTCTTCTTCATGTTTATGGTAAAAAGCTGTCAAGTGGGAGAGAGCAGGCAGGCATACAAATCAAATACAAGCAAGAGGGTTGGACCTCCGCCTGCAGTGGCTCCTCCAAGATCTGTATTTTGGTTATTTCAGAATAGCTGTTTTTTTTCTTCTTTTGTGTTTTCATTACAGTGAAACTAAAATGATTAACATCCAAATTTCTGCCATGTGTGTAATTACAGCATGGCAAAAACTATGCATATTTACAAGCAATTCATTCTAAGGTCCAAAACTCACCCTTGTTTCTCTGTAATGAAAATAATAAGTGCCCGTGTTGTATCACAAGTATAAAAACACAGAGGAATGTCTTGGTAAAAAAAAAAAAAATAGCGAAATTGCAAATGTGTTAGACCGACAAAGTGAGATTCTATCAATATTACGACTGGCAATAAGCCTAGTGCGGCCCGTGATTCCACCCAAACACTCATAGCATGTGACTTTCGGCACGTCGAGGGCACTTTCTTTCCCACTCTTGTTTGGAATCGGTACCAGGTAGCCGCTTTCTACAGGAACTGAAAAAGATCAATAACAATCCACACTTAAAAGGCAACAAAGTAAAATGTGGAGTTTCCGCAACTGCGTGCATTACTCACAGGGAACGGCAACAGAAGATCACCACTTACTCATAGCACATTCAAGTGAGCGATTCCAGAACATCATCGTCCGCTTTCTCAAGTGTCCCCATTTAAAAGAAGGCGGTGTTTGTTATCTGCCCGCAAACAGAACCATGAATATCGCATTTTCTGTCTCTGAAAACATGATGTATTATATATTTGGCATTTACGTGCATGTGCCTGAATCGATGGTGATATTCATATTGATAAAAGTGTCCTGCTGTTACCTCTCATGTCAAAAACAAACACAAATGCATGTCCACAAAGGCAAACACGGTGGGCATACGCAGAGTGACTGTGCTGAAAGGTAACAGAATATATATGTAAGTATTCATGGCAACACTCGAGGGGCAACAAAGAACTTAGTTTCTTAGCTACTACTCGAGTAAAAATCATGAACTAATTCAGTAACTGCATGAAATACATAATGAACCACGATGACTGATTAATGATAAATGAACATGGTATCAGTATATAATTAACACTTAGTTACTGGTTAATTAGTGCATTAAGTAAGAGTGCACTACTACAATATTTGTGCCCCCTTGAGTGTTACAGATTATTTTATTGTAAAACTCCACTACATTCAGAAATGTACATATCAGTTTTACACAGAAACACTTAATCTGAATTCTATTACCATTGAAAACATGAATACATACATATTCTCAATCTAATTTCCAAATTCATTGTCGAATGATTATATCCAGCGCGTTAGTTATCACAAACAATGGAAAAAAATGTCGACTGCTAATTTTACAGTTTGTCCACCCAGATGGTCAATCAACTTATCCACTTGTTAGATGCTTTACAAGCCAAAAGATGTGAATAAAGACAAAAATATTGAATTCAAAGTCTTTACTTGTAATAAAAAATACAAAAATAAAAAATATTAACTTTATTTAAAATAAGTTCTGCAATTCAGTACTACCTACCTGTCGCTAATCTCACTCCATAGATGTAGAATCTGGCTATTAATGTTTAAAGGGATCATTACTACTGTATGACCAAACTGATGCATTTTCAATGGTTTTCTCTAATCCACCTCATCAATGGCAATTTTCATGAACAAATAGGTTACATGTAGTCAAATAGGTTATACAGAAAACTGTTATATCAAAATAGGGCTTACAAATCTTGCCTAAGGTCCGGAAAAAGTAGGATGCTCTGTTTTCTGTCTCTGACTGACAAATGATAGCTTGGGAGATAGTTAATAGGGTCTTATGATGGGGCTCAGAAAGATCTGCCCATGATTGGTTATTTCCCTCAATAATAGAGGGTTAGACGAGTGAAGCACTGCAGAATGACAAATTACGTGAAAAGTGTCTTTTGGGACATAAAGGTGCAGCAAACTGTAGCTACAAAGGGGAAACAGATTTTGTCCAAATTTCTCTGAAAAATATCACTGGTGAGTCGCTTACAATGTATGGTTCATGTCCGGATTTACTGACAAGGAACAGCCAATCCACGTTATCAAGCATGCAAAAATTGCCCATGTGCCAGGCCAGTTATTATGTGTGAATGACAGAAGAATGCGAAAGGGAAGTAGTGCTGTTTTTTCTAGATATTGAAAAAAAAAAAACACATTAATAAACCAATGAAAAGCAAATGGTGTTCAGAAATGTTCTGATTGCCCTGTGAGGGTAGACACAGCAGGAGATGTCGTTTTCTTCCTCAATTAAAATCTAAGTTGAGAGAAATAGAGCAGAAAATGTTACTTTGGGTGTTTTTTAATCATAAACATGCAAATCTGTCAATACTGTAACGACAAACTGGAAGCCCACAATGCGGGAAAGGTGCTGCCAAACAGGTGAGTGTTGTTCCTAGCAGGTGTCTCTCTGGGTCAGTTATTGCAGTTTCAACTGCATTTCACTGGAAGCCCACAGTGCGGGAAAGGTGCTGCCGAACAGGTGAGTGTTGTTCCTAGCAGGTGTCTCTCGGGGCAAGTTGTTGCAGTTTCGACTTTGTTTCACTGGAAGGACTGAAATCCTCTGTGGCGATAGCACATTAACCCCTGTGTTGCGCGCAGTGGGATGCCTTCACAGTGCTGTGCGCAGTGGGATTCCTTCACAGTGTTGCGCGCAGTGGGATGCCTTCACAGTGCTACGCAAGGTGCTTCTACATAATTTCTTTTGACTTCACCTTGAGACCCTGAGACAAGGTGTCAGAAAAGCTGAAAGTGTTGTGCGATGTTTTATAATTTTGGGGATTGCGCCCAGCTTTAGAAGCATGGCGAAATGGGAGAGTATATATCACCACTGCACACCCTACACCATCCCCGTCAAAAAATAATAATCCTAATCTTGTTTCATAATCCGAACTGAATTAGGGCTACATAATCTCACATTACAATATTACTGAACATCGCGATATGTGAAATTTATGCAGGTAACACCATGATATTCATGAAACAAAAAAGGAGATGAAATTATCTGAAATAAAATGCAGCCAATAGAACCTGTTATTATCTACCAACAGTGTGACAAATACGTTGATGGCGTTACCATGAGTTGTGTTAACAGACACAAAGCAGTGTGGACAAATTCAATGTGATCATTGCACATGCGTACGATATATCATATAACCCGAGTCTCTAACATCTGATCGGCTTCATCCAACATTATATGTCATGGTTTATGTATATTTCTTTATATATTTCTGCAGTACTCAAAATACAATATTTAATACTAACAATGTCCATTCAGCTATCTGTCCATCCATTTCTCCATCTTCAACCTTCTTTCTTTGGTGAGAATTTACAGTATAGGTATTTTACATTTTGAATATTTAAGAAAAAAACACTGAATACAATATATAATACTGTAATAATTTTATATAATTCATGTATGGCAGGGTTTCACAATCTGGTCCTCGGGGACTCACGGTAAGTCCATGTTTTTACTCCCTCCCAGTTCCCTGCCAGTCAGTCCATGTTTTTACTCCCTCCCAGTTCCCTGCCAGTCAGTCCATGTTTTTACTCCCTCCCAGTTCCCTGCCAGTCAGTCCATGTTCTTGCTCCCTACTGGTAGCCAGGAGGAACCAAAAATGTGGACTGTCTGTGGATCCTCGAGGACTGGATTGGAAAACAGTGATGCACGCAACTGATCTAAGAAGTCCAGCAGAATATCATCTTTACGGTCATTAACGCACCACAGCACATGGTGTTGGACCATATGCCGCCGCCGCCGAGAGTGATTCGGTGATTGGACGACGTTAGCATCTGCCAGCGTGAAAACTAAAGCGGAGCGGGGAAATCCCCCGCAAGGGCAGATAAATGGCGAAAACTCTGGGTCTCCCGCGCCAAACAGATGCGCTCAGGCTTTAACGACCCTTTAAGGAGGTGCCTCGCTGTCAACGTGCCATCGACGGGCCAGCGAGTTTGCGGATGGTGGAGCTCTGCGTGTTTTCAAGGCAGCTGGGAGCGATGCCTTATCGGTGAGTACGCAGGGCAGGGCTGTCTGCGGCGGTTGGCACCGTTGAGCTTGTCTGCCCCTTGCGAGCCGCTCATCGACACCCCCCCCCCAATGCTTATACGTCGCCTTCGATCTTTCCTCTCCTGATGTCCCCGTTCCTCCCCGGCCGCCACGTGGCCTCTTCTCTAATTGCCAACTCCGACGGAAGATGCCCGATCGTGACTAATTGTTTTCTTGCTGTCCGCCGATTCCTGGCTCCTCACCCGACGGCGGCGGCTGGTGAGAGACGGGTGAGCTACATGGTGACATTTTACCTTCTGGAAACGGCCGTGACAATTAGCCCAAATACCCAGAGCTCAATCTCTCCCATAATGCCCTGATCCTGACACAGACGCATGTCTGCACACTCTCCTCAAGTGGCGGAATGGTGCTGTTCCGCACTGCAGACACTGTAGTATTCTAAGCAATCAAAACTATAATAAAATAACACAATAAGAACAAACCACAAGTACTCTAAGAATGTAGAGGAATCTCTCTGTAAAGCATCTCTTTATGAGTACTGGATTGCTAGATCCTCAGTGATATCAAGGCTGGCAATTTTTATCTCTTTCCATAAGACAGGGCAGTGTGGCTAATGTAGGGTAAGCAATAAGCATCTGCGGTGGTGCCTGGCAAGGCGCTTTCAAATTGGGATTTTAATTCTGAACAGAGGTGAAAAGTTCAGGTCCAGAAAGTACAGATCCAGACCAAGATTTGGTTTCAACCAACCAGCTGAGAATGAAGAGTCACAATCACTGTCTGAGTCTGAGTACTCAACTGGTTGGTTGTAACAAAACATTGGGCTGGATTTGTACTTTCTGGACTTGAACTTTACACCTATATTCAGGATTAAAATCCCAGGTTGAGGCCCCTCGCAATTTGACATGGGCTGCACCTCCCAGGTTAACCCCCCCGACTCTGTCTGCGTCTCACAGGTGGTGGGTAATTAACCGGAGGGAATCTTTACTCCCAACCTGGAGACGATCTCATGCAGCCTGCTGTATTGAAACAACTGCAGAGTGAAATCAGCTCTTCCTGACAGTCATCAGTCAGGGCGAATCGCACGAGTCCGGGTTTAATGGGTCACTTCTGCTTCTGCAGACCTAATTCAACAAGTAACACAGACAGTCTGACTGAAAATAGAGAACAGAGGAGGCGTGTATTTCACACGGAAGCTATGCTTTTAAATGAGAGACGCCATAATAGAAATTTATAAGCATGCATTGGAATAGACAAAACCTGAACCATAAGACATTTTACAAAGGTAATTCAGAGTGAAAAATGTATCTGTATTAAATACAATAAAGTTTGGATTCTTTTGTGTTCAGAGTCTGGCTGACCAGATTTTAGTGCATTTTCAAGCATGCGGATAAACTTCCACTATGGATAAACATTAGAAGAAAGGATGTTAAGACTTTGCATTAGTAGTTAAACGCGGCGTCATGATGAATGTGAAGGCTAAGCGACAGAGACGCGCATTACTGTGTGAGTGCGCTCCCCACAGGCATGACGAACGAGCAAGGCCACTTTCATTTGGGAGATTAAACCTTTCAGATGTGCAAAGCAACACGGTGCTCCGATCAAGTCTGAGAAACGCGTGCAGACCGAAATCTGATTCATTCCCTGCTTGATATTCAAAGGCATAAAGTGAAAACAAAAAAAAGAAAAAAAAATCACGTCAGATGATGATGCACAGAGCGGACAAGCCGACCGTTAGTATACACTTCTTCAACCATGAAATTATGATATAGTAGGTAAGTATCGGGTGTGACCTTGTGACCTCATCGCTTTCCTGCGCTGGTCCTCTGAGAGAGATGCGTGGCACAGGATTTGTGGAGGAAGAGCCGTAATTGCAACAGTTGGTTGGACAGAGGATGTCACACCTCGCATCTTAAATCTGCATCTCGCC
>JAODKF010000044.1:9878065-9913368 GCA_026779585.1 Mormyrus proboscirostris
TGCCTACAGAGGGAGCACTCATTCTTCACTGATATATTAAGAAATATCCTTTTTTTATTCTTTCTAGGTGGTGGCAAATAGTTTAACTTGGTTATGATTTTCCCCCTGAATGCCTCTCTCGTTTTTAAATGCCACACTCAGTCACTTAAATCATTAACATGAAAAGTGGCCTGGTTTCAGATTAATTCAATATAAGCCTGATGAGAGCATAAAAATCAGACGCATTTTCAGAAAAGCAAGACATTACGAGTGAGGCTTGCTGCCCCCTCGACTGCTAAGAGTGCCGGCAGCGTGTGGCGAAATGGCTGGAATCCTTTCATAGACTGTACGGAACATAAGGATAATACTTGGATTTTTCCCGGCCTACGCAAGCGACACCTCACCCACGTGTTCATTTAGGGGTAGTTTGTCAGAGAAAGGGTGCCAAAACAGAAAAATAGATCTTCCCTTATGTTTTCTGGAACATTCCTCACAGACAAGACATGGCCACTTGGGCTGTCCCTCCTCACCGCTTCGTTGACGCGGGGTCTTACCGGTTCGGCCCAAGGGCCTTTCCTTCCTCCCCCAGACCCCCGTTATCGCCCGACTGCAGTGAGGAAAAGGATCTTTTATTCTGCCATTATTTCATCACTGTGCGGCTGGTAGGGGCGCATTATGCCGTACGTCCTTTTTTTACCAGCATGGCAAAGTAACAGCCTGATTCCGCGCGGCCTGACACGGCTCGATGCGAGGCCCGCTCAGCGAGCGCGGCCCCTAAGTACTGACAGCGCACAGAGCCGCCATGTCATAAACGGATTAGGTCTGGAAAAACTACGGCCACTGATGGGCCTATAACTCCCCCCGGCTCTTCATTATGCGCCGGCCGCGCATCCACGTGCTGAAATGAGCTTCCCGCGCGACTCTCCGAGCTTCTGGAGGAAATAGCCAGCTCCAGACATGCCGGGCACCTTAAACCCTTAGACTTTCTGGTTTAATCTGCAGAGAAAGCATATGGGTTAAAAGAATATAGAATTATAATTTGGTAACGAATCATTAAATAAGCACTAACACCCATTAAGCCAGGGGTGGCCAATCTTATCTGTAAAGGGCTGCTCTGTGTGCGGGTCTTCGCTGCATAATTAGATTACCAGTTAGAGGACTGATTGGCTGAAGAGTCCTGACACCTGGGTTTGAACAGCTGACCTACAGGTTACCTGAAAAACCTGCATACACACCAGCCCTTTAAGGATAAGATTGCCGACCCCTTCATTAAGCCTTAACTCATGCCCAGTGTATTCTGGGATAGGTTAAAAGCTCACCATTATCTTCTATGGGATACAAGAACATGGAATATAGATAGATGAATGGATAGATCAAATAGGCTTTTCCTATTCAGTGTTACGGGGGTCTGTAGCCTATCCCAGCGGCTACATGTGCAAGGCAGGGAACAACCCAGGATGGGGTGTCATCCCACTGCAGGCCACACTCACACACCATTCACACCTACTGACAATCTGGCAACTCCAGTTCACCTCAGCATGGTTTTTGGACCCAGTAATAACCCCCTATACCCAGGGGCGAAACCAACTTTTTAAAAAAGTAGCTATGGATTCTAGAAGCGGGAGGACAGAAATATTTGGCAAATCATAATTAATTATCCGCATTTATATGTTTCCTTTACACCGATTGTCTGTAAATTTTGACCATGATTTAGTTTAGTTGTTAGAAAACAAGCAGTGGGGATAGTATTGTGTTTCACCGGAAGTGGGGATGTCATTACAACACCCCCCCCCCCCCCCAACACACACCCATGCTCACGACAACCTGGGGAGAACATGCAAACTCCACACACAGAGCCGGGGTGGAAACCCAAACAACAGTAATTGTGAGGCACCAGCGCTAACCAGCGCTAACCAGCACGCCGGGAGATATTTACCATATTCTACTCACTACTCAGTCTTTTTAAAAAACCCAGTCTGCTCTCTCACACTCTTAACACACGCACACACACACACACACACACACACAACCTTCACTTCCACAGTATAAAATTGCTGTTGTGGATTTTCTCTTTGTTCACTCTCGTTAGCTTGCAAATGCATTGTGATAAGGGACCTGTTTAATTTTTCCCTGGGTATGCAGAGGTTCATAGAGAGAAGACAGAACAAAGCAGATTTCTGTTGAGTGAAGAACTAGCTGTAATTTAGCAGCAGCTGGAAGGGAATGCAAAGTCGAATGAAAAACTGTGTCAGAAAATCATTATTTAATTAAATCAATATTCTTTAGGGTTGCAGAATGCCCTGGAACTACCTGTGAGGACTTATCGATGTTAGCGGCAGATAATACATTAAGACAAGACGGAAGCAGAGTGCCATTGGGTTTTTGGTGCTGAATTGCAGTTCAGCGTAAGAGAAATGTTTTATGAAAGTTTTGAACATTTCTGAATGCAAGAAACGACCTGCATGCAGCAGGAAAACATCTCAAACGGGAATAACCGTTGAAACCTTGCAAGCGCATGAATCTTAGTTGACGCAAAGAAGTACCTTAATAAAGTTTACATAATCCAGCCACTCTGACTCTGCAATATACATATCCGCTTTTATTACACAACCTCACATCGGAGGGCTAAGAACAATGCAATTTATCATACTTTACCCTGTCATCATTGGTTTAATTTCTGCCTAAATTTTTGCCTAAACTCTTCTTTGTCTCATAAACTCTTTCTTTGTTATAA
Organism: Mormyrus proboscirostris; assembly: GCA_026779585.1. NCBI lineage: Eukaryota > Metazoa > Chordata > Actinopteri > Osteoglossiformes > Mormyridae > Mormyrus > Mormyrus proboscirostris. Next base: position 9,880,779 of record JAODKF010000044.1, read on the forward strand.
TGGAAAAAGTCACCTCATAAGCACAGCGCCATCTCACACGACTGAAAAAGCCTTCTCTGTGCTATGCTTTGTGAAATAACAATTGTAGGATGTTCACTCGTGTTTTCCATCTAATTTTATATCACGGCTTAGTCACTTACATAGTCCAGACATTAATTAGCATATGAGAAGTTATTTAAGATGAAACACGATTTTCTCTTGTGATACCAGTTTCTCAGAGCCACACTATTTGTGAACAAATAGCTGTGGCACGGGGACCAGGAAGACAGATTTACTGGCGAATTCGCTTTCCCTTTTCAGGGTTTACACAGTCCTGACGGAGACACACCGACGCGGCACAGCGGGGAAGCTGCGGAAGTGAAAAGCGTCGTTACGGTAAGAACAAAAATAAAACAAAGGAATGGGAAGGAACTTAAGAAGAAGCCAGAAGGTGCAGTTGTCTGAAAGAGGACTTAGAAGCGTCCGGGAGGAAAATACGACGTGCGACAGCTTCAGACAAGGAGAAGAGACCGCTGGAGTAAACCTGCATAAACACCTGGCTCTCTCTCCAAAGATGAGGAAGTTGTAACAAAAAAGATTTGTTACAACTAAGTAGTTTAATTTATACAGTTAACAACTGTGCTTACAGTTTTATCGGTCTTTATAACTGCAAGCTCCCTGGCATGATTCGAAAAGTGAAACATTTCAGACGGCCTGATAGGTCCGGCACGGCCCCCATAGGACTCAAACTCAGTCCTTCCAGTTAAATTTCACACCAGAAATGTTAGCAAAACATCAGGTCTTTCAAATAAATGAGTAGGATGTGTAATTATCTTCAGTCTATATGTACACTAATCACGGTGAATTAATGCCAACGAGAACTATAACTCAGGGTGCTTATTTAATTCAAAGCTCACTAAAAATCCATAAAACTGATGACCACTTCTACAATTTGCTCCAAAAAATCTCACATATAAATGTGATACTTTCCAATTATTCTTACATCATATTTACTTCCTTTTAAGAGGTCTTAACTTTTAGACATATCAAGCAAAATTAATGACTCAATTCCATCCACTTTTATTAGAGAATTCATGTATATAATAAATCCAGATGAAAGCTGAGCTTTAGCAATGACATTAGACCACAAAAATATTAGCCAATCGGAGGTGTGCATGAGTGTGGTTACCAGGTTACGGTTCTTGATTGATGAGCAGGGTAACTGCTGTAGACCAGTGAGGGACAGGCACCTGTCTGGCTACACCCCGCCCCCCCCTTCCGTCCCTGGAGGAGCTGTCTGGAAACATTGCCTGACCTCACGGTAGATTATGGCGTGTCCCTGGCAGCACGCTGTGGACGCACTCGATCATACTGGCTTAGACCGGAAGCTTCTTATTACGAGGCCACGTAGGGGGGGGGGGAATCGTACAGGAACATAAGGTAATCAGAGGTTGCTGAGACCGGGATTATAGCGGAGCAAGGTCTTAGGCAATGCCAGTCTGCAATAAGAGGAAAGGGGGAGGGGCCGCCCGAAACAGGTGGCTAAGTGACGACATACTGCGCGTGTGAGGGTGCGTGCCGGAGAAATTATGATGCTGAATTATTCACCAAAGCCAGATTGATAAAAATACTTAAAAGAAATACGTCCAACTTGAAAAAGAACAAGCCCAAGAGACTTTCTTCCTCATCTCCTGCCAAAAAAAATTATGCTGGAGACTTTTACACTATCGTTTATCACGTGCTTTTAAAATGTAATCAAGCAACATTAAATTAAACACTTAATATGGTCAAATGTAAACTCCAGAGTACAGAATCCATATAACACTCTTCACCCATGACTGCATGGCCAAACCCAGAAGCAACCGCACCATCAAGTTTGCCGATGGTAAAACAATAATTACCCTCATCAATAGTATTGAGTCCAAACGGAGGAGCGGCATGGTGGATCTGGTGTAGCAGTGCCACAACAATTACCTCCCCCCCAGTCACCCACCCCTAACCTGAATAAATCAAATCAGGACGTTGTGGACTTCAGGAGGCTGTTAAACACTGGTCTCCACTGATGGGTGTTCAGTGGAAGCTGTAAGCAACAGCACTTTCCTCATGAAAGCTTATCAGCGCCCTCACTTCCTGTGACACAGGAAGTGGGAAGAAGGGCCCTCACTATGGTGTGGAGAAGCACCTGTCCAAACAGCAAGGCCATCACTGTTGGGCATTTCAGGTCCAGAAGCCATAAAGCCAGACCATGATTTTGTTTCTACCAACCAGTTGAGCTTAGTCACAGAGTACTCAACTGGTTGTTAGGGACAAAATCCTGCTGTGGATTTATAGCTTCTGGTGAAATGACCAACACTGAAGGCCATACAGAGGGCTGTAAGGCCGGCCCAGATGATCATAGGGCAGTGTTTCCCAATCTGATCCACGGGGACCCACAAACAGTCCACATCTTTGCTCCCTCCCAGCTCCCATAGAACAAAAATGTTGGACTATTTGGCAGGGAGCTGGGAGGAAGCAAAAACATGGACTGACTGTGGGTCCCCAAGGACTGGGTTTGGAAGCACTGTCATAAGTTAATTATGGCTTAATGAGGATTCCAATCCACTTGATGCACACGGCCAACAGAACATCTAGATATTTCAATGCATGCAAAGTGGCAGCCAGACATATGAGACCAGTTTTAAAAATTTGCAAATTTCTGCCCTGCAGTCATCTTGTTTGACAGACATCTCTGCGACAAAAGCCACTGGCATCCTTAACGTGCCACAAAGGACCGTTTCAAAGGTGATGTCAGCCTGGGAAAGTGCCGCATGATGCAATGTCTTGTACTCGCGAAGCAGGGCGCCATCTGCAAGGGACACGTGCTCAGAGAGCTGTTTGAGGAGCAATCCATCAAATAAAAAATTGTAAAAATATTTTTTTAGAAACGGTTGGCTTGATGGCTTGGTGGGTTAGTGCTGTCGCTTTACAACTCCAGGGTTAGTTGGGGGTTGGAATCTGGCCTCCACTGTGCGTCTGGGTGTGTATGGAGTTCACATGTTCTTTGTGATGACCAGGATTCATCTGGATACAGTGGTTTCTGCCAGAAATACACATTTAGGCTTTTTGGAATCTCTAAATTGCCCATAGAGTATGATTGCATATGTGCATATGTGCCCTGTGACAAACTGGCATCCCGTCTAGGGTGTCTCGCGGCCTTGTTGTGCCCTGCGATGGACTAGCACCCCATCCAGGGTGTCCCATAGCCTTGTGCCCCCAAGGACAGGCTCGAGGTCTGCCTGCAACTCTGAGCAGGATTGGCGATTAGAAGATGGATGGATGATTTTAAAAAATGCTCTCCATTGCATTACTTTATAGTTGGTACTGCTCTAATGCAGTGGTTTGCACTGTTACCTCACACCTCCGGGACCAGGGCTCGAGTCTCCGCCATGGCTACATGTGTGTGGAGTTTGCATGTTCTCCCCGTGTCATCGTGGGGTTTCCTTCGGGTACTCCGGTTTCCCCCCACAGTCCAAAAACATGCTGAGGTTAATTGGAGTCATCAAATTGCCCGTAGGTGTACGTGTGTGAATGAGTGGTGTTCAGTTTCAGTTTATTTGTCATATGCAAGTTAGCGCAGGGTCAACATTACAATGAAATGTGATTGACGAGAACAGAGAAGTCTCTCAGCAATATAGTAAAAAAAAAAAAAACAAGTAACCGCTAGCATGTATTGAGGTCGGGGGGGCAACGTTATTGCAAGAGATAAAGTGACAAGAGTGAGCAGCAGTACAGTTGTCAACGATTTAAGGTGGCAGTTAAGTAACAGTATTGCACAGAGTAAGAGGTTTTATTTTTTAACATAATAAAAATAAAAATGAAGTGCAAAGTGTACCTGAGTCTGTATTGTATAGGACAGCTAGCGTGTGCATCCAGTGAAGTGTGGTGAGTGTGTTCAAGTGTTATAGGTGAGGTGTGGAATGGCTTGACGATAAAATCTATTTTTCTTGCAGTCCGAGCAGGACGGTAACAAGGAGAACAGCTGTCGTGCTGAATGGCTGCGGTCCTTGATGATGCTGTGCCCTTTACGGAAGCACAGCTGGAGATAAATGTCCTAAATAGCAGGTGTGTGAGTGTGTCCTGCGATGGGTTGGGCCCCCCAGCCTGGATTGTTCCCTGTCTCGCCTCCCCCGTGATCCTTAATAGGATAAGCGAGTACAGAAAATGAGTGGATTTTGTCTGAATTAACTTGGTAATGTTTTAAAAGCAGTTATTGTGAGTTGTTCAAACAATAAGAAATTAATGTATGAAGTGTGGCATTTTTCTGGTTCACATTTTATTTCGAGTGGTAATTTTACACTTAGGAGCTGCGTATGCCGTAGCTGAGATGAAGACCTACCCACTGTAAGCTCTTTGAAAGACGGCGAGGCCAAATCAGGTGATGAGAGCAGTCGTTCTTTTCACCTGTGCCTTACTGCCCAGCTTTCACTCAGACTGCGCTCTCTCTGGAAATGCTCTGAATCCTGACCACACACACACACACACACAGCCTCTTCTGTGTCTCGGGACTCGACGTATTCTTCTCTCCATGGGTCGCCTTATCGTGAGGGAGGGGTTGATGTGCGTCTGTGATGGGATCCAGAAAAACCCCCCGAATGAAGAAAAATAACAAGGGCTGGAAATTTCTCACGAAATATGGAGACCTGCCCCCCCACCCTGGAATCAGACCTGGGGGAGAGCTTGTGGCCTAGCGCCTGGTTATCGGTCCCCAGGCAAAGCCCAAAGAGCTGCATGAGTCCACCGTCCTGTGTTTCAACCACCTGCGGGGGGCGCTGTAGCAGTCAAGCTGGATGGAATGATTCTACATATATTCCTCTTTCTGCAAAGAGCCGAATCACTCTCTCTTTTCTGCCACACCGTTTTTTATAAGATCCATCTGCACTCTCAAAGAGCCTTTTCGTTGTTTCCACTCCTATACCAAGTGCTTATAATACTCACCCCTCCTGAGGATCTAGAGGTACGTATCAGTATATCAGAGAAGGGCTCCAGTGTAACCTGTCGTCCTGGAACAGCGACGGAACGTCTATCCAATTCATCAGATCAGCACCAGACGTATTGGGTTTAAAAACACACTTCATAGCGCTGCGTAACATTTGAGGCAGGTCTGTCCTGGTCTTCGTCAGTGATGACAATCAGATTCAGCACAGAAGGCAACAAACTGCAGTGAAACGTCTGAGTTCAATCAGCCTAATTTCCCTCTCATTTCTGTGCTGTTCATTTTCCATAAAACGCCCAGTTCCAGCTGCGAGTGAATTAAATTTGGCAAACTTGTTTGCAAAGGATAAATATATTTACCTCCACGTTTGGTGTCGACACACGCAGGCCAAAATTAAACTGGAAGAGCTCCAAAGAAAGTGAGCCAGTTATTAAAGTGATTTTATTAAGTAGCTTTTACCACCTTGTTTGTTTATAACACAAGCTTCTGATTAGCTTTACCACCGAAATCCATCCAAAAATGGGATTTTGTCTAACCTGGAGTCGCGGCCATTTAAGTCGTGCTGTGGGGTGATTTCCAGGCCGAATGTGAAACAAGCAATGGGACATAACAAAAACTATTACGGAGCCTCGAGTGGTGAGTGAATCATGGCACTCTGTCTGAATATCAATGGGCTGAAAAATGGCAGCGGGAACAAGCCGGAACACTACAGGCTCGAGGACCCTGTGCCCGACTGAGGATTCATTAGTGCCAGCTGGGAATGCAGGACCACCTGAACAGGTGAGGGTAAAGCTGCCATCTATCACATATAAAACAGGATGGTCCCGTTGTGTAAAATAAAATACTGTGTCACATTTTGAACCAATACAAGATGGAATTTATCCCATATCTTTGGGTCTCGCAAATGACCCCTCTCCCTGTTTGCTTGTGGAAGTTTTACACAAAATTGTTTGGAGGGCAGAACAACAAATAAAGGGAGGTGGGTCCAAGTAACTAGAGAAGGCAGCCCCAAGACATCTGATTGGTTGGATCCACCTCCCCTAAAATCTGATTGGTTATCTCTGAACCAATCATTTTTAATTCTATGCACAGAACATTTCTGTGTAAGCAAAACTCCCATGAGCTCCCTGCTCAGCAATTTTGATTGTCTGCGACGTGGAGGGGTGTTGGGTGATGTTCAGATTGAAGGTGTCAGCCCTAGGAGGGAGCAGGGGACGGTGCTGATGGAATTCTTCTGTGGCGGCTGCTGTTGGCGGGAGGTGGTCCCTTTCGACCTCACCTCTGGCTCACTCGTGGGGATAATTAAATGTATCGCTGTCGTGGGATTAGGGTGGAGAGAGCAGAAGGGCGACAGAGCTGAGGAGGCCATGAACCAGCTTCAGTTTCCTAAAACCAGCTAGAAGCTTCCAAGCTTCCGAGACACTAACAGGAAACGAGTTGCGTCGTGCCTCACAGCCTCATTTATTACCCCCTGTTTGTTCATAATCATGCGTATTCAGAGCAAACGTGCAGATTGAAATAATGACTTTCGGTGCCAATGTACACGAGGTTCACATCAACAAAGAATTTAATATATTTGCATTGCTAACACTATTTTCCTCAATTCCACAGACCATCTAATTTAAACATGAGAGAGGAAACATTATTACAAGACAGGACCTTGGTGTTTTTCAGACCTCTTTATGGTGGAATTGTGGCAAAATGAATGAGAACTGGTCTGAAAGGTAATCTAGGTCTATCAAATGACTCGCATCACAGAAACAATGAGATTCTCTCTCTGTTTCTCAGTGTTTCTCAGGGTGCATGCTTTCCTCGATGCCATTTGTCATTTCTGTTGTTTCATTTATCTGTAAGTGTTGTACTTGTAATGGAACTAAACTAAAACCACAGTATACCACAGCATAGCTGATTTTCACTGAACCCAATACAGCCGATGTGAAAAAGGTACAAGTATCGGAAGAAGAAGTCATCCAGTTGTATGTGCCTTGCACGTTTTTACTTGGATGTTCTATTAATGAAGGATCTAAGGGAGAGGAATCCAGATATGAAAAAATCATGATATGAAAAGAGCTTTAAGCGCGTATGCTGAACATACTGAACGATTTCTGACCATGAGTGTCTTACTGCATCATAGTCTCAGGCACCTAAAATAATGGAGAAACATTCTACACTGTAATATAGTCCTTTGGTAAAGTCGTAATATACAGTAATCTGCCCATTAAACCCAAACTATTAACCTGCTCTAAATTTGAAGGACGCAAGACCTTAAAAATAATATGACATCTGAAATCTCTAAATTGCCCATAGAGTATGATTCTGTACATATGCATGTGTGTTACAGCGGAAGCATGCAAAGCACTATAATGTAACACTATAGCTATAACAGAACTAGTAAAATATTCATTAAAGCATATTCATTTTAAAATAAGATTGCATTATAAATGAAATGGAAAAACAAAGGTTTGAATGAATGTAACAGTAAATAGCACATGATACAAAAGAGATATAGTGGCATTATCAGTATATAATGTGTGTTCAGCTGTCTTGGAACCCACAAGCTGTGTAGAGCTGTGTCTGTGCACTATAGCAACCAAGGGGTTTTATTCCCCACCGAGCGTTTTGCGAGCCTGGGTCCCGTGACGGCAGCCAAAAACCGGCATGGCTCTGGGGCAAAGACGGGCGCCATGGCGACAGCATGCAGCGTTCCGCAGCACTGCCTGCTAAAACACCTGCTGCACAGCAGTCCCCCGGCAGGCAGGTGGTGCTGTTCCCGCGTGGCACGGCTGTACCACAACAAATAAACAAAAGTGCAGCCCAAAAAAATCCAATGGATGACAGCTACCCACGGCAAGCCCTCAGCTGACCGTGGATATGTCTTGGTCCCACGTGCAGTGAAGAACATAAAAAAGTCATGAATAAGTCATGAATTAAATCATGAATAAGTCATGAATAATCCTCAGAGGACAGGTACTTCTGAAAGAAATAATTACTGTTATGTTGCCATCAGTCATCACTGGATAAGCATATTGAACATCTAATTTCATTGTATCACATTTTAAAACTGAGCTGTTATTAACCTTAGATTGAAATTGTCTGCTCAATGCTTTGCTAATATACCTAATCAGTATGACAGTGACTCATCTGTTTTTCTGGCATATAACCATTATGAAATACCTTTATTGTTTTGCTGTTTGGATGGACGTAACTCTTGACTCGGTACTGTTTCACTGGGACGGCCCACGCAGGGCCTGCATCTTGAAACATCGTGATCGCATTCAAATAGATCCGTGCCTCTAGTAATTTTTTCACACCTTTTCTCGGTAAAATGACAGAGTGATGGCGGAGTGAGCCATTAATTTGCCATTGTATAAAAAGGGCATTAACCCTTTACCATCTCGCCCTCTGTGAGGGACACAGGCAAGCGAGAGCAAGCTTGGGGGTCATAGTGAAAGGCAGCCACTTTACAGTGTCCAGAGAGGCGGGGGTTAAGGGTCTTTCTCAAGGGATTATGGATATGTGACTATTCTGCCAAAGCCAGGACTCAAACTAACAACCTACTGATCACAAACAGAGAGGCTCAGCCCATTCCGCCACATACGTATAAACAATCACACAGGCAACACGACAGGTCAAATAAATATTATTCTCTAAATTAGTTCTGTTCATTGCAGAAGAATGATTGATTGCCTTTAGGTGGATTCACTCAACCAAGCCTTACATTTACTGCCTGAAATACCAGCCTGAGTACTGGGTATTGGCTTCAGATTCACGCATGTAACCATTTATTTTAGTTTAACAGCTGCACAGCTATAAAGATAAAATTATACATATTATAAATTATCAAATAACACTTTAAATATTTAGTAACAAATAGAGCAAAAATGTTGCTGCATTATTTTCACCATATGTTTAAGGTTACAAATATAAAAAGAGAATCAACAGTCACAATCTAAATTATTTATCTTTAAATTATTTATCTTTCTCCCAACATCTTCCATCTTGGAAGTACAGTGGAACCCGGGGGATAAATGCTAGCTGATGTCATTCCACTGTGGGCTACATACGGACTATTACACATCCTGAGCAGAATTCAAACCCATAACCACTGGAATATGAGTCAACAGAGTTACCCAAACAATCACTGTACTGCCTTGATCTGGATTATTTCATAGCACAAATTAACCTTGATGATTAATTATGCGTACTATATATAACAAGGTGGCAGCAAGTATTCTTGAGAGAAACATATATGAACATAAAATTAAAAAGGGGACTGACTCTTGACAGTCACCTCTTTTATAATGATGCATAGTGTTTGTGGGAACAATTAGATACGTCTCGGCCAGTAGGTAATAAGGCAAGCGATGCATCTTTCATTTCTTTGAGTTTGGACATCTGATAGCAGCACAAAAGAGCAGAAAATCTGATACTGAAGGGAAATGCCGCAGCATAGTAAAGATTGGAACAGAGTGTTTCCCAATCTGATCCTCGGGGATCTTAGGGCAGTCCATATATTTGCTTCCTTCCAGCTCGCGGTAGGGAGCAAAAATGTGAACTGTCTGGCAGGGAGCTGGGAGGGAGCAAAAACATGGACCGACTGTGGGTCCCTGAGGACTGGATTGGGAAGCACTGCTGTAACAAATTACATAAAAAAAAGCATGATGCTTCCTTCAGGAGGGCCCACATTTCCAATCTCAGCCAACTTTCTCTATAAGTCGCCAATTACACCTCTGCTTTACACACGTTGCTATTCCTTGTGTACTACTTGCGTCCCTTCGATGTGTCACCCAGAAGTAATTACCAAGGTTTTTAACACATCCCTTGATATTAAACATGCAGTGTTGTAAACAATGCCATCCCTAACTCGTCCAAACAAATCTGTATGATTGTGACTACTGTGATTCATAATCACATCAACTGGCTCATCAACTGGAAACCAAGCACACTATTAAAAGACATTCAGGTTAAGACAACAGGCTTCAGCAAGTCACCTTCCATAACAGTGGGATGTATGTAAAACCCTGCCACAGGACCAAATTATGACTGCAGCGACGATATCCATCTTGGAACTGCTTATTCTGGAGCTTACTGTATGTGTGGCAGCATGGGGGCCCTGAAAAATGGTCCCCACAATGTTAAGATAACAGGTTTTTAATCAAACTGTGTGGGACATTTGGTCCCCACAATGCAATGTAAAAATAATCCCCCCACACACAGGAGTGGTAGAACATCAACTGCCAACCCTTGAAGTGTAAAGCTTCTAGTGCTCCTGTACCACAGAGTCACCGTAGAGCAACAACAGATAGTAGGACATATTAGGTCAGAAGAGCAGTAATAAAGTGACCAGCTATAATGGAACTGTAACAGGAGTACTTGATATTGTGCGATTTCCAGGTAGATCCATGCATCTTAAATTGCTTCTGCATCAAGCATTATTTAGACACATTTAAAATCACTTCAGTGATTCAGTGGGCTGAATGCATGTGACACAGAATTCATCCTCCATTGCCAGGTCACAATTATATTACGAAATGCGACTGCAACCTTTGACTAGGAGCAGAATCAAATGAGATTTAAATAATGCCATTCATACAGAATGGCAGCAATTAAGGGCAAGCTAACCAAGGCTGGAAAACGCAAAGCCCCAGTTCTTTATTTACCCTTCGTGAAGTCAGTTCACTGGCTGAAAAACCTGTTTTGGGGGTTAAATTGGGATATATTTATGAAGATTTGTGAGGACTACACACTGTAGTGTTCAGTTAAAAAAGACTGCAGAACTTGGTATATAACTAATGTGAAAAAGAACATGATTCCACAATGTCCAGGCATTTAGGCATACAGCAGTCAGTAATCCATGTCAGTCAGCCCCCCGAAATCTATGCACTCTCTGTACATCTGCCCAGTGATCTGCAGAGCCCCCTTCAAACTGATAGCCACAGAACATTTCACACTTACTTTATAACATGTACAAACTTGTATGTATTATTCTGGAACCACTTTACAGTAAAGCTCCCCGCTGCCACTTATAAATGGTACTAACTCGTTATTAAAAAGAAAACTTAACATTTGTTTAAAATTGTCTATTAAAGATTTACAAAGTGTTACGGCCTAATTAATAACCTGATTATAAACCATTCCGAAATGCTTCATAAATTGTATTATTGTTCGGCATATTCCACATAACATAGGTGTATAGCTACTACTGTTTATTAGCTTTTGTAGAGTGAGGCATCGTAATTAAAGAAAACAGATTCCACAGCTGAAAATTTGCATGGGACGCATGAAGCAGAAAAAAATGTAACCAGAGTACAACAGTGTCTGACTCTAGCATGAATTATTTCAGGGGCAGTGCAATTTTTGTTCCCAGTGTCTCAAGGAAATACTACTGACATCAAGAATGTATAACCAGCTAATTTTCATACCTGCATGTATTACGGCTCCATTGACTCCACAATCGAAACTTTAGTGCATGTATTCAATCTATAAAGACCCCACTCCGTGTCAAACGTGCCCTCCAATGATTATTCTGGGAAAGGCATGGATTTTAAACAGCCTGCCTGTGAGTTTATTACTTAATAATTGGAGGCATGAATTAAAAAAAAAAAAATCATTAAAATCTGTGAAACATGACATCGCCAAGAAAAACGTCCATTCAGGATGTAAATGCAATTGACACAACTTGGTCAATGTGCACATTGCACTCTTCATTTTAGTACTGATTTTCCTCAATGCTATATCAATTAATAGCACCCACAGTATACTTTTGTGGGGAAATAAAAATGGTGAAATTCTCCACTGCTTTTCCATATGCAGAACCAAAGTGTGAAAGCTATAAATTCCAATTAATTTTCATGTAAGAAGGGCACATCTGCAGTTACAGGGCTGTTGAGCAAAGAACTGATTATTTCTACTTACAGATAAAATAGAAAATTGCACAAGGTTCCTCAAGATGGCAGGAGTATGAACCTGGAGTGCTGGGAATGTTCTACGAGGCAACGGTACCGGAAAGGGATCTGGAGATGGCCAATCTCTCTTCCTCTCCGTCTAACCAGAAATAGAGAAATCCTGTGTATCTGTGAGCCTGAAGTATGCTGGGCTCTACAGGGATGATTCCTTACACAAATTCTGTCCGCCCAAAGGAAAGCTGCAGGTTTGTCAGGATGCCTAATGTCTTGTTCATCACTCAGCTTGAGCTAGAGATTGGGACAGTGAGATAAAAAAAAAACAGTGGTCCGAACTCCACGCTAGTGTGGTGAAACATTTCAAAGCAGAAGACACTTTCTTCATTAGAAATGTACTAGTCTTAGGTGCAAACATATTTTTACAGCTTCAGTTTAATACGAGGACTGTTTCGCACGATTCTGAAATTGTCAGAAGAGTATAATCCTACGATATTGTATTCGAGTACCTAATTACTTATTCTGCAGGTGTCTCCTCTGACTTACGATATGACAACAGAAGATACATAGCAGTCATAAATTTACGTTGATAATAACACACCAATCTTTAACATTCTGAATCCCTCTGGTCTTTTAGGGGTCAATCCAATTCATTTCGCTCCTGGAATTATTACTTGCTTCCATTATTCCATACCAATGAATGTATAGACAGGCTCAGGCTCTATACTGAGACACAGGCCATGACGCCTTTTCATAGCTACACCCGACACTATTTAAATAGATGCAGATTAGATTCAACACTACTTCTGCAGCCGTAACTATACTGAAAGCAGTTGGTGTTCACTATGTATCATTAGTAATTATATAATCACCAAAGCTGTCAATCAAGGATTAATCAGTATGGATATATGGTATAATTAGTAATTAGAATAAATGATTTTGCCATCTATTATTCAAAGTGCTTTTCATTATATTCACCTTATACTCTTGTATGGTCTAGCTGGGTAGCACCATGGTAACCTCTAGTTACATGGTACTGTGGGGGGGGGACAGCAGTCTACACACAGCCTAAATACCGGCCCCTAACCTATATTTCACAGCAGATAAAAATAAATTCTGCATACAGTCCTATGATCTTATCTCGGGGTGTCTACAATTCATTTTTTTCATCTATTTCATCTTCTATATTTCACACCACAAACATCCACCCTTCCATCCATGTTCCCCCCTGCTCAGTTGTGCTAATCAGAATACAACGTAAACCAGTACACCATTAAGTTATATGGAAAAAGGTCCTTCCTATTTAAATTGGAACCATTCCCATTGCAGAAATGGGTCAGAACTACATAATTTTAAGTAAATTAAATTCATCTGAATTACATCCACCTGATCCTGCACTGTCCATTAAGAATTTCATTGCAATGTGTGTACTTCATGCATGCCTTGTACACAATTCATCTTGAAATGTGTTACATTGTTTTAGACAAACATTCTTACATTAAACCCTGTAAATGACTGTGTTCTGTTTAATCCAGGTCCTGTTGTTGCAGAATTTACAAAGTCTGAGCTGAGCTGTAATCCGATTTAGGACTGTGTGACATTCTGATTTATGGATTTTCCTTTAGATCATTTGGACTTTATGTATTTTGATTTGTGTTACTGCCACCCATTTATGCTTCTTTCTCAGATTCTGACATCTTTGAAGTTTTATGTTACATTATATTGTTCAAACTCTGGTAACAGTCTGATAACATTATTTACTGATATTTGTACCCAGACGCAGAGGTGGACATTTCAGGTCCAGAAAGTAAAAATCCAGACCGGGATTTTGTTTCAGCCAACCAGTTGAGCATAAAGAGTCACAGTCACAGAGTACTCCACTCGTTGGTTGAAACAAAATCCTGGTCTGGATTTTTACTTTCTGGACCTGAAATCTCCACCTCTGCCCAGACATAATTCATACTTTCAGGGCTTGAACATGGGATGTGGAGAAAACAAAACGGCTCTTTATGCATCCTCAAAGAGGGAATATTTGAAGTTCTTGCCATACTTGCACCCATTAATTTAACTTTATTACTTGAGCACAGCCACAGTGAGGAGATCTTCTACAGGTGGATCTTTTCAGGAAGTAGCTGCCTATTTACTTTCCTGTCCCCTGTACCTCTCTCCCTTCATTTTCTTTCAGCTCCCAGCGAAGCCCTGCAGATGTGGCCTTCATGCTTGGACGTGACCAACTCCGCTCAGGGGGCCTGTTGCCGAGTCAACGCCAAGGTGAAGCCGATACATCTTGCCCTTCTAGCCAATTAAGGTGCGGCTCAACATCAGGCTAGACCGCCGCCTATGATTCCTAGTTCACCCTGCTTCCAGTCGTGGCGACCATGGCAAGAGGCCAGACTCCCCACCACATTCAGTCCTCTGTGGTCCCCAAGCAGTTGCTATGGAAACCCTGACTTCAATGAGAACATGTCTGAGATGTAACCTGCAATAGATACCATGTCAGTTATCTAGAAACAGGAAGCTAAACTGTTTTCCAGGTCCAGTCCTACTTTTTCTTCATTTGAAAAAAAAAAAAAATCCTACTGAAATACAATGTTCAGCATTTGAAATATTTTCCATTAACACTGTAAATGGACAGTTAAGTTCTGTGGAACACGGTGTCTTTAAAGAAAGATGCAAAACGAGTGACTGAAGATGCTGCAGGTTCAGGGGGAGAATGCGACTCAGGGAAAGGGACTAAGGAGTAAAATAAAATTACAAGCAAGGTCACATGACTGTGGGGGGCCGTCTGGGAATGGCCATCCTGCCGTCTGGATAAGAGTGTAATCGTTACCCATAATGGCATGACCCTTTAACCCTTCACTGCACAAATGGTCATAAAAGATGGATGGATGAATGGATGGATGGATGGACAGATATATGTGTGCTGTTATGCTTCAGCTCCACTTTCAAGACCTGTAATTCTGTCACTTTTAAAGAAATCCCCTATTTAACCCTAACACAAATTGCCAACAACTAATCCAGAGAAAGAAAATTACACCAATAAACCTCTTTAAAGTCGCCCTGTCATATTTATAGCCCATCCCAGGAAGCACAGGGCGCACACACACACACAAACACACACACACACACACACACACACACACACACACAGTGTGATGTACAGACATCAGTATACCTCACTGCCTGCTTTTGGACCATAGGAGTGACTGAAATTATGAGCTGCAGAATCTTTTCATCTTTACATGCTTCAGAATTAAATATCTGTGTGATGAAAACTGCACAAAGGCAACATTTACCAAGTATCGGTGCATATGATGTGCATAATTAAATGTGACACCGTTCTGCAAATCAGCGGGCAAGTGACCCGAGGTGACTGGAGGGGAAACGGCATTTAGATGTGACAGAGACTTATTGTATTAAAAATTTAATTTATTTATCATTGCCCATTTTTATCGTAATGCCTCATTTTGATAGTGCTAAGTCAAATTTTCCAATCCATTATTTAACACCAGCAATTTCTGTTAAAACTCAGTATAGGTTTTCTTTTGCTTCTGTGTTTTGAAATACAACAATGCATCCTTTTTTAAACAGGCCTTATAAAGATACTTCAATTACACAGGGTTGTATCTAATGATTAATTCATTCTTTCAAATTGTCTAATATATATGATAATTATGGGGTCTGATCTGTCTACAAGAATGCAAATGTCAAGATAACGGGTTTTAATAGAGATCCCATTTACCAAGTCTCTCAACTTGAAAACAGCCAACTAATGAGTCTTGAAAAAGGTAAAGAGAAAATGACTGAAGGTCTAGAAGTACAAACAACATTTGTGTAAATTAATACACAGTCGGAGAGATACAACAGGGGCTGACTGGCACACCCTAAGATACGCGGTGCTTCCGGAGCATTCCGCTCTCAATGTATGCACCACATATAGACGCTGACAACAGATTTTCTCACCTCTGCTGGTGCCCAAAGCAATTCCTATAGTGACTCCTGACCTGAAATAACCTCCTAGTCAGCAGAGCGACACACATTAGGCAATATCTGCTTATTTATTTAGGTTTTGTACCCCCATTTCTTCATGCAATGCACAGACACACAGGCACACACACACTACTACCATGCACGCATGCGCGCGCACACACGTTTGTAATTATATCTTTGTGGGGACTCTCCATTCATTTCTATGGGGAAAACTCAAATCTCAAAATGACAACCTTAACCCCTACCCAGCCCTAACTGTAACCATAAGTAACCAAACAAAATACAAGACTTTTGACAATTTTAGCTTTTTGATTGCATTCACAGATATTTATGGGGACCTGAAAAATGGTCCCCACAACATCAAAAGAACATTTGTGGGGGACATTTTGGCCCCACAATGTAATATAAACATATTCCGCACACTATCTATCTGTCCATCTGTCTATATCTGTGTCTGCGTGTGTGATTTTACCCGCAGATTAAGTACAAACATTTGCATGTGAATGCTTAATGCTGGGAGATAATGGAGCATAGGGAGATTCTGAAGAACTTCTGTAGGTCTTTCAAGTTCTATATTAAAAAAACAGTGAATGGAGGCAACAGTGCAGGAAAATCATCCAATTATGTAATGGAGACATCGCTTTCCAGGAAGAGCGATAAGGGGTTCTACAAAGGACAGGAACGACCGGGTCAGAACAGGCAAATGCGCTGAAGAGCTTTTATTCATTAAAATAATTTTTAAGAGAGAAAATGTTACACTAGGAGCGCTGTGTGATGATGTAAGGAGGTACAGACAACAGAGACTGGCATGCATTATGGCTGCAAAAGAGGTTCTGGCTTTTACAGAGCACACTGATATCTGCAGTAACTGAAATATATCTCATCTATGCAAATCATTCTCAAAAAATGGGAGTGAAAAGACTACGGAACACGAGTGAAACTCAGCCATCCGGAACAGCATCGCTGCTTTCCAAGCCAGTTGGGGTTTCACAACAGCACACATTAGTGCATTTACACGTTCGCTGTTAATACAAAGTCCAGTGACTCAAAACAAGCTTTTCGCACACTGAACAGAGCAAGGAAACTATGATGTTTCTAATTTTTTATGGCTTTTTCTATGGTTTGGTGAGGTCAAGCAGCCTCTATCCATCCATCCATCCATCCATCAACATTTCCGTTGTTCAGAACCGGACACAAGATACTGGTGCACTCAGAATGGAAAGCTAGTGATATGCAATGTTATTACCAATAACTGTTTCTGTATCATGTGGGAAGAGCCCCAGAACCACTATGACATTTTCCTGAGTGATTATGGAAATGGACAAATGGATGGGTGGATGAATGGATGGATGGAGAGATATGCAATTAAACCCATCAATATGTCACAGGGAGTTTCGTTTGCCTGCATTTGATGGCCACATCTGTCTTTTGTATCAGAATTACCAGTAGTCTGTGTAGTCAGCATGTTATGAACACAGTAATTGGAGATATAGAACTGTTGGGTAATTACATGGAGGATGCACCTTTGCAGTATGTGGTCATTTGACAAAAGAAAAGAAAAAACGTTTAACAGCTTGGAAATGAGCTGGCAGAGATATTGGTAAACGCATATAATACCGTCCATTAATGCATATAGGGATTGAACACTGTACCATACAGCCTGAATGGAAATTTCTCTGTTCATCTTGAATTCAATTGAGCTTCAGTTTGAGGCAAACAAAAGGTGCACCTTTATTTTACAAAACAATATTGCTGGGATCTGCATACGTCAAAAGAACAGGATTTATTTTTGTTTATAAGTTATGTTTATTGAGGCCTGATACGCAGAATAGATTTTCAGTCTGTTTGTGGATTTCTTGTGAAAGGCTTTGAAAAAGTAAGTTATTGCAAAGTTTTGATTATTAGAGTATTTATGCACTTAACTCTGGATCACTCCAAACACAAAGCTCACATTACTAGAACTCTAAGCTGCATGTCAACAACCAAATATTTGGTGAAAACTCATATCATACATAGCAACAGCAAAAATAAGACTGTAACAAGCAAAAAGTTTGGAATGGGGAGATTAAAAATGTAGAAAACAACAGAAAAGGCCCTGAATGTAAAAAAATTTTGCTTCCTAAATTCAAAAGTCAGAAGTTTTAGTTATAAATGAAGGCATGAGCAGTAGCTATGCGGCCCATTTCAGAAAAGGGGGGTAACGGAGCTTTAGTCCAGCCTGAATGATGAACATGGGAGATACTGGTTTACTTTCACTGTTCATCCACTCTATGTTTTCAGAAAACCGGAACCCAGAACACACTTTCTAATGAAGGCAAATGAGAAGAATGATAAGAAAGCCTTTATGGATTTATTTCAATATTTACCAAGATTACCGTACTGTAATTCAGACAAAGCGAACCGATCAGACTGTAATGATGCATCACAGTCTTTTTATGTCTTTTTACACAATTATGAGAAGTGGAAGAATGTGTCTGTTAGACTGCAGTTGTTTGGTAGAAAGAATGCGACAGAGTGGTGACTGGTGCAGTAAGTCTGTATGGTGTTGCTGACAAGGGGAGACAGATAAGTCACAGCCGGTGGACAGCCACGCTCTGGCAAAGGGATTTTCTGTGTCGAGTTGGCTGGCCCATTTGGTCTTATTAGTTTCTTCATTTCCTTCGCATTCAAACAGGATGTTAAAAATTGAGTAAGGTTTCACACTGATTACAAGACTGAAAGCGCTGGGGACATGTAATTAATGATAATTAGAAAAATATTTATAATTCTGTGCTGTGTCGTGCCAAAAACATGTGCAGACCCCTAGCACTGGGGGCGACTGCAATAACGCAATCCTCCCCAGCATGAAATGTCAGAAAGAATTAAGAAGTAGGGCGCACAGTGGTCATAAGGCGATTCATAACCATCAAAGCAATGCAATGATGTATGACCCAGCCGGACGTACTCGCATCCAGCTAATGACCTGTCCCTTACAGAGGCGCTCTACTCCGGCCAACAAATGCTTAAATACCTGCTGGCAGACAACATGGAGCAGGCAGACACTGGATTGGTAGGGCATGTTTTGGTGACTCATGTGGCTGACTCAGGCTACCGGGGAATTGCGTATGTGCGTGTTATCGGCCTGCGGGAGACAGCAATGCCCGCACTGTGGGCAGCAATAATTATTCATGCTGCTCAGCTTAATTTGCCCCCCCCCCCCCCATGTAAACAGCACATCGAACACCTTGACAATAAAGAAGAGGAAGGCGCAGAGAAAAGTCAGAGTCAAAAATCAAAGGTCATCAACTCTCAGTGCATTTATGATAAATCTGCTTTTACTACCAACCACCAGTAATTAGATGAATAGTCACTGAAAATGTTTCATTTATTTTCCAATAAATGCTTTTTTAAAAAAAATGTCTTTGATGCCATACAATGATAGAAAAGCTCAATTTGTGAATTTTTATCTTTTAAAAGTTCATACAGTATAACTAATGATTTCTGGTAACATTGTCTATGAATGCCATGTCTAATAGAATCTGAACACATTCATATAATATTCATTATAATACGTTCATAAAGCATTATAAACATGACTATTATTATATATGAAAAAGGCATAACACGTAACAGCCATATTTATTATGCATTATGAATGCTTTACTGTATGAAGCTCCCATCTTTAATGCACTATAGATACCTTCATAATGCAGTACAAAGCATCCTTAATGCTTATACTGGCCATTATAATGAATTATGAAGGTATCTATAGTGTATTATAGATAAGAGCTTCATTGGAACTTATGAAGTATTATAATCAACAGTGTAATGCCTTACAGCTGTTAATAGAAGATGATGTAATACTTCATTAATTCTTATACTGACCATTATAGTGCAGTATGAAGGTATCTACAGTGCATTATAGATGAGAGCTTCAAGCAAAGTGTTATCAGATTTCTTATTAAGAGTGCATTTAGATAAACAGACATACATTTCCCAAGTGGGAAGTTCTGCCTGTACAAAGACTGATATAGCCACATAACCATTGGCACCGCACATCAGAAACCTTCATTCAGCTGAGGACCATTTTGTAAGGATATAATAAAGAAGCTATGTCTTGGCTTTCAATCTCTGCTCCTTAAATGAATTCCCAAGTGGGCAAGGTGTTGGCGTGAGGGGCTGGAGAACAGCTTACAAGGTTACATCACTTACTGTACTGCTGTACTGCCCAGCGAACAACAACGGCAGGATGACTCAACCTGTCATGTAGGACTTTGGTGAGTTTGAATTCTGGGATGGGAGACATGAGTGTATTTTCAGCCGTGCATGGTGTTAGAAATCTTTGTGGTTATTTCCATGCAAGGACAGCACTCACACAATCAGGGCAGCCCATAAAGGGGGAGAAAGAGGAAGAGTTTCAGGGGCCCAGGCACCAGGGGGCGCTTATGAGTGGGTATGGATAAGAGTAGCTAAGGTTTGGAGAAGGGGCCCATTTAGTGCAATTTTTCAGGGGCCCGACCATGTCTTTGTGTAGCCCTGCTCACAGTGTCATTGTAATACATCTTCTGTAACAGACTCAGGTGGTTTGAGCGCCAGGACGAGGTCTGGTGCAGGCAGAAAGGGAACGTGGATGACTCACTTGCGGCTTGCAGGGAAACAGGGGTTTATTAACAAACTGAAAACACTAGGAACACTACAAAAACAAACGGACCACAAGGGGTCAAAAGCAAAAAAGGGATAAACAGAGACTAACTACAAATGGGGCAGGGAATCAAGGGGCAGGCAGGAAGAGTACAAATAACAGAACATACAAACATATTCAATGGCATAAAACATCAAGGCTAACAAGGATAACACAGGACAGGTGAAAACAATTAACAAGGACTAGTAAAACAGGCAACAGGTGACACTAATAATTAACTCAAGGAACCAAACAGGGAAACTAAGAACTGAGAAAGAAACAAGGAAAACAGAGTCTAACACAAGTAATAACAAAGACAGGTAAAACACAACTAAGTAAGAAACCAAAACTGAATACAAATCACAGGACTAAACTGATACAAATTAAACACTATGAACAAAATACAAAAATAGAGGAGGCAGGATTCGAACACAAGACAGAGGAATTCACAGGCAGCCACATGCTCAACTAGTAGAAAGAACCATGCAGCCATCGGAGAGTAGGGGAAAACACTAACGCTGACAGGAGGAACAGGATGGCCAGCAACACCTGCTGGCCAATCGGGGAAGGGACAACTAAAGACTGAGAGAACAGGAGCTGACCCTGACAATTTTCCACCACTCAGCATTGCTCTTTCACAGGCTCCCTCACACGCAGTGCCGCTAATACCATCACTTCATCATTTAGATGACTAGCCATCACCTTGCCTTCAGGCTGCACCTTTCAGACTTCCCGCTTCAAGGCCTCTCCGTATCCCCGGAGGCTGGGAACCCCATAAGCACTACAAACGGCTTTGACACAAGGGTGACATCAAACACGCTTTCATTTGTCAAAAAGCTTCTGGCGCGGCTTTAAAATCTAGCTCGCAGGTTGTTTAATGGGCGAAATGCATGCGCAATTCCGTATGTAGTGCCCTAGGAAGCCGGCCGCATCAACAGGCCGAAAACGTTTCCAGCTACAGGGTACAACTCTGCCATCAGGTAAAACAGCCACTGAATCAGAATTCTTCTAATTAGCTCCTCTCTGTCCAAGGAATCTAACAGTGACCGACTCTGTTCCGTATAGCCAGATGCTGTTTTTTTGCAAAACAGACACAGGAGTGCTTTAATTTCCATTTAACAGCTCTGCTCCAGCCCACTTGTTATCCTTCACTTTCAATGAAGCGCAAGTCTTGTTTGTGCATTTATCTATCACACAAAGGACAGACAGGGGCTTATTTAACAAGGCCGCTTGGTCACCTAAGGAAACGACATTTTAACTGAATGTAAAACTTCATCAGCATATGAAGTTTGAATAAATACTGGAATAAAGTTATACAAAAAATCGGAAGTGTTTGCACAACTCTGGCCACTACTATAGCTGTGCAAAGTGTAAATGTACAACATGGCACCACAACATGGCACCACAACATGGCACTCCAAGCGTCCCCACATGAATCACTTTATAACCATAGAAATTAACCATACACCATACAGCGCTGAATACACAGGCAAGAATGTCCTACTTAAGGACAAGTTGTACTTATGAATGGACTCCAATGAAGCCTATTATACTAATAATTCGGGTTAAATACAATGGTTCATAATAACGATAATAATGAATGCATACTGTACACTGCTTTGTGACACTCGTGAAAACGTTGCACATCTGTAGCAGCACGGTACCACGTGTCGTTACCTTTACAGTATCATTACCGTATTACTTATATTACCATAACACTTCGCAAATGGATCCCGTTCGTAACCTGCAGACTGCCGCTACTGCTTTCGCTAGCCCCCACGATGGCCGAACATTCTCTTTGTTTATGAACAATGACAGACACCGGGAGAAACTACCGATACTACAGTACTTTCCCGTAACAGTCTACAGGATGAGATTACCTGAAGAAAGTATACTTAAGACCCCCCTGGTCAATTAAACTGGGTTGGTGCCTTAATCCCACAGTACCTCTGTTACGGTTTAACATATGTGCGTAATTCGGAGCTTTCTGCAAGCGCTACTCCCACTGATCATCACCATGCTCGCATTTCATTGTGCCAATTTTCTCGTTTTTCCAATGCCATTCAAGACGATTTATAGAGGTCTGCATCACACAAAATTAATCAAAGAATGACAGCTTCACAGTTCTCGAAGCAAGATGATCATTCCCAGCTCGCTTAAGATGTCCCTGCTCTTCAGCTTCAGTGGTGAATCTATGACATTCCCCGGAGATCAATGTCTGAATCTGCCTCAATTCACAATAAAAAGGAAAATTAAATCTGATGTTTAAGATGAAGAAAAAGAAGTTCTTCTGTGTGAGCTTGGGCTTTATATAGGGTAAACGACTTGACATGCACAAGACAGTATGAAAGAAGAGCAGTAGAAAATGAACAAGATGCATCATTCTATCAGATGCAAAGAAAATGTTTCATACGTGTCCTATGGCATATTGAGTTTTTGAAATCATTTTAATTTTCAAATATGATGTTGAACCTATTCTAAAATTATAGAAACCCAGCATCTATAAATGGCTTTGTTATTTTCAACAAGGGAATACTTACAAGGCAAAACTACCCTGTCTAATATCAAATGCCTAATGAGAAAGTGTCAAAAAGTTAAAGAGTAGGGTTTGAAGGAATGTTTGATTGCATCACTGGGAATAAGGAATCTGGATCATCCAAAAAATGTAGTGAAAATAAAGAAAAAATGGGGGGGGGGGCAGGCAATGTTGGGGGTCAAAACCAGCACATTGGGTCCTTCTGTTCTATTACTATTAAAAATTGTGACTTTAATATACTTTTGAGGTAACTCACTTACATAAAACATATTAAAAGGACACATCTGAATTCACAAACATAGCACTTTAATCTGAGAAAAGTAATGTTCCAAGTAATTACTCTGGTACAGAATAACTGTAGAGCAGAACATTTCGTTTACGCTAAGATAAAAATTCACACTATAAATGCTGTTCAATCCTGCTGGAAAACTTTAACTGTTCGAGCAAAATAAATGTTTAGCGAGATTTGTGACTCATTTGGGCACATCGGCGAGCCTGAAGGGTTGGTGGCTCTCATGCCTGGACCCTGCTGCATCTGAATGGCTATCGCCTGGACCCTGCTGCATCTGATTGGTCATCTTCCTTTTCTTTCTGCCCTCAGAACGTTTTCGTGTAAATTAAACTCCCACAAATCACAGACTGGGGGGCCAATAGAGTTGTTTTCAGGGCCAGCTGTGATTATAGTGCAAAAACTGCCCCAATATGGCAGCACATCTACACATTTTATGCGCTTCCGTCTGAAATGTAGCTCTTAGACAGGAAAGCAGGAGTGACCCAGGTGACTGGAGGAACCGCCCAGCTGGGCCTGGCCACTAGTCTGACTCAGTATGGCAGATATGGCCCGTCCTGGAGGGACACATGAATTACAGCCTGTTTCTCGCTGCCTCATTAATGCGGCAGGAACTTCTAGGGCATCACACCAAGAAACACCATATAACCTCTCTGCATATTTTAAAGATGAAACAGTTTTGCACTCAACATGGCTTATAAATCCCAACTGCAGGCCCAGGTGCCTAAAGTTATACACCGTGATGGACATATAGATTCTCAATCTTCTTTCTCATGTAAGGGTCGGAGCCTATTCCCCACGACAGCCCACCACCCAAAAGTCTGATCCTACTTCTGTCACTGCTCAAAATAACCAAACAGGTACCTTCAGACTTCAATTTATTTTATTTTTATTTATTTTTTATTTTATTTATACAAAAATAACTCAACTCTGCTCTCCATAAATCCCAAAGACATGCATAACTGAGCTGAAGAAAAAACACTGCGATGTTTTGGCCAAATGAGCCTTTGTCAAGAACTACATTAAGACATCGCTGAGTGACTAAGCGGCTGTCACATTTATTTTCTAAGTTTAGAGAGGAAGTGCAGCCTCAATGACAAGTTCAGAATTCAGTCTGGCTTGATTAATAGGCAAAACTCTTTTAATTAGTTTTGCGAATACATTACAATGTTACAACAAGTGACAAAATGGTTCATAGTGGCGAAGTTGTGGTGCGTTACAAATAAAATACACAGGCTGTCAAAAATACTGACTATTTCATGTCTTTAACTGTCCCCACCATCAACGTCTGTCTGTCTAACATGTCCTGCTATGAAAAGACAAAATGGGAGAGGGGTTTAACATATAATCCTTTAATAAGAGATTCTGGGTAAGTTCCTTGGACCACTGTAAATCTGGTCCTATAAAAATGCAGAAAGTCCCTCCACTAATTGGTCCTCGAGCTAACAGGAGTAAGACTGAGCTGATCCCATCTTTCCTGACAAAAAGTAGATGCTACCCCCCCCCCTCTTAAATCACAAGGGCTCACTAGCTGGTCACTCCATTTTAACATGTTAATTCATGTCAGTGCTTCAGCTGTCAGGAACAGTAATAGCTCATTAAGGTACATGTTTTACTAGCATCGTAAAGTCAAGTCAAATGACCAGTGTGGCGTGACCCTTACTGCTGTCCTTCACAGTCGGGGCTGTTAAATATTCACCTTGGATGTTGTTTCCCAAAGGTTTTCTACATTATATGGATAAAAGCTTTTGGACACCTGGTCATCACACCCACAAGATCTTTTATAACATTGATATGGAGTTGCTCTCTCTTTTGCAGCTATAACAGCTGCCACTCTTCTAGGAATGTTTTCCACAAGAATATGGAATGTGTCTGTGGGAATTTTTGCCCATTCATCCAGAAGAGAATTTGTGAGGTCAGGCACTGATGTTGGACATGAAGGCCGGGCTTGCAATCTCTGTTTTAGTTCATCCCAAAGGTGTTTCATGGAGTTGAAGTCAGGGATTTGTGCGGGCCAGCTAAGTTCTTATGGAAAGCCTTAACTGCCCTTAAAAATTGCCCTTAACTAATTCACAAATACACACATTGAAGGTATAGCACTGAACTCAGTGTCCTCACTTTAACATGATTCTGACATTCATTTCAATCAAAAGCAATCAGAATGACAGTAATTAAAGTTTGAATATGGAATCAATGTGATTTAATAATGTGAAAACTGCTTCAACCATGGAAATCTCTTCTCTTTTGATACGTTTGCTTGGTAATCAGTTTGACTATAAGACATTACATGAAATCAAAACTTTATTGTAGGTGTTGAGAAAGACCCATTTTGATGTTACGAGGGCGACAAAAGATAATCAACGCTCAAATAAACAGACTGTACAGAATGATATCCATCATAACTGAACAGAAAATCTGCAGCGGTCCAACCAGAACATGCTGTGACCAAGGGGAACACTGTTGGCTGAAAGTCACAGAGGGCTGTCATGAAAAAGATCAAAGGATCAGGCCAAAGACTGGAATCCGTAATTCACATTTCTCCTTGTTCTCAATGACATTTCCAAAAAAAAAAACCAAAATAGCCCTTTGCCTGCTGATTTTATAATTAAAAATATAAATGTCAATTAATCAGATTCAGCCATCTCTCCTGAGAGTCTCATTCGACTGAGGCGAACATGGGTGTCACGGCCACAGGGCAGAAATTGAGCATCTTAGATTTATTTGTCATGCTGGAATGAACTATTGTACAGATAGTTGTAAATAATGCTGATCATGTTGTCTTAATATATTGAAGTGAAATACCTTTTCTCAGAATATAAACACATCCTCTCCATTACTCTGAGTAGCTATCTGAAGTAATTCAGCATTCTCATCACATGACAGACCGTAAGTTAATTATATAATGTAAAGGAATATTACATATATGATGATATATTGTCACAGACCTTGTATATTAACTTAAACAAATGGTATTGTTCAGATACTACCTCTGTCCCTCAGTGACCTGACATTTTAATATTGCTCCCCAATCTTAAGAGAAAGAACTGCAATATAGACACTCACTTAAACGAAGTCTGTTCCTATGAATAGTTGTTAAGCGAATTGAAAAGTGAAATGAGGAGCCTCCCCTTACTGATATTTCAAACATGCTGCACTGGTAGTGGGTTTGTGTCAACCATCTTTAGATATTGTTATACTGTAATGTCATCTTTGCACCATTTAGAACATTTTCAGTATCCTTACAAATGCTTATACAGTAGTGTACTGTATGCTGCAATAAACAGAATAGAAGAATTCAGCTCTAAAATCACTTACATTTGTGTACTGTAAATACAGGTAATTAGAGATTGCGAACATTAGTGTAGTGAATGCTGAGCGACTGCGGGAATAAGACTTAGGCTGAAGAAGGGTCATGCGAGATAAGACGCTTGACGCTGAGACGCCACGCTGCCGTTTCAACGGCCAAAGATCTCGTGCAGCGTACAATACGGACTAGATGGAGAGCTGGTCGTAAGTCTGGGTGGTCATTAAACAGCTAGGTCGTTAAGTGAGTAGTGTCCGTATATCCGATACATTCACAATACTCTCCTGAATAAAGTATAACTGTCGTCAAAATGCATGTATAAACACTGACAAAAAGTTTCAGACCACATCTGGCAGTGATCAGTTCCAGCCAATATACTGCAACTAAACCACTGACCCAACAGCTGGCAGCTGTGGATCACTTGTTTGTGGTTTGGGGTCTCTAACGACCTAACCTTACCATGCTGCCTTGGCACCTCTCACATTAAACCTCACATTTGGCAAATTCACCTACTGTAATCAACTAACAACTTGCATGCAATGTACCTTTTAATGTCGTCTCCAGGTATACTAGCAGATAGCTGAGAAAGCTTATAATTTGCACGCAACTGGTGACACTTTCAGACTGTCATACTCGCGCAAAAATTCTTTTGGCAAATCCATATTATTCCATCATAAACCTAAAATGTCTGCAATTCCGATTGTGTTGCATTGGCAGTGCTTAGTGTTGAGTTAAGGCTCTCTGTATTCCCACATACTCGGGTGAGTTATTCTACAGTATGATGAAAATGTCCTTCAGGTCTAACAGAGAAGACAACACAACCAAAACACCACTGTAAATAATCGACAAATAACATTGGTCGTGGTTCTGACCTTGCCACTGTGAGAAAGAGCCCCTGAGTCACAGATTACATGCTCTCTCCTCTTTCATCTTACTGCTGCACAGTCAGGGCCACATATACAGGGTTGTGAAAAAGTAATCACACCCCGTAAAACGTTTTATTTTTTTCAAAATAATTTGACATAAGGGTATCTCATTTTCATTTCAACAATATTGGTAATTCAATCATCAGTAATCTAATTTGACAAATAACAATGAAAATTGTGCTTTGCAATCATTTATATAAATCAGCAGGGATCCAATTTCCTTGTACAGAAAAAGTTAGTGCAGCCCTTCCTTAATGATCACATCAAATGCCTAAAATTGGATTCAGGTGCGGCAAAGCAGGTGCAAATGATTATAAGATCAAAACTTTGAGGGAACTGTTTTATATAAACCCTCCATAATGAGCCACTATGATTACTGTACACTTTTTATTAATAATTATTCAGTTCAATTTATTTTATATAGTGCCTTTCACAACACTGAGAAATACATTGTGTGGAAATACATTATTAGTTTATGCATATTGAATAGTTCTTGATATAATGAAAAAAGGGGGAAAACGCTGGCGAAATATTTGATAGAATTTTGAGTAATTGTTCTCTTTTCTCTGTTTAAGAGAATCTTTTAACGCCCAGGAGCCCAGTACCTAACCTGTCAGTGAGATACTGCGTGAACTAGATAATTTCAAAGCTGTGCTATCTAATCTTGGGTGAAGTTATTTTATTAACGTGTTCCTTTTTCAGGTTCCGTATCTCCCGCTCAGTTTGGGCTTAATTTAATGGCTGCATTTCTGTACTCAGTCGCCGGCAGCTCTTGCACTTCCAAGGCCTTATGAATTATGGGTAATACTTACAGAGGAGAGGAATGTATGTGCTGCTTATTATGATGGGGACAAACTTCTAAACTTTTTTAGGCTATTTTTCTGATTTGCATTCGTTTCTTTGTCCTTCAGAAGGAATCATTCGAGACGGCGGCAGGCAAACTGTGGAATGAGGGACCGCAGCACAGCGACAGAAACACTGCCGCGACGACGTTCCGACTACAGGTGCTCCGAGTGCCTGCAAATGGACTGGAAGAAATGCCAAGCACCCTTCGAGGTGTCCTGTTGCTCTTGTGATGTGAGCCGTCCTAATCTCATTTGTACGCACCGTTGTCAAGGCAGCGTCTCGCCAGGTGCCGGTAACCAGCGGCTCTCGGAGGTTAAGCGCAGTGACTGCTCTGTGAAGGTATGTCTCTGGGATTTAGGGAGAGCCTGTTTGCGTTTCCCCTCCGAACACCCGAGGAAGAGGGGGGGGGCACTTCAGAGACTCCCAATGCTTGACAAACAGATGCTTGACACACAATTTGGGTTGTTTATGCGTTGCTACCGTTACAGCTCCCTCGGGAGATTAACCACCCATCACTCTGTTTCATTAATATAATTCCACAAATATGAGTAATTAGGTGTATTGTGTTAGCATGATAAATCCTAGCGTTTCCTGTAGCCCTTTAGCTTACAGCATCATACATATGGGAAACTGACCACATAAGATATAAATTATCAAAACATTACTCTGGTGAATTCTCTCCTGCCCCTTCACCACCTTAGCTACTCAGTGGTGAGCGTACCGTCGCATCATCCAGGTGGGGGCTGCACAGTGGTGGTTGAAGTGGCTCCCCACTGCTTCAGTAAAGCATTTTTGGTGTCTTGAAAAGAATTATATAAATGTAACATTCATTTATGCTTTGTGATGGGCAATATTGGAACATAAGTCGATACAGAATAATGACTGACTAGGGAGTGGTGGAAATCAACCATCCATTTTCCATACTCACTTGCCCTTTGATGGGTTGTGGGGGGTCCAGAGACCATCCTCAAAGCTACGAGCACAAGGCAGGGATTAACCCAGGATGGGGGGGCCAACCCACTGCAGCCTACCCACACCCCACTGACAGTCTGGTAACTGCAACTCACCTCAGCATGTTCCCGGACCGTGGGGGGAAACTGGGGAATGTGCAGGAAACCCGATGATGGCACAGGGAGAACATGCAAACTCCTCACACATGGAGCCATAGCGGAGACTCAAACCCGGGTCCCAGAGGCGCGAGGCAGCAGTGCTAACCAGTGCACTGTCATGGGGTGGAGAGCAAGCTTGATAAAATGGTTCTTGTATACAGTGCCTAATGAAAACTGTGTTGTATCTTTTTTTAAAAAATTAAAAGAAGGTAAATAGTCTTCTTAACCCTAACAGTACAGTATTTTCATAATGCATTCATATCATTGTAAAAAATATCACAATAATATACCAAAAACATGATACTGAGGTGATCATGACAGCAAGGACAACTGTAATGCCCAGAAGCACAGGACTATTACCATGTTAATTGCACTTTTATTTGTAATCTATCTGCAAGTCAAATGTTTTTCAGAATCAAAAGCGACAACTGATAATATACTTCAAGTTTTTTGCATGTTACCGTTACATAATCACATCACTGGCAATCAGAAAAAGCCATGTCCTTTACAATACTCTGACTAAATATTTTCTTAACGTAAGGCGACAATTAGGTAACATTGCTAAATAATTTCTTGGCTAATACATTCCTGTGAATGCAATGATGCATACAAATTAATATAACAGCCAAGCACATTATACAGTCTAAAACAGGGTATTGCTATATTGGGACTTGCATGTGTCATTTCCAGCAAATGGGACAATTACTGTAAGCAAATGCACTCTTATTACGCTGGATTCCTGCAGTCTTTGTCTTACTACTGCCTAGCTGTTACCATGGCGATGGACACCAGCTTCCACAGACATCGAACAGACCTTTAGAGGAAAACACGACACAAAACGGATGGATTTCTTTTATCAACACCTCTGTGAAAGGCATTTAATCTAATCACAGGCTGAAGGCTAAAAATCTGCCCCCTCATCTGCTTCTCAGTTTCAAATCCCACAGGCTAAATGGATTCTGACAATGTGAAAACAACTTAGTCGTGCTACTTTATTTTGGAGTAAATATTTGAGGCTCAACCTCCCATCTAGGGTGTACCTCAGTCTTGTTTCCTGTGCTGTCTGGGATGGGCTCCAGGTTCCACTGCAACTCTGACAAGGAAAAGCCATCGGAAGATGGATGGGTGGATAGATGGATTTTAGGGTGAAATTTTATTTGCAAATATAGCAAATATCCCCACAAAAAAATCTGCCAACGACAAACAAAATTTGTCACCTGAGCCTTTTCCATCTGTATTTCAAAAATTCAACCTGCCACAAATGCAGTACATTTTGCAGACAGTGCAGACAATGCAGTGTTGTTCTTGTGTTCTGACACACAATCTGTGGTCTTTCATCTTGACCCTTGAACGACTTTCAGAAAATCGTCCCTTGTGGCATCTATCATTTCTGTGAAATCTCTCTCTGTCCCACCCAGATTCAACACACTCAGTTTGCCTTCCCTGCCTAAACAGCAAAGAAGTGAACTCAACTAAAGAATAAAGACAAGAGCTCAATGTAAACAGATTCTCGTATACAGCTGTGTTGTTCTTCAATATTCAGGAGTCCTTTCCCCTTTATAAAACACATTATCAGTGTTTACATTTTCCTTTTATTCGGATAAAATGAAATTGACAAGCCCTACACAACTTCCCAAAAAGGATTAGCCAGCCTTCAACTCCGTTGAACCATAACACATTAAACCAAACACCATCTCTTAACTTACACTACATGGACAAAAGTTCTGAAGAGCTCAGTGAATCAAGGGGTGGTATTGTCATAGGATGCCACATTTGCCAGTTTGTCAGTTTGTGGAATTCCTCCCCTGCTAGATATTACTGCAGATTGTTATTGCAGAGTGGAAGCATTAAAGAATAACAGAAACTCAGCCATGAAGTGGAAGACCACATAAAGTAACAGAGCAGGGCCACTGAGTACTGAGGTGTATAATGTGTAAAAGTCGCCAACGATCTGTTGACTCACTAACTGCAGAGTTCCAAACTTCCTCTGGCAATAACAGCAGCACAAAAACTGCACCGGGAGCTTCATGGAATGGACTTCCATGGCTGAGCTGCATGCAAGTGTCACATCACCAAGCACAAAGTCAAGCGTCAGATGCAGTGGTGGAAAGCACGCTGTCACTGGACTCCAGAGCAGTGGAAACATGTTCTGTGGAGATATCACTTTTCAGTTTGGCAGTCTGGGTTTGGCAGATGCCAGGAAAACGTTACCTGCCTGACTGCATTGTGCCAATGGTAAAGTTTGGTTAGGGAAGGATAATGGTATGGTTCTGTTTTTCAGGGGTTGGGCTGGGCCCCTTAGTTCCTCAGCTCATAATGCTTCAGCATACCAATACGTTTTGGATGATTCAAAGCTTCCAACTTTGTGGGAACACCTTGGGGAAGGACCTTTTCTGCTCCAGCATGACTGTGCCCCATGTCCATAAAGACATGGTTGGGTGAGTTTGGTGTGGAAGAACTTGAGCGGCCCACACAGAGTCCTGACCTCAACCCCATCAAACACCTTTGGCATGAACTAGAATGGAGAATGCGAGCCAGGCCTTCACATCCAACATTAGTGTTTGACCTCATAAATGCTCTTCTGGATAAACGGGCAAAATTTCCCACAGACACACTCCAAAATCTTGTAGAAAGCCTTCCCAGAAGAGTGGCAGCTGTTATAGTTGCAAAGGGGGGACCAACTCCATATCAATGCCTATGAATTTAAAATGGGATGTCATAAAAGTTCCTGTAGGTGTAATGGTCAGGTGTCCAAATAGTTGTGTCCATTCAGTGTATATTTCACAGAATCCTACTCTCGCCCCTTCTCCACCTTCCATGCATAAAGGCTGACTCTAAATTCATATTAAAGAAACGGAAAATTCATTCATTTTCCAACCCGCTTTATCCTATTGGGTCGTGGGGTGTCCGCAGCCTATCCGGGAAGCAATGGGCACGAGGCAGGGAACAATCCTAGACAGGGGGCCAGCCCATCACAGGG
Organism: Mormyrus proboscirostris; assembly: GCA_026779585.1. Taxonomy (NCBI): domain Eukaryota; kingdom Metazoa; phylum Chordata; class Actinopteri; order Osteoglossiformes; family Mormyridae; genus Mormyrus; species Mormyrus proboscirostris. The sequence continues at coordinate 9,913,269 of JAODKF010000044.1, forward strand.
CACACTCACACACTGTCACCATTCACACCTATGGGCAATTTATTAACTCCAATTAGCCTCAGCATGTCTTTGGACTGTGGGGGGAAACCGGAGTACCCGG
>JAODKF010000044.1:9915945-9932093 GCA_026779585.1 Mormyrus proboscirostris
GTTAAGTTAATGCATTATGTTAACAGCACACAGCATTAGTTTGCATATCAGCGAGGGTATATATGTGTACACATTTACAACAAAGCCTTGGTATGCATTTGGGCCTTCTCAGAATCTCAGGTGACAGCACAATGCCCTTACTTCTGACTGCTTGTAATTCATATTCGACTCCCAGAGGGTGCAGCAGTTATTTTAAAAAGGAGCACGGAATTTTGTATCAAACTCATTATTCAGGTCAGGGGGACTGGGCTGGAGACTCAGGCAGCACAGAACACAAACCCAGGGGACACTTTGGAGAGGACGCCCACTCATGGGAGTTTTACTTACACAAAAATGTTCTGAGGGCATATCTGATCAGTTGGACCCACTTCCTGGACAATCTGGCTGGTTAGCTCTCTATCATTTTTCATTCTGCTCACTTTGGTTCTCCACTGCAGAATGGTTGGCTTGGTAAAGCAACAGTGACATAAAACTAAGGAGATGCTTTACCGTTCACACAGTGTACATCGTGATTTACTATGTGCTTATTTTGTAATTTTCTAGCACAGCCATGAGAAAGCACGTTTTACGTTGGCATAAAATGCTAGTGGAAATAGCATTTGCTTGTGTAGATTTGCATTACGAGCGCATTCCATTCAGTTGTTCCATAGTTATTCTTTAAGCTAGAGGTTAGAAAGTTCCAAATTAACAGCCATGAGTCAATACATTGTGATGGGCCATGCTACTGATAATGACTAAAATATCAAATATACCCATTTTCCCCTTCATATACTCCATTTGCAGAACACTGGCATCTCTGTGCATTTCAACCAATCACATGGTGGTGACACAACCAGCTCATTTTGGTCATGCTTTTGGCCCTGCTAGTAAACAGAGCTGCATCAGCGTGGGTACAGCTCAGGTTCTGCTCAGTTGGTAGAAGCGCTAAAGCATCATTAAAGATTCCAGCTGCCATAACTGCATGCCTTTGGACTACAGGAGGTAAGAGAGTTGCCAGAGGGAACCCAGGCAACAGGCAGGGTGTGAGGCAACAATACTACCCACACGTAAGCTTGTATTAAAAGAAGAAAAAGAACTCTAAGATTATTTTGTGTTAGTCTAACGCCAGCTATTATGTCGAAATCAGTACGGCTTCCTTCAATATTTGGACATCAAATCAGAAATTTTATTTCCTCTCAAGGCTTTTTGATTAGATGCGTTGAAATTAAAAGGCCTTGCCAGCAACCCTATTCATGGTGAAGAAAAGGATGGTGAAACAGATCAAATAAATAAAAAGGTTAAAACATCATAAATTAATCGGAAATGATCACAAACAGACAAAACGATTTAAATGGGATGTTTAAGATTACAAGACTTTTTGGTAAAACACAAAAAAGGCATGTTTGGGGACTACAGCTCAAAATCAAAGGTGCTTCCCTTTTAGTAGATGAATTCCCCAAATGGAATGGTGAAAGTTCATGGAACAAGCCTGAGGATAAAGCTTTTTACAAATCCCAGGAGCTGCTAGCACAGTCTTGTAAAGATCTACCCCAGGGTGGGACGACGTTGCATGGTCAGGCACAGGAGTCGCCGCTCACCATAGCCGTGATCTCAGCACCAGACTTGTGGTTCAGTGCAGCCATGATCACGGAGGCCAGGAAGAATGACGAGGTGCAGGCAGATATACAGATGATGTCCTGTGGATGGAGGCGCAGCTAATTAGCGTGTGCTAGCACTGACTAGCACGTCTGACTGAACACTGCTGTGACAGGGAAGACATGTACTGCACTGTACAATACAGAGAAAATTAGAGCGGGGGAGGGAGGGAGAGAAAGGAGGCAGAAAAATGTTTAAAGAATTACTGTGTCCCGTTTGCAACTTCCCAAACTGTTATCATATACTGACAACATTAACCCACATCTCCTTATCTTTAGCTAAGCTCTACCTCGGTAGAAATAGAGAATGAAGAGTTTAGAAAGAAATTAACGTTAATAATAAAGAACTAAACGCAAGGGAAAACTTCACTCATTTTCCTCATTACTGAATTTTGGCTCCAAATGTGTGGCAGTGCTAAACAAAGTTTTAGGTCCCCTAAACTTGAAATCAGATTAAACTGAACACATTCATATGAAACATCTTCCCCACTGACCTAAAAGTATTCGTACATGAACAGTAACAGTATTGTTCTTACAAAAGAACACAGAAGGGAAACCAGTCCATATGAATACCAGAAAATCCGACTTCCAATATCAACAAACATCCACACAAAGCAGAACTGGCATCATCCTGTTGGGCAGCTTATGTGGGACAGTGAGCAAACCACAGTGTATGACCCAGACGCTTTGGGCGCATCCCAGCAACGGCTCAGTAAACAAAAGCACAGACCCCAGCCGCCGCCCTAGAGATCTTGCTCCCCGTGAGAGTCTCCCTGCCTTGCTTGCATGATGAGAGGTGGTACATCAAAATGCACGCATGTACCTACTTTACGAAATGTAACTCAAAAAAACAAAAACGAATAAACAATAGGTCCCGAGGACGGATAGCTTAAGTATTTACCTCATTAAGTGTCATTAGCAAAAATGTTTTGAGCACTAATGAAAGTGTTGACTCCAGCAGGGCAAATTAATATTCTTCATTAATCTGTGCAGTGAAGCCTGATGCTCTTGTATTATTCATCCTGGCACTTCAGACCTGGAGTATGCGTAAGAATAAGCCTTAGCAACGTGATTTAAAAAGCAAGGAGTAACATTTATGGTCTCTATGGCCCAGCAAAGTGTCCATTCCTTTGCACCTCTGAAACTGCGTTTAAATGTAGGGTTGCGTTTCATTAACAACGACGCATGAAGAGGGGCATTCGGTAACAGGCACAGACTTGTTATTTAAAACAAAAAACAAGACAAGACAACAGTCAGGGCCAGAAGTGCAGAGCTGCTGAGGGGGTGTCCATTTCTTAAGGGAATATCGAGCTACACAAACCACACACTGTAATCATACACTTTGTTTAGAGCACAGCTGGAATACACGACCTCTCCTCCCATTGGCATGCAGAGCTTTCAGGAAGGCAGTTTGGGTACAAGTTTCCCACAATTCCGCAGGGCAGGGGCCAAGACCGCAGCGACCCATGTCCCGGCTGCATGCGCTCAGCCATTGGCCAACAGGAGCGCTTGAGTTTCAGGAGGTGACCTTCCAGTTTTATGAGCCTGAAGAACCAGATGTTGATCTCAAATTGCCTCGGTACTTTCTCAGAAATAGCTCTGGCATACCTTCAAAAAAGATTGTCAAGATTCAGCCAAATGGTCAAGATGGATGATTCTGCCTGTCAAAAATAAGCATCTGTGGTTTAAATTATTCAGCCGCTACTATACTTGGGATGAACCATGACCAAAAACATCCCAAGTCCACACATTCCACTTTTGCAAGTAGCATGGTTATGGAATAAACAGCTGACTGACGTCACTTTTCATTTAACCAGAAATGTGTATCATGAACGCAAATTAATGATGGATCGAGTGTGCAAACACCCTCTTCCTTATTTGCACATATTTGAGAGCAAAGAAAGCCAGCTGCCTTTAGCAGAGCAGACACTGGTGTTTTTCTTGGTACGTTCAGGCAATGGAGGCTACAATTAGCAATGCTTGTTTTGTCCAGTCGCACAATGAAGTGAGCAGGACTGGCTGCCTTTGTCCTGCATCCATATACCAGAGTGTGGTAAACTATGTTACGAGCTTCAGGCGCCACCATCACACCACAGATTAGAAAGGGGATGGAACCATGCTAGAAAAAAAAAAAAAAAGACTTCATTCCTCGGCCCCCACCAAAACAACCGTAAACCAAAATCCATAAAGGCTCACTCCTGATCCGTGAAATGGGTGATTCATACATCCTTCAAGAGAGAGAATCACTGTCATTTAATCTTTAAAAGACTGGCCAAAAACAACATCAGTTGCAGGGTCTACTATCTGAGAGTACAAATAACAGTTAAACCCCCCCCCCCCTCTGCAGCTGCCCCAACACAATTACCCTCAGCAGCGGGGTAATTCCAGCAAACAAGAGGCTCTCGGTTTTCATGCAGAATGCTGCGTCATGTGGAAATCAGCCGCGACGTCTGAGATATTAACAGAGAGGAGCCGCACGAGTGACCCAGCTGCATCTGTCTCAGCCAACAAAAGGAAGTTCACACCGATTGGTCCACTGACCTGGAGACATGGCTTGGGACATAACCGGAGAAAAGGTGGCACCGAGCCCCAATCAGGGCCTACAGAGCAGACCTTCCTGCTTATGAGAGACACATTAAATAGAAACAGCACACACCACCATCAAAACCACAAGGCTCGCTGTTGTAAGACTGATACTACCGCAGGCTGCTTTAAAGTCATCGCTGCGGATTTCACCGGCTGCTGCTAAATTAAACAATGCGATAAATAGAAACATCAACACATTGGTTTCAAAGCCTCATTTCATCCAGGGCTCCCTTTAAATTATGATTAGTCGCCTATAAAAAGTGATCTTGCAGTTTGTGAAGTCTGGACGAAGAAAGCTGCACCAGAAAGGAAAGAGCAAGAAAGCCAAGGGGACAAGTCACTTGGGTGGGATGGGTCGTTCTGATTCTCACCATGAGGTTCCAGTTGATGTGGGAGATTTTAGTGTTGAGGTTGAGGCTGAAGATCAGCAGCAGGGCACAGGTGCTGAGGAAAGCGCTGCAGCTGATGAACTCGAAGAAGTAGACGCTGCTGCAGGGGAGACACGTCATGACGGCCTCAATGCAGATGAACGCGATGAGTGAGAGGAGCTGTGGAGAGAAGCATGGCCACATAAAAATAATAGCGTGACAGGAAACATCCAAGGAAAGACCCATCCCATCACCCAACACGGTGGAGTGTATCCCACGGTAGCTAATATGTCAAAATCAAAGTCACAGGACATCAAAAGGGAAACAAGTCTTAAACGCCCTAGAGATAACAAGGCTAATCTGATTTGCTCTTCTGTTGGCGGGCATTGGATTCATCAAAATTTGTATTGTCTTGTGTTACAAATCCAGTGCAGCCCTGTCTTACTTGCTTCTCAGTTGGATTATATTTAGAGTTCAAGGAAATCCACTGCTAAAAAGGCAAGTTCTTTGAAAAGTTTGATAAATGCATATTACTTCCAAAGTCAGTGAATAATCATGTTAAATAACTGTAATCTCAATATCGACCAAAACAATCATCATTATGATTTTTGCCATAAATCAAGTGGCCCTAGCTGACATCCAGCTCTCCTATGAACCAACTGTCCTACACCCGCCCTAGCTGACATCCAGCTCTCCTATGAACCAACTGTCCTACACCCACTCAGTACTGAACCCCCCCCCAAAAAAAAAGTGTGACTGCTTGGGCTGTGACCCAATTTCAGAAATCTTACACTTTTACACTCTGAATATCCAAGCAGAAGGAGAAACCATTTGACATATTAGCATATTGGAAAAACTGTATAATTAACTCATCAATCTAATCTGGAACAATGTGAAAAAGACAATGCTAGCTTGTTAGCAGTGCTGGCTTGGAGGAGGCCTCTCGCGTGATCTCGCAGTGTCTCTCTCTCTCTCAAACTCACTCTCTCACACACAAACACACACACACACACACACACACACACACACACACACACACACACACACACACAGACCGTCCAAAAAAACAGTCGCCATTTGAATTTATATCAGCAAATACTTAAGAGCCAATGACTGGATCATTATTACAGCTCAGCAACATTATGCAGCAATAAAGTGAAGTCAGCTGAGTACCTGAATCTACTGAATGTCCAGGTTACACCTCCATCCATCATCAGTGGGGTTTTTTTCCCTGTTGGCATGGGCATATTCCAGGACAAGAATGCCAAGATTCTTTGAGTTTGGATTGTCAGAGTGGTTCAGGGAGCATGAGGAATCATTTTCACGCATGACTTGGTCACCTCAGAGTTGTGACCTTAACCTCACTGAAGGTCTTTGGGATGTGCTGAAGGAGGCTTTATGGAGTGATTCAAGTCACTTGTCAACACAGGATCTTGGTGAGAAATGAATGCAAATCTGGATGAAAATGAAAGGGTGAGATGTTGCATAAGCCTGTAGTAACAATGGCATGACAAATGTGCATCATAATCAAAGCCAAGGGCGGTCTAAAGAACATTTACGAACAATGTCTTTATATGTATGTCTTTGAGCAAATCACTGTGGAAAAATTCATATGTACTGAACATTCTAAGGTTTTCTATATAGTTTTGCCAATGAGAGCCGTGCAAAGGAAACTACCGATAACAAAAATCAGGGATTAAAAATTACAGACATGCGGTGCACAATTATCATAACCGGCACAGAAGGGCATTCATTAACACCTGAGCGTTACCGTCACTGAGTGGCACGTGGTTTATTTAATGTGCTGTGTGTAGGCAGTTCATACTCAGGGCATTAATTGGCATGGTGACAAAACAACCCCCCCCAATACCCTGGGAAAAATTCTGCTGGGTGTTTATCACCCTGGACCATGACAACCCAGGGCTCTGTCACATCTTCCTATGACAGGCTTTTAGAGTCCAGGGTCCCAAACTATTCAGCCTAAAAAAAGACCCCAAAAAGAGCCCCATGGACCCATGACCCCCATTTTGCCGACTGGGGGGTGGGAGGAGGAGCTTTGGTACATTTATCACAATCAGCCAGTTGCGGTTACTGTTAATAGATTATTTAACACGTTTTTAAAATTTTATAATCATCTTGTGGAAATGCTCTCGTCACCCCCGACTTTGGAACCCGTTTTAGAGAATTATGCGCTTCGGTAAACAAAAGCGCAGTGTCACACCACACTGATTCCGGATTCCCCATGTGTCTCTCTCTCAATGGTTCATTCACTAACAAATGCATCATGCTAGACCATTGAGATAAATTAAATAAATCACACTATAACAATGGCGGAAATTATGCACGTCACATAAAGGGTGAAATGTTACGACGGTATGACAGTATATCATAATACAAAAATATGAAAAAGTTATCATTAGTGCTGCTCTATATCGTGCTTTAAATGACTGTATCACAACACATTAATATCCGTGACACACAAATATGCTAATAATGTATTATTGTGACATGAAATATCCATCGTACTGGATGTTTCCAATTCACAGTTAATTCAGATTTAATTCCTAAAACTGTGATAATTTGCTGTAATTTTCATAACATATGTGCAAGCTCAGCACCCATATACCCATATCCATATATCATATATTATCCATATATCCAAATATATGGATAATCTATGAAACAGCTGGGGGATCGAGGGGTGTGGCAGTTGTAAAATCCAGAAAAATGCATTCCAAAGAATTCAACACCATTCCACAGAATTCAACACCATTCCATGGTGAGCTGGATTTAATAGTGATTAAAAAAACAGCTGTAGAATGGATAGAACCATTTCACAGGGGCTGGTACTTTGAGACTCCTGGGCTAAGATCATGTACAGGCAAATATGCATAGGAACCATGTCACTGATGCTTGTTGTGCAACTTAGGAAAGACAAGAAGTATTTCATGCGAATAAACAGATTAGTAAGGACTAAATTACGCACATAGTCATTTTTTCATTTTTGTATTGTTTGTGTTATTTATTCATTGACTAGCATTACGTGTTAAAAGAGTGATATATCGGAAATCATGATATTGAGATATACATGGTTATCATGCCAAGAATTTTTCATACTGTTGTAGCCATACATCGCACCATAACAATAGGGGAAGTACCTGTACTGAAGAATTACAAAAATATCACTTTTCTTCGTCAATTCATGACGCAACAATAAATACTGAGAGCAATCCTGACAAGGATATGTCATTTTAAGACGGATGGATGGAGTGAAAAACAGACACCGCACCAGTAATTTTCTAAACTTTCACGGTGTAACGAACATCACATACTGGTCATTTGAAAGCAAACGGGTCTTTCATAGACAGTGATCAAAAAGGCACAATCAGCGAGGCAGCAAAAATGAGCTACTGAGCACTCAGTGGGAGGGGTAACGGACAGTTGAACTTCACTACCAGCAAAAATATGACTGCGGTGCCTGTGTTAAAACGCCCAGCATGCCGTTACCCAGAACAACATTCATCCTTAGCTCTCTGTCTCAGCACATCTGTTCTTCAGTCATATGTTCCTTTCTTGTTAGAAAGTTGGTCTTCTAACACCCTCATTTGTGCCTCATGTTCTTGCCCCACTAAATCCACTAATCCACAATCCCAATCCCAACAACAATTTCTTCTTCTTCCTCATTATTATTGTCATTTAGAGCATTAAATTTAGACCATTCACTTACTGAAAATCTGAGCTTCATTACCATCTGAATATTGCCGGCATTCTTACAGCAGTGAAAAAATGTGTTACCAACCTACTTATCAAAGATAATGATACCTGTCTGCTTCTCCATCCCTGTTTCTTGCATTCAGTAATACCTCCGGGTTGAACATGTGGTTCAGCTGACATGCATGGGCATCAGTTTCTTACAGCCATGTGATCAGGGACGTTGTTAGAGTCTTTGGGCCCCATAAAAGTGTGTCAGCCTGGCATCCCAAACCAGACCAATCATATTAACTTCCTCATTTGTTATGGTCCCTGTCACTCAGGGACTCCTGGGATCATCCTGACTTTCTCCCTTAACGGTGTCCCAGCATGTGATTCACACATGGAGAAAAAGTTCTTTTCATGCTTCCTGTAAGTTAAGTTTCACCACTAGTCGAATTTGCTACGATTAAACATTTCTATAATCCGTGCTAGTTCACATGTGATAAGAGCATTTCTGGCTGGCCTAAACTATCTATATGTAAGCATATATGGAAGAGATCAGAGAAGTAAAACAACTACATAAATACATGCAAATTGACATGAAGCAGTAACTATATATATATAAAAAAAACCTACTTTTTTACTTCGGTAAAAATTACACCAAAATAAATAAAGCAAACCATGAATATCGTTAACCCTGGGATTACATGCAAGCTGTGTGAGATAAAAGGCATCATTTTTGCACCCAAAAAAAATACTAACAGGCCTCTGTGTAATTTCTCTTCACTTGTTGTCTACTTACATAAACACCTTCTTTCAGCAAAGCTGACAGGTCTCACTACTTTCATCTGTCTTTACCGTAGCGGCTCCAGAGGCTCGCGGACACAGACCTGCCTGGGAGACATTCCGGCTACGTCAGCGCCCAACACCTCTTATCCTCTGTGTTTTTAACTCTCTGCTTTGTCTCTGGGAAACGGAGCGCTCAGCTCGCCAAAGGCCCGCTAATCTACTGAGTCACTGACGGCAGGAAAGTGGCGTAAAACGGCCGAGCCGCCAGGATGTGCCGCATGCAGGCGGGGCTCCCGTGTCGCATTTAATTGCTGGCTCTCGCTGCTTATGAGAGGAGAGTAGGTGCCCTTCAGATTTGCGGCCTTCACCAAGCTGTACTGTCAGATAGCATTTGCCACGCTGTGCTGCCCCATACTGAGCCAATGCCGTTTCAGCCATCCAGAGTCCCCCCCCCACACTCCTCCACAGCTCGACTTCATACTGTGTAACAGGTTTTGTACCCCTACTCTTCAATTCTCCCTCCCCACTTCTGCTAGCCACACCGTTTCCAAAGAAACGAACTTCTGAGAAGTTCAACTCAAATTCTGCTTGAAGAAATGACTTTAACCTATTCAAAGGGTTTGCGCCATTTTACAAGATGGATCTTAACCGATGTCAGATCAGACGGAAGGCGGAGACGCGAAAATCACATTTCGTTGCCGATTCTGTGACTGTGCGGCCGAAAATGTTCACGCTTGATTTACCAGCAATGGGCTGACATCCTGTCAAGGAGGTACCTTCCCTCACACTGAAGATTTCGCAGCAGAAACCAGGGCGGCCCGTTCCTTTAAAGTCCAGGCCTTCTGTACGCTGCGGTGTGATTAAATGTGGCGTGTGTTGCTCTCAGCTCCGTGCTCAGTGAGAGCTCGCTGAATGGAAGCCCAGAGCCGGCCACAGGTCTCCGGGCTACCGAGGTGGCTGAGAAAAGGGAAGGAGGAACTGCTGAGCATTAAGGATTCCGCAGGCCCATTATCCACAGCAGAAGCCAAACCTGAGCTGTGGCCCACGGACTGAACCTTTTTTGCATCTTTTAACTAAATCGAAAGATCTGGAACATGCAGGAAACACCCATCTTACAGGTGAATGAAGTGCATTAAATCAATTTCGCCATATTTGATGCACAACAACCAGCTTTAGATTTATGCAACGTTGCATGAGAACACAGAAGTATTTTTTTGGTAATTTGTTTATCGATCCGTTATTCCTAATCGAGATTCCCCGAGTAACGCCAAGCTCTCCATACTAACAAATCCGATTTACTCTTCAACACTGTCACAAATTAGCAATTAAGGTGGCCGAGCCTGAACAGATTAATTATTTAGCACCACATTAAATAAGATTCTAACACATTTCATCATTATTTGCCAAAAACTTTCCCGGTTAGTGAAACTGTTAGCTGTAACAGGCAGTCAAATGTGCGAAATGCCTAGATCATTAATTTGTAGACACAAATTATAAAATATTCATAATTAGGCTCCAGTGTTGTTTAGTCATGTTGCTTTCTGCAGGACGAAAGGACCACCTTCTGTTTGAAAGTTATTATGCAGAGATGAAAAACTCATGGTTCCCATAGTCGCATATGAATTTGGACTGAAAAACTAAAATCCCTTTGTTCCATAACATTGTTCCAGACAGAAAGAACCATAAAAGCTCAGAATGCTTCACTAGGAAGAGCTTCACCTTCAGAATTACAATAACTAGGAAAGCTAGGGAAGAAACTAGGCATCCCTTGGTGGTTTTGAAAATGAATGCATTGCCTGAGGGCTTTTATGTTTATTTTTTATTTTAGCTGTGGGGGAGAATCTTACCTTGGATACATCATCCTGCATTATATGTCACAATCGTATTTACATCCATCCATTTTCCATACTCCCTTACACGCGTTGCTTCCCTGATGAAGTCCCCCGCCCGTATTTACATACACGTGCTTTTATGCAAGCGATGCCGACGCATCAGCAAGTTACGTTTAATTACAGATTACAAATAAAGCATAAATGAGCAAATGCAGCTTATGCATTAATAAATGCCCGTTGTGCAAAAAAGTGCACATCTGTGATTTGAAAAACTATTAAGACATTTGTTAAAGCAAACTTCTAATATAACACACTGTTCTCGTCATAGTGACAGGGACAGACACATGCTCTCTGTTCTGATTGGACATTTGTTATCCTAATGACCATTCTGATACAGCATAATTTGGACTTTGGTGGTGCCAGAACAAAAGAATTCCCTCCTGGGACCAATGAAGCTTATCTTGAAATAGCTACAAAATGGTGACATTAAGAAAATCATCACATTTTATCTAGAAGAGCAGAATTACTTTGACATCAGGTATGACTTTTCCTTAATTTTCTCCATCTATAAGCAGCAACTATTGTGTTTACAGGGCAAAAATACTTTCTAAGACCATGAGGCACTCAATCAGATATTTTTTGGCAGATTACATTGTCAACCTATGTCCTCTGTATTGTGCGATTACAATGGACATCAGTTCTATTAAACCTAATTTAAAATGAGAATTATGGAGCAACACAGATTTTGGGGAATGCAGTGCTCAGTATTAGAAGACAGCCAAGCTCTTCAAAGGATTTGACTCCGTTACCGTTCAACATTACAAACGATCCTTTGGCCGTATTTTACATACAGCACTATTTTCTGAACAGTATTGATTTGCGCTTGAACCAAAAACGATATAATGAAAAACTACCCCACGAACCAGGAGCCGAAATAGTTCCTAAAACACAACATGCTATAGCCGAAAGGAACAAGGGCACCTTTAAGGCGGTAGGCGAGAAGCTGGATAAATACTTTGAAGGTTTCCATGGTGGGAGCAGTCAATGGCCTTGGCATCATCAACTGTGCTCCCGCTGGCTGAGGGAAAATTTCAGAGCGGTTGAGTCACTCATGGACCCGTGGCATGCAGACATCGAAATTGCAATGTGCCGAAAGGAAACTCTCAAATAGCCACCATAAAGAGGTAAGTAGAGCTCCTCATGTGGGAGAAACTCAACGTCTTCATGATGATTAAGTGACTCAAGACCAATGGGATCTGACTCAAGAGGCTTATTCTCGATATGGTGCGGTGCATTTTAAGTATGGACTGTATCTAAACAGGCCTTGAAATGTAATGTATGCAAAAGGACTGTGAAGTCGCGATTTAAGCCTACAGACAAGAATAACAAGTGCTTGTCTTTTAATGAGCTCAAAAGCAACTATTATTCACTTGACAGATTTTTTTTTATACCTCGCCTCACCTGAATCCCAAAATTGAGCAAATGAAATGGATGAAATGTTGCTGACCCACATAAATATAAATATGATCAGTCCCGCGACCCCCTCTTGGATGCTTAACATGAGGATGGATAGATTATTAATGGTCTTTAATGGGGGTGATGCAATTAAAGGTGTTTAATTGAATTTGTATGTCAATTGCTTTCTCTGTGTTAAAACGCTTTTTTTTTTTCCTCAATGAAAAGACACTGAAATGCAAGTCCATGAAAAGTTTCATTGTCCAGGACGTTACTTTTCACTCTAAACAAAAAAAAAAACAAGTTTTTTTATTAACAATTAAAAATGACATAGCCCTTTTCCTGTATATGAGTCTAGTAACTGGGGTATATACTGCTTTGGAACAATGGCATGTTACATACTGAGCTGAAGCCGTGACTAACACGTTCCATTTGGGCAGGTGTAAAAAACAGGCCTTATTTACTGCTTGATAAATTTCATTAGCGTTGTACTCTGCAGTAATCAACAGAGTTCTGCTATTAATTTCCTCATGTTTGGGCCACATATGGAACAAATAAGAAATATAATGTGTTTCACATGTAAATTTGTACAGCAAATTTATAAATAATTGCTCAACAATGTCACCTTTCACGCACATTGAATATTTTATATTAGTTAATTTTTTTTAATAAGACTTCTTCATCTGATGTGGGTTACCACACGCTTTAGCAAATACTCACCACATGCCATAGCAAACATTTTTGGACACATCCCTAACTTTACATATGCAACTCTGTTCTTTTATTTCACTCTAAATTATTATTTTTTATTCGAAAACTCTATAAACTGCAAATCTGTGTTAGATTCATCACGGCACTCAACATTCGCTGGAAGTCATTAATTCAAAATGTCCCACTCTAGAATTAGTAAATTAACTACAGGAAACAAATCAACTTCTTTTCTTATTTTCCTGGTATAACACTGCACTTCAGTTATTGGTATGTGCTGAGGATGTCAGGAAACTTTAAATAAAACTGACAAAAAAAGTCCACCAAGTAAAAACAGAATGATTCACTGCATTTAATAGAGCTCCTTGCCATTAAGAACCTGCTGACTGAAATGCACCTCACAGCTGTGCCTCCTCTAAGAACTGAAATGAAAAAAGAAAGTGAATTATGAATTCAACTGGATATTTTCGCGTATAAAACACACTTCAATCAATCATTTGAGGCAGCTATTTATTTTGATTTTTTTTACCTTTATACATGGCTCAGTAGATATAAGGTCCTGTCTCCCCTGTGTCTCTGCTCAGGATAAACAATTGGAAGATGCTCTTTCCCATTACTGACAGAACCACTAGCGGGATTCTGTTCTGTGCCAGATTCTAAAGGACAATATCGTGCCATCCTTCTGGGCACTATAGCTGCACCGGACAACGGCTGCAGGTAGTGTTTAGACCCAGTCACGACAGATAATAAGGCAACTTTAAAAATCAATAAAGTCCTGAACTGCAGAGATACAATGCATTGTTCAGTATAATGCTGGCGTGCAAGAAAGACCTTAATGGCTCTCCTTCACACTGCCGTAGGATGAACCTGTTGCTGAGAATTCTCCTCATGCCGAGATGTATCGACTGGAAGATTTGGGAGACGCATGACGTGTGACGTTACTATCGACATCGCATGTTATATACAGTAAGCCGTCACATTGCAAGGACCGCGATAGTCAGCAGGGCTGATCAATACGTTATGCTGAAACGTTTTCACTCTGTTATAGGAAACAAACCAAGCTCTGCAATTTGAATTATTGTTTCTTTTCAAGATTACATCTTGTATCTAGTATTACATCTAGTATATGTTGACATGTCAGGGGATTAAGGCTGCAGACTGTTTTGTAGCTGATATGGACTATGAATCATACGGCTGCAATAATTTACTGCAGCACACACTCATTACACATTCTGTCTCTGCTTTTCCTACAATTGTCGGGTAAACATGTGACCGCTCATTCATTTCTATGGGGAAAATGCTAATGCTAACTATGACAACCTTAACCCCTGCCCAGCTCTGATTATAACCATAATTCCATCCATTCATTTTCCAACCGTTTATCCTTCTGGGTCACAGGGGGTCCAGAGCCTATGGGCACGTGGTGGGGAACAACCCAGGATGGGGGGGGCAGCCCAACGCAGGGCACACTCACACGCCATTCACTCACACATGCACACCTATGGGCAATTTAATAACTCCAATTAACCTCAGCATGTCTTTGGACTGTGGTAGGAAACCGGAGGAAACCCCACGACGACACGGGGAGAACATGCAAACTCTACACGCATGGAACCCAAGCAGAGACTCGGACCCGGGTCCCAGAGATGTGAGGCAGCAGTGCTAACCACTGCACCACCATGCCGCCCCACCATAACGATAAGTAACCAAGCAAAATACAACAGTTTTTGCATTTTTAGTTTATTCATCACAGTCGTGTGGAAACTGGTCCCCATAAGGTAAAAAAAAAATGGGTATTCATTGCGTTGTGGGGACATTTGGTCCCCATAAGCTAAGGTATTCCCGCGCACGCACACACACTCACACACACGGTATTGTAATATATCATAACTTTTCTGTTAACAGATAACTTCTTTACAACAGATTAATGCTCCAGTCTTTATTAATTATTATTATTGCTATTATTATTATAGAATCACTGCACTGTGTTTTGCTGCTGTAACACTACAGCGTCCCTAATGGTATTAGTAAAGTACCTGCTTTGCCACCCACCTACTTATTAATGGTGCATCGCTTTAAATTTTTGCTTATTGTTTTTTTTTTTTTTTTTAAAAAAAATAAAAAAAAAGTTAGAGCTTGTGCCAAAGCTACATAAAACAGTTGAACTAATTATCTCCCACAAAAAAGTATCTTTCAGATGCGAGCGTTTACCTAAATGTGCTCTTCCTTTCACAGCCTGTGTGGGTCGATACTAATGGCTGCAGGAGTTGTCTGCCTTTTGCATTTATGTAAGGTGTTTGCTGCTATTATTCTTTGGAGAGTTTATCTGATTGTCTGAGGCACGCAATGCCCGTGTCTTACACAGAACTGTGTGTTCCTTCTACCAAGAGCGGGTTATTGACAAGTCATTGTCTTCAGCTACTCACAGGATAAACATTAGGAGACAAGGAGACTGCAGACCTTGTCAACAAAAAAAGTTACATTCAATCTCTCAAAAATATATGAAACAAATAACGAAAAGTCAAGTGCAGGGTCCTGACAACAGATCAAGGGCCAAATGCTGTTCGGCTGCGTCCTCTACGGGACCAAACGTTTTCCGAGGAGTTCTCTCATCACCGCTGAGTTCTGGCAGGACCCTTTCACCATTCCAACCATGATATCGTATTTGAACTCCTGCTGGAATGAAGTCGAGGTGTCATAAGGAACTGTGCCATGAGCAATTTTAGCTGCAGGAAGTCCAGCAGTAGAAGGAGGCACTATATCTAAAATAAACGATGACAGATAGAGGAAAAGCAGCATTTTCCGGAGACCGATAGGCCATCCCAAAAATATTTGATCAAATTTCATTACAGTTAGAAGCAGTGGTACGACTTCCATTTCAGTCAGATAGGAGAAGAGATTGTTTTTGCCCAGATATAAAATAAATATATATACACAAACATAAGATATATCACACACAGACAAAGGGACAATTTTCATTGGAGTGTGTTGAAAACAGCACTAAGTGGAGAGAAACTCCTTGATAAAAAACAGTTCAGGATTCCAGCGGAACAGCGTCAGACCATTGGTGACACTTTACCATT
>JAODKF010000044.1:9944337-9955234 GCA_026779585.1 Mormyrus proboscirostris
GATAGCAGTACTATCTGCTCAAAGAGAAAGCTGTACTACCTGCTCAAAGAGATAGCAGTACTATCTGCTCAAAGAGAAAGCAGTACTATCTGCTCAAAGAGAAAGCAGTACTATCTGCTCAATCAAAGAAGAAGGCAGTGCTAACTGTTCAACCAAAGAGAAAGCAGTACTATCTACTCAACCAAAACTCTTCAAAAACGCAAAAAACTGTATTTTCACAAAATTGTATGCATTAAACTGTGGTGAAATTTATGTTACTGGATGTTCTATTTGTAATACAAGTTATAATGAATAACTCAGACTATTCACCGGAGAAAAACACAGCAATCCTTGCCTCTAAATAAAGTAAAATGCTCTAGCAGCAGACTTGCAACAATAAAGTATGCATTGAAAAGAGTCTATCCACAAATTACATGTAGTTTACATACTATACAGTGCAAGAAGTGAGCAGTTAAAATCACCATTAAGCTAATCAATAAATGGCTGTGAATTCTTGTGTTAATATTCCACTGACAGAACATTGTTAAGTATGCTTCTAATATTCAATCGGCCAGCAAATTTATGTGGTAAAAACAAGGACAAGTTGTATGACTAAAAGAGCTTTAAAAGTATTGCAAGTAGTCTTAGAAGGGAAAATAAAACATCAGTTTACGATAAAGACACCCCGTAAAGATTATATAAGATAACTAATTTAGTCATAATTGAATTAATAATGATTTACGTCCAAGAATCAGTGCCTTTAAACATAGATGCCAGAAGAGTTGTTATTTCAAAGGGAGGTTGGACAATGACTAACAGGAGGATAAGTACCCCCTCACACACTGCCATTGTGCAAATGGGGCTAATTTGATCTTCCTACAACACTGTGAGCTGGGGGGCTGTGGGGGGGGGGGGGGCGCGCAGACTGCGCAGATCTGTCATGCATAAACATTGCAGAGTAGGTGAAGCGCAGTAACAGACAACACTCAGCAACAATCAATTTATTATTCTACTCATTACGTGGCTATAGACAAATAAAATCCTAAGAATCAAACTGTGAAATATAGTTATTGTTTGTGAATATACATATGAGCTAATATGTAAAAGTGTTAAATAAGTATAGCATTTTAATCTTCACACTAGGAAACAAATTGTATTTAATTTAAATTTAGATGCAGGGGGATAATTATGATCACCTTTTCAGAGTATCGCTCATGTATGAAACATGATCTACCTTTATGCATTTCTGCTATGCACACATTTCATACAAGGGGGAAACAAACCAATGAAATGTTTTTTATCATTTGGGGCCTTTGTGATGAGGGGAAAAAGCGACAATCAGAGTAGAATGCAGAGAGATACCTCTCTGCCTAGCAAGGACTATGTAGCATAATTAAAATGAAGATGCTGTACAGTGTTAATTACACAGCCCAAAGGTTGTCCGTAACACTGTCTAAAAAAGTCTACATTCAAAATTTTAAGTGTCACTTTCCTTAAAAAAAAATGCTACTGTAAAGGATGACTAAATTTTATTTTGATTATTACATAATGAAGAGATGCTGCACTGATGAAACAGTCAACAATGTGCTCCAATCACGCGGCATGTAGTCATCAAATCTGTACGTGGAAAAAATGATCTACTCTTAGGTGGCTGCTTGTGCTATAAATCAGCTTACCCAGTGGCCCCGGTGAGGGGTGAATCAGAGGTTCCTTATTCTATACGCCAAATAGAGGCCAATGAGATTTACTGAGCCACCCCCCCTTCCTGGTCTTTAATGTGTGGAGTCACTTACTCAGTGAAGGCTGACTAGAGTTCGTGTCAGCGAGCTCCGCGGCAAACGAGACGCCGCCGCTGTGATCACTGGCCAGGCTGGAGTGACTGCTGAACAAAGCGCCACCCACTGACTTGGTTACGCAGCTGGTTGTTTGCACCAGAACCCCCCCGAACACTAGGATCAAAGAAAACAGCAGCTTTTACTTTGAACCCAAAGCCAGCATTTATATACAATGAAGCCACCCTTACGCTGTATCATCATTTATACAGACAGACATAAATGCATAATAATGCACACTTACTGATGCTAAAACACAGAATGAAGTACAGATATTTATCAGAGAACACCACAATGATGCTTTATTTACTGTCAAACTTCGCCCATGAATGTTGTTATCAAAGGAAAGACAGAATTGTTTTTCTAAGAAAAAGGTCAGAAATTTGAACGGCCATTTAAAATTTCCCATTTGTTTTCATTTAGTTTATTTACTATGAACTTTACAGTTCCCATAAAAGCAGGCAAACAGATGCCCAGTATTATTAAACTGGCAAGTAGGCAGGATTAATGGCCGTTTGTGAGTCGTTGCGGAGGTGACGGATGCCCCTGTTGTCGAATGGCATTTAAGAGTAATTATATCCTTGGCGAATGTGACAAGGCAGCGACAGTCAATGCCACCTGTTATTCGCAAGGGAAGGAAAGTCCTGGCGGAAAGGTGGGAGAATGTCTGTAAGTGGTGTGTGGGAGGGGCTCACCTGAATCCCCCTGCTCCGCGCCCGCCGGGTCACTCAGAGTCCTGGACGTGCAGGCCTTGTGCTCCTGGCTGAACTCACGCGTCTCCGACTCACTGTCACTGTCGCTAGAGATCACTGCACGGACAGAGGGTCGACCGTCAGTTACCGGCACGTCCATTATAGATGACCAGAAGCTCCCTTCAGAGCATCAGCAGAGCGTTCCCCCGATAACTGGATTTGGTGATGAGATTGAGTAAAGCAAAGGACAAATGTACATGGGAAAAAAAAACAAACATTTTTGAGGATTCTTATACGAGCAGGTTCCAGCCCCCTCTGGGTTATTTAGCCTACAGATGATCACATTTTAGACAATTTAATAAATGGTTCCATTAAAATGATCCCAATATTCTGGACTTTCGTGCAGCAGTTATCTCAGTCAGGGGCCTGTTTCCCCCTGAGTATGGCATTTGGCTAACATGCACTCTACAAACAAAGTGGAAAGGTTACTGGACTCAAGCTGTGCTTGTTTCCTAACAGACTCCACCAAAAAAAATGGCACAGAACTGATTAGTCAAGCCTGTAGACGGACCTAACTAACGACAGGGCCTAACACGGTGCGCGATAACAGCTGCGGTATATGTTCCGTCCTTTGCACGGAAATGGACGGACAGACGAGAAGAGGCAGTATTGAGGGAGCTGTAGGTGGCTGCTCCATCTACAAGGGCCCACCTTGGGTGTCGTCAGCAGACAGGCACATGCTCGTCCCTTTCAGTGGAGTGAGGCCAAGCTGAAAATGAATATTTTTATCTGGAGGGGAATCAAGACCAGGGCTGACGCGGCCCAGCTTCCAATTTTCCATTCCCATCTGCCATGGTTTCAATCAGTCTGGGCGACTGGCACTGTCGCGCCGCTGTGATTTGCATCGACCCTTCTCTACCCACATACTCTTACTGCCCTCGCCCGCTAAAAACTCCATCCGGCGCCCCAATGTGCCTCTCAATCTGTCCTGGTGAGCAGACCTCAAAGAGCACCGACTTCTGCCTCACAGTTGACTCACTCCTCTCAGATTTTACGCCAGTCACTGACAGGACCGCCGGCCACAAATTTTATTTTAAGTTTGCGAATGTAACACAAACCAAAATAAAAAATGTCATCTATGAGTAATCCACACATTTTAAGGGAAAAAGTTGCTTTTTGCTGATTAGTTCCAATAACGAGTATATGGACTCTTTTAAACAGGTACATATTCAAGGTTTGACAGAACCAAACAATGATGTTATGCTAAATCTAATATTAGCAAGTACTGGCTCCCAAAAAATAAAGCAGAAGCGATTTAAAATGGCCAATTTATAATGGCAGATTTGGTATAAACATGCCAGTTAAAGAGATTAGAGGGGAAAAAACACAAATTTCTAAACTGCTCAGTTAATGCCATTTATTAATTTGAAACCATGCCTTCTACTTTCCATCTGTCTTTGCCACAACTCCACGTCTGGCAGGCGAGTCAGGGTTTAACTAGACAGTGGGTGCCCATTAATCCAACACACGAGGACGTCGACAAAATCCTTTAATGACGGATCATTCAGAATAAACCAGATGAGCATTTGGGAATATAGGCTGTGCTGGTGTCTGGAAATGCAGCAGAATCCAGCTAATTACCTGGAGCACATGACCAATTATTCACAACCAATTAATTTTAAAATATACTCAGTGACAAAAAAAAAAAAAGAAGTTAACCACCCAGACGGAGTGGTGGAAATGAAATGAAATCTGCACATGTTGAAAGGTCATGTGACTTTATCGCAATGATTATAATATCAGACCAAATGGACAACAATTCTCAGTATGGGCACACTGTTGGTCCCAGGTCAGTAGGGTGTGGCACCCACACCATGACTTTCTAAGACTTCCAGCACATTAAGAGTCAATTATTGACTTTGTAGTTGCGTCATCTAACATCAGGCAATTTCTTTTGGACTTAGCTGAAGAGCAGGCCATAGTTATCAACTGATCACTACTTGATGGATTCGATGCAGGGAATGTCAAGCTGAAGCTTCAATGCAGGAATAATTCAACTCCCACATCCAGAAAGAGGTAATGGACATGGAGGTTGGGGAAATTGAGACTGAATGTGCAAGGTCTCAATCATCGCAATGGCGGCAATGAGTTGTGGTTAGAAGGCAATCAGTCCTTGACACCGCAGTAACCCTAGATTCTACTGCTGGACACCGATGGTGAGGGAAAGAGCCAAGATGAAGAAGGAGACCATCAAGACAATGCTTCCACGGGGGTCTAAAAAAAAGTTGACAGGCAAAAAAATCTACAATGAAGGTAATTCAAGGAAGCTAAAGTTTATGCTTGGGAGGAGTTTGGAGAAATGGCCCAAAATATGGTCTGGCAAACCACCGGGCACTAGAGGAGAGGGTGGCAGGACCTGGAATTTAGACTAAATCTTGGCATTTTGTCTAGCGATGGAAAAAACACTTTGAGGGATTGAAATCCTTAAATCTTTGATGCCATCGTAAACTGTGGATAAAGACCAAAAGTCAAACCAAAAGGAAGGGAAATAGCAGCTGAAATGAGGTTTCTCTCTAGAGTAGCTAGTCTTGCTCCTCGTGAAAAGGGGGAGGAGTGTGAAGATCTGGTAGGACTTTGAAACAGTCGCCGCTCCTCTGGATTGAGAGGAGTCAGGTGTGGTGGTTCAGGCATCTTTTAAGGATGTTGTTTGGGATGTCTCCAAAAAGAACTATTCCAGGCATGTCCCAATGGACAGAGGCCCCAAAGAAGACCAAGGATCTGCTGGATGGCTTGAGAATCTCTAGGGCTGCCCTGCTCTGTATTAGATAAGTGGTAGGCAGATGGACAAATGGAATGTCAAATAGATTATTCTGGGAATCTAGAGATCAATTGAATCAGTAGGCCAGAAAAAAAGCATTTTCTAAGCATTTTATGACAGTCAGCATCTGCCAATTGATCAGATTACATGGCTGATATAGTGATGGCTGCACATGGCTGCGCATGTCTGCATGATTGATGCGCAGCCACACAGAGCACTCACCTTTTCAGCATTGTGTGGAGTAACAGCACCTACAGCAATGAACCCACGTAACGAACAAAAATCAGAATTCAAAATTTCTCGCGCTCATATCAGTTTCACTTGAAGAACATTGACATCATTACTAAGCCGGAATGATCTCAATTTTTAAAAATATTGTTTTGTTACTTTTGTCATAAATTGAATCATGAAATGCCAAAGAGATAGCACAGAATGTCAGAATGAGCTTGAATAACTGTTGTATTTTCTATTGCTTTTGTTTCATTTTTACGTTCTATTAAAGTGCTGCATGCCCTTGTTTAAAATGTGATTGATATTTAGCGTTAAATTATTATTGGTTTTGTATGTTAGCAATGTTAAATAAATATTTAGCAGTTGTACGCGTGACTCATTTGTAAAGAAATTGGTGCAATATCGCCCATCACCCCCCCCCCCAAAACAAAAGGCATCGATCAACAGAAAAACATCTTGGTCGACCTCTGCTGGAACCCCATACAGGGTATCTCCTGCCTTGTACTATGCTTTATATTGGTTAAAGAGCTGTAGAAAAAGGATGGAGGCAGGGATGGATGGACATGCATTACTGTTTCTTTACTGAAACACATGCAGACCCATATATCTACATGAATATACTAGTGGCTGAAATCCCGGTATCTCGTGGTGCAGTCAGGACCCATTTCAGTGTCCTCCAGAGCAAACGACATGCACTATTTCACCTGTACCGTCTATTCGCAGCTGACTGCAGTCCATGGACAATTTAACAACACGCATCAAGAGACGGGGCTTTGGCAGTGTCGCACTTTATGGCGGGAGGCTGGGCCGAGAGCGCGCACTGGAAGGTGGAGGGTAGAGGTAGAGGCGGCAAACTGGACGACAGCCTGCCCACGCCGGGGCTCCTGGCTGCTTCATCTCGTCACTGTGGTGTTTTATTACTGCTACCTGTTCTAACTGTTATTAATGTCACACTGTCAGCCTACATGAGTCCCCGTAGACCTGGGGCAGGGACTGGGAAGGAGGGGTGGGGGGGCTGCTCTGTCTGAAAGCCTGTCACATCAGGTATAAGATTTTCTGCAAGTACCGCAGGTCACAGAGTATGTGTCACAGAACTGGGCTGTGCCGTAATCTTATAGATCAACACGACTTTGTCAATCTTCATACAATATGTTGCGCCTTCAAATAAAAGCGACAGATCACACTTTGTCTCTCACAGCTGACAGCATGGAGGAGCCCCTACAGCAGCTGAATGGGTGCCTTCATTTTAGGGACATGAGGGGCTGAGAGGGGAGAAGAAACCCCTAGGGAGCTCAGACTGCTGCCCCCCTCCCCCGGTATGTCATGTAAACAAATCAGCTCACTGTCAGTCCTGACCTAGAACTCACACTGATTTTAAAGAGCAGAACACAAATATTCACAGATATTTCAGCTTTGTGAGATTAAAAAAAAAAAACATAAAAAGCAAAACAAAAACCAACGGAAAACAATCACTATTCTTTTCCTTCTTACACTACATTCAGGCAAAGGTTAGCATCTCTGGAGATCTTATTGCTTAATGCTTATTAAGCAAAACTACCGACTTGAGTCTGACTTTTAATACATCTACTAACAAAATCAAATAGATTTCTGTTACCAGATTACCAGATGACCATTGATCACCTGCAAAAAAAAAATTTAAATCAATATCTGCATAATTAGGCAAGATCCCCTGCATACTTACAGAAGATCATGGAAAGTACAGCTTATGAATGAGATCAATTTGTAGGTAAGCGGGAAAAATAATAATACTGAACATAATATTAAAATCATAATAAAAAAAACAATAAAAAACATAATAATAATCATTTTTATACAGCAGTAATAACAGGAACTACATACAGTACTGTACTCTCTTATTATGAACTATTTGTATTTAACCTGAATTATTAATATAACATGCTTTGTAGCAGTCAGTTTGTAAGTACATGTCAGACATTTTAACCCAGATACTGCCTCTCTATGCCAGAATGCTGTTTTTGCCTGGTTGTTACAGTTTATCACAAGCGCGCGTCATTCAGTGCCAGCACCAAACGATACGCCACCAAATCATCACGGCGTGGAGGTGCTGTGAAGGCCCCCAGTCAAGAGCAGTTATTACTCACAACCAATTAGAGCACTTTGGAAAATTTCAGTATATTCCATTAGCAGAGGATTGATAAATGGTTCCCTTTTAACATGCTGGATGTAAAAACGCAGCCAGAGCTCAATGTGAATGCGAAAAATAAAAAAATGTTAACTAACTTACTCCTGTACGCGCACATAGGTAGGTATATGAACATTTAATGTGGAAGACAGGGCTTTTTACTCTGAACTTTGCTCATTAAAGGTGCTAATCAAGAAAGAAGAGACTGTCATAACAAAAACTAACAAAGTGAAAGACAAAACACGATTTCTAATGGCTCTTATAAGAGCAGGTCGCAACTGGAGCAAAGGAAAATCAAATTACCTTTAATGTCAGTGAGAATTCATTCCCCTGTGATATGGGGGTGCATATGCACCAGTCCTAGTTCTGAGTGATCGCTTCCTTAATGACTCGTACCAGATGAGCATGTTATTTCATACCTTAAACTGTCATATGTCGTTAAAGGTAGAACTGCATGCACCATTAAAGAATATGAAGTTCTATTATACTTAAGGTTCCAGCGTGAACACACTTTTGTAAAAAAAGGTTACATCTAATATTTCTGGGAATCAAAATGCTTGATGATCCACATAATTAGGTGGGGAAAATACCACAATAATACATAAATACCTACTCCGTTTTCGTCTTATCAATTAGCACTGGGGCTTTTTCAACAATCTCAGGGACTGTTTGGCGGCAGCTGGATGACATTTAGCAGCTGCAAGAGATATCAGACCAAGCAGCTGCGTGTGATGACTTCAGTTCAGCTGCCTGCTTCCAGCGTTTCCTGCCCACATACAAGGTAATACAAATGAGTTTAAAAATGGGTGGCGACCAAGTTCTGAGAGACAGGCTGGATCTGTAATGCTGGAGGTATTGCTGCCAGTGCTATAGAAGGTCACATTAAAGCCATGCCCTAGGTAAGCCTCAGGACGCTTGCTTAACCCAGTAAAAATACTGCAAATGTGTCGCTTTTTAACAAAAATCTGTACTTCATTAATTTGTCTGCAAAAATATATTGCTCATTAGAAACAACCAGAAGTTTTAAAGTAAAACATTTATTTCAAGCACTAATAAACTGAAACCCTAATTATAGTTCTAAAACAGCTGCTCTGAGTTAAAAAAGTCAAACGACAAGCAATCTCATTGGGTGCTTTTTAATTAGTAACACCTTTGCAATAACATAAAACACCAAATATTTGTGTTTAGTATCCTGTTGGGAGTCAATGACTACAAGTGCAATTATTATCAAATGGCAAGAATAGAAATGAATGAGGCAATCAGAAAAATTATGCCACTTAATAAGAAGAAAATGTGTAGATAGATTAAACTTTGCATGTCAATGGACTTTTGTTATAAAACCAACACATTTGCAACAATTTTACAGAATTAAGCAAGCGCCCCATGACTTTTTGTGAGCACTGTATGTCTACAAAGAAGATTCTATTGAAATAGTGAGTTATTGTAATATTATTATTCAGAAACAGATGTGAGGACAGTAGTATTATAGCTACAGCCATGCACAGTGTTTTATACTGTTGGTATAAAAGAGTTCAAAATCGAGCAAGAAAAGCAACAATGTCAGGTCCTCTACTGACCTTTGAGTCCACATTCCACTTCAGTCATACGTACCTGACCGATTTAACTCAATAACCGAAACCAGAAACTGAGTGTTACGTTTCATAAGGACAAAATGAGCCTGAACAGCATATTTGGAAACATGACATGTAATCACAGAATACAAATATCTTTGACTGTAACAAAATCTACACTTGCATCCACTGAAAAGTAAACACGGCATTTCTGAAAATGTTAAAAATAATGCAGCATGTCGATCTCGTGAAAGAAAATAGCGGCACATGGCAGATTTACATTCTCCTTGACAGCTTGCCAGGTTTTACTCCAATGAGAAACAGCTAAGGAGGTCAGTTCATTAATTTGCTGGCCCACGACTCAGTTATGCACAATCAAAAGTGCAAAAATGGCACTTGAATTGCTCTATATTTATACTTAGTTTGAATTCAAAGACTGGATTAGAAGATCAGCAGCTAAAACAGCCAGCTTTTTCAAATATCTCGTAATGACATATATATACACAAACACATACATAATGCTATTAAAGGCAAATTCTGTCAAATGCCTGCTTTCTGCATCCAACACTTCAATGAACCACTAAGGAACAGATGGTTAAATATTCCGGCTTTGCTAAACCACGCAACTGAAGCAGAAGTTTTTTTTTTTAAAAAGAAAAAAACAAAGGACGGCCTATAATAAACCCATCCATCCATCCATCCATCCATCCATCCATCCATCCAGTACACAGGTATCAGAATCTTTCCTTACATATTATATTATTACATGTACCAGTAATGCACTATAGATATCTTCATACTGCATTACAGTGGTCGGTATAAAAGTTAATAAAGTATTACAGCATTTTCTATTGACAGCCATAAGGCATTATAGTGTTAATTATAATACTTCATAACCTGCAATGAAGCTCATCTATAAAATACTATAGATACATTCACAATGCATTATAATGGTCAGTATAAGAATTAAGGATGCTTTGTATCTATAGTGCATTTTATAAACAGTTATAGCCATGTTTATAAAACTATGAATGCATTATCTTTCATGTTGAAGGTATCTATAATGAATTATACTTGACTGCTTTAAGTAAAATGTTACCAAAATGTCTTAAACACATATAAGATAATGCTGTCAGGTTCGCGAATGCAAACATGGCTGAGACTGTCAGACCCGCTGGACAGGGTTGAAGTCCACTACAGTTTCTTACTTTGAAGGGCTCTGGAGTATAAAGAGTTTTCAGTGTTCTGGGACTTTTCGCGCATACTAGCACACCCCCACGGGGCGGATTAACTTATCAGGGGGCCCTAGGCTGACACCAACACGGACACTCAGGTGTTTAACTAACCATTCCATTTATCCGCCGGCGGCACCCTGGGCTGTAATCCAGCCCTCCGCACACATGCAGTGTAAAGTCAAATCTTTAGAGCAAGTACATTTCCATGCAAGAAACAAATCTACAATTTTAGTTTCGTTTCAAGAAACAAATGCAGTTATGGTTTCATTCATTTCTGGTCAATCAAAAACAAAAAGCTGAATGAGTATTGTGACAGTATAAACAGGGGCATAAGAACTGCGGGGGGGGGGGGGGGGGCACATTTTTAAAAAGACC
>JAODKF010000044.1:9956156-9975244 GCA_026779585.1 Mormyrus proboscirostris
CCCCCCCAGAAACAGGCTGCGGTTCGCAGTTGCTAAATGTCACCAGCACTGCACTGCAAAATATTTGAGTGCCCTGAGAGACCCTGAAATTTTCAGGAATCACCTGCAGTGGACACGCCATGCTATTACCGTGATTACTGAACACTTTCAAATTTTAGCGTTCCACGCCAAAAAAAAAAAAAATGTTTAATGTCGATAACCATTGGAAATGGAGGATGATTTTGCACTTCTGTTACAAAAATGTCAGTAAAAAAAAAAATCATAACAGCAGCACATTCTTTACACAGTCATGGTAGGCAATGATGCTGCTGCTTGCTTTACTGATACAGCTTCTAAAAAGTGTCATCAATTGCTGGAAAAAATACATCCTAAAAAGGTATATTAACTGGCCCCACTTATGTATTTAAGAAGCGAGAATAAAATGTAAATGACAATGTTGGTTTTCTAAGTCTAGGGAGGCACAGGAAGGGATACGTCACGTCACATAGAATGTATCCTTTCCGTTTGGCCTCTCGTTCTTTTGGAGGCATGTACTGTAAGAGGAGGGTGGTGCTATCGCCCCGCTGCAGTGTTTTATTAAACCTGCCTTATAAAGACAGCAGAAAACTTCCCAAGGATGAAGATTCATGTGGACTGAACAATGACATCATTCTTAATGCAAAAATGAAAAAAAAAGCGTGAATTGTACTCAAATTACATAATGTATTTCCCCACATCTTTTAATCAGAATGTATTTTCCTTATCTGGGATATCAAAACTACAAACCCAGCCCTAAAATGTGCCTTCGCCAGCGTTTGGTGACAAGTAAGCATTGATTTTGCCAGATATTAATTCAGATAAATGATTAATTTTGATCAGCCTTCCCTGTTATTCCCAATTTCCAAATCAATATAAGCAGTTTGCCTAGCAGTAACTTTGATATATTTGAGAATTTGACCCTGTTTAAATCCCCTGGTGCTCATTTTTCACATAGCACATTAGTTTTCTGCCTGTTATTTATAGCATACAAATCTATTAGATATAAATTACCAGACAGCTATATCAGAGGACCCAGCGTTAATTAGGCTTTGGGGAAAAGGCTCTATTAGGTTGCAAGTACTGGATCTCCATTTATGACACAGCAAATACATACCTAAAGGATACATAAAATTAGGTTTCCACATCTGCAACTTGCCCTTACTGCCAGGATGCCATGGAGGGATTTCCAACACTCAGCTACAGACCAGCAGTGCAAATGAATCAATAAACCAAAATACATACCGTACAGCTACTGGAATTGAAAGACTGGGCATTTGATTGTCAGCTTCTTAACTATTTTAGTGTCGCAAAAAGTGTTTGGGCAGTCTCTTGCTGCAGTCAGTTAGATCAAATGTCAGAAATCTATCTTTCCATCCATCCTTCCATCTGAAATGCAGCCTCCACTTAGATTATTGTGGGGTTACGTTCCGATAAATCTATTGTAAGGTGAAAATATTGTAAGGCAAAAATGCATTTCAATACATTTAATAAACATTATAGGCTAGTCTAGCCTTCCTTAAAACATGCCGGTTACATTGGCCTACATTCGGGCAAAATCATTAACACAAAGTGTATTTCATAATAAATATGTTGAATAACTATTTTGAATATCCCAAGTAATTTACTGACATTTACCTATCATAAAGTCTAAATATGGTAACACGGACTATCGTAACCCCGGAGCATCGGTATCTAATTCCTGCTGCAGTGACCCTTCAAAGTATGTGGCATAAAGGCAGGAATGCACACACTGGTATGTAGATCCTCTGCATTTCAGTTACCTTTGATGATTCACTGAAAAACAGGCAGTCCAATACCCAAAAAATACTGCGACAGTAGCTCACTTGCAAAGGCCCCTCCAGTTCCATAAACTGTGGGGGTTCAGTGGGCCACACCACCCTGCTCTCCTGTCTCCAGGCTTGCAGGCTCTCTGTCCTGGTTTTGCATGTATGCAGTTTGCAGATATTCTCGCAGATAACTCCAGTTACTTGTTTCGATGTATGATATTTTTAATGTTCTTTGATTGCGTACAAACGTTACCGGCAATTTTCTTGTAGCAATTTTTTTAAAGCGTAATGCCAAAATCAGTAGATGTTCCCACAATTTTGCCCACTAGTGCACATCTAGATATGTATTTTCTACATGTGACATTCGGGCTGCAGTATAACGTATTTTTAACATTAAGTTTAACGTTTTAAACAGGACGTTTTCGGCAGTGAGGTGCCAGCTATGAAAATTACCTGAAACGCAGAGCACTGCATGGCAGACTGCACCCGCAATAAGTCTGAGGTTTATTTGCGTTTCTCAAACAGAAAGCAATATTTTGGTAGCGCACTGTACAAGGCGCCAAGCGTTTCTTTGTCGCTGCCTGAAAGCGCAGACGCAGTGTGACTGACCTTTACCGTGTGCCCAGCCGCACGCGCGTCCAGGGGTGCCAGTCGGCGCCAGTGCCCCCCTCTCGGCACTGCGTGGCACGGCTCCCGGCCCCCATGTCACCTCCTTGGTGGGGTACACGTACTTAGGCAGTGACTTGTAAAACCAGGCTCCTGAGCGCTTCCATACCTGATAAAAGATAGTAGAAAGTATAAAGAGGAGGAAATGACAAGCTTAGGTAAAAGACATTTGTAGTCGACAATCAGACTGTCACCTCTGGTCAACAAAATATATAAAGCCCACCCACTGGCGGGAAAAATTTTGGCAGCTCCCCAGATAATTTTCATTTTTTCATTGAGGACTATTGCCAGACATAAGCAGATGTAGAATACAATTAACCCAAAATCACCAAAAGGAATGTTTTGAAATAGGCATTTTACAATTATTGCATGATTTTTACATAAGAGAACATTAGTTGGATATATGACCGTTTCCATTTTTAAAAATTGTAACGATAAGTAAAAATTGGGCTGATTTCACTGCATGGAAAAAAACGAGTCCAGCTATTACATAATGGACAGCTATTCACATAACCAACTGTCAGTTTCTATAGCTGGTTACATAGCCTAAAGGAGAGATTTAAATATCACGAAAGAACCATTCGTCTCACTTAAAGCAAGAAAACTTAAACTTGTGCTAAATTCAGAAACGTATTCACCCCCCTCTTGCAGTGATTTTCCTTTATAGGGGAAGACCCTTTTTAGAAAATGCAAATGATTTGACTCAGCAGCAAAGATTAGTTACTTTTCAAAGAATAAACTTCATTTTAAAAAGTAATGGTTTATCCTGGAGAGTTTCTCAGTAGAACATCTCATTAAGGATGGAACATCTACGAGTTTATTTATTCATAAGCAGTTGGAGGGTATGATGACTTGAAGTTTGCCAAGACCATGTGTTATGTTTCATTATCATTATTTAGCAGAAGCTTTTGTCCGAAGCAGGGACATCCGGTGTCTCTTGAGCCATTGCAGTTAAGGGCCCAATGGTGACATCACTGTACTACTGCAGCTATGAGATTTAAAATGTCAGCCTTCTGATCACTAACCTGCAGAACCAACAGTGCACCGCATGCGCACTCCTAATAAGACTCAAACCAACAATGACCCGTAACTTAAGAAGTATAGAAGCTAAAAAAAACAAAGGGAACAATAAAAAAAAAACAACAATCCAGAACTACCACAAAATATAGACACCACGTCACGGCCTCCCTCTACGCACCATCAAGAGATGTTTTGGTTTTTGAATTCCAACCGTCTCTTTTCTCTACCCACTTGTCCTTTGCAGTGTCACGGGGGTGGTGCAGCTTATCTCGGGAAGATATGGGCACAAGGCAAGGAACGACCCAGGATGGGGTGCCAACTCACCACAGGGCACACGCAAAACATTCAACATTCGTGCAGACATTCATACATACTGGAGAGCTGACAACTCTAATTCACCTTATCATGTTTTTGAATTACGGGGGGGGGGAACCGGAGGAAACGCCACACACAGGAAGCCATGGCGGAGACTTCGACGCTGGTCCTGGAGGCACACGGCAGCAACACCAACCACTGCGCTGCCCCTGTCTACAGAACACATAACTTAATTGTGTGTGTTCTGCAGGTTAAAGGCTCATAAATGAGCTTTAGAACTACAGGTTTCTTCAAGGAAACCGCAGGCTTGAAATATCTGGTCCAGCTGGGTCTATGAGGTTGGCGCACTGAAATGCTTGGGCAGGTCTGCTGCACGTCTGCAGATTTAAGTTGCAGCTTAGAGGCATGCGACGACTCCCATTGGAAATGCATTTGCTGGATGAGCGGGTAATTAGCTGGCACGTTAATTCACAGCCTGCAAGCCTTGTAAAGGTGTCAGTTAAATGAAACATACCCCGCAGTGCCCAGTGAATGCATCTGCACCATGTGACTCGGTCTACATGGTCTGTGAACAGATGTAATTTCTTTGTACTTCATAATATAATGAAGATAAAAAAGGTTCTTCATGTCAAGCACTGAAGCTTTAATTTGGCCAGTGAAAAAGAAGCTGAAAAGGAACTTTAAACTTGGATTCTTGTTTTAAACTTGTAAGCTACATTGGGGAGAAAAAAACAAATGGGCTAATCAATACACATACAAAAGGTTAATACTATGGATTTCAGTTAAGCATTTCGATCTTTGGCCCGCGTCGCGCATATGCATTTCGTGAGTCATTTGACCCGATCCAAACGCTGAAGACCAGTCCTCACATTACACAGTCACTAAGCACATTATTTTGATGTATAAAATAAAAATGAAAAAATATGACGGCCTGCGCCGCAGGAGCTGTAAATCAGAAAACAGTTTTTTTTGCTTCAGAACTAAGGATATGCAGAAACATTTTGGCCTCGTCTTCCTTAATACTTTCTTTGCGCCGGCTGGCGTGCAGTGATTGCGCCGGTATTTGTAC
The DNA here is from genome assembly GCA_026779585.1 of Mormyrus proboscirostris. NCBI lineage: Eukaryota > Metazoa > Chordata > Actinopteri > Osteoglossiformes > Mormyridae > Mormyrus > Mormyrus proboscirostris. The sequence goes on from JAODKF010000044.1 coordinate 9,961,032, forward strand.
CCTATCATGAAAACGGCAGTTGCTTGCAAAATGAGAAATTCAACATATTTTGATTGGTTCTTTGTCTGCCTGAATGGGGCAGCCTTGATATTTGTTATGCATGACACAAAAGACATTTCCGAGCACGGTATTTGTTTGCTAGTTTAATTTCAGTTTAATTTCAGATTCCCTGAAACCAAATTCACCAAAGATGTAGTATAAAATAAAGACATAAAAATGACTAAAATCTCATGACCTTGACCGGAATAAGCAATTAGAATAGTAATGAATGGATGGACGGACGGATGGATGGATGGATGGATGGATGGATGGATGGATTCTCCAGTAAAGGGCTGATGACATCATTGTGACTCATGTTACTCAGCGACTCCTCTGCTCCGCCCCCTGGCCACCTCACAGCAAGGAATTTATAACTGGCAGGCAACAGGCTCCGAAATGTCAGGAGCAGCAGTACCAGCTCCGGAGCTGGCTGATGGCACCATCCGCTTGCCCTTCAGCATCTCTGCCCCCCAGTTCCTCCCCTCATGTCACCTGCATGCGAGCCCAGCAGCTCGAAGGGCAGCGCCGCCGCCGTTTTCAACACGTTAATTATTTCCCCCAGTACCAGAAGATGACTCATTCTCTCAGTCGCGTTACATTGTGTGGGACGGTACACCTGGAATTCCAAGCTGAAGCCAGCACGTTCACACCGATGTGAAAATAGACTATTTCTCTCAGAAATACACTGGTTAGATTAAAGGAAAATAGGGTAGAAGGTACAGTTGACTGGGGTGAAATTAATGTATTCACTTAGTGACATGCTAACATACTTGCTGCTGATGCACTGGCCCTCATGAAAACAGCAATGCAGACAAATGCAGGGACTTTGTTTGGGGACGCAAGGGAAAAAGGCAGCAAGGGAAGGGATTTTCTGCTATATTTCACCTAAAAAATGATTATAGACTCAGGGACAGGTTTCCCAACCCAACAAAGATTGGCAAATAAATACAAATGTTTGTCTCATTCTGACCATGATGTACTACTGACCTACTACTACTGTACTATCAGAAATATGTATGCAACTCAAAACAGCAATTAAGCAATTTTAATTAAAAGCATTTTAAATTTAATGTCAATTAGGGATTGGTCAATCAAACCACGTGCAATCTTAACTTACCTACCATTTGTTAAAATGATAACAAACAAACCCTGCCAAGGTATTAAAATCAGGGTAAATGTTCAAAAGTGCCTTAACCTTTACAGGGTATTCACACAGATATTTGTACATGCTCACAGTGCAAACCCTAAGCCTGTGGAATGAAAGCATTTTTGCCAGAAGGCCTGACTTATATGCCAAAAATACACGCATGCTAATGCTGATAGTAAGCTATGATTGTTATGAACAAATGACCCAAAGCCTTTTAATGAGGCCACTCTGCATGTTTGGTAAATGCTCCTGTTCACGCTGATTATGGCTCAGGACATAAAGATCTGACCTTCTCTTTAGAAGGGCATCAGCTACAAGCATCGCTGGTACACATTTTATGGGGATAAAATCTATGTTTTTAAATAAAAATGTCCCAGTTGTACATCACTATATCCATCCATCTATCCTTCCATCCATCCATCCCCTGATTATTCGGGGTCTTGTCACGGGGCAGCAGTCTAAGCAGGGATGCCCAGACCTCCCTCTCACCAGCCACCTCCTCCAGCTCCACCAAGGAAATACCAAGCCGTTCCCAGGCCAGATGAGAGATATAATCTCTCCAGCGTGTCCTGGGTCTGCCCCGGGGTCTCCTCCTGGCAGGACATGCCCGAAGCACCTCCCCAGGGATAGACGTCCAAACCGCCACAACTCCTTTCGATGCGGAGGAGCAGCGGCTCTACCTTGAGCCCCTCACCCTGTCTCCAAGGGTGAGCCCAGCCACCCTGCAGAGGAAGCTCATTTCCGCAGAACTAGAAAATTGTGCAAATTATCACGCACAATCATTTACGCCTTCTGCATCCAATGTGCTCCTAAAATGCACTTAATAAACAATAATGCAAGTAAACAATGCAGATCTGATTAGTCATTTGATTATCATGTGTCTTCTCAGCATGGAAGCATGGAGAATATTTCCTGCAGAATATCTGAGTACTTGGCCAGAAAACTGTGTGAGTACATGCCCGGCCATGAGATTTCCATATCCGTGGAAGGTTTCTTCAACGCCAGTCAACACAACTCTTCGCCACAGTAAATCTTTGAGACAGGACTTATTACATACGGCCTGGTGGCATTACTTACCCAGAGAAACACTACACATGCTAAAGACTGGCCACTTTCTGACTATTAAGTGAAGACTGGAGGGGAATGAAATGTTATTTCAAGGACTATAAATGACTGAAAAAACTGTGCTGGAACTTTGTTATTTATGGATGAAGACCGAATGACTTTAAATCTGTCTTGTTTAGCAATCTGGAAATACAGAATCCACCCCCCCCCCAGCGAGAAACGTTGTTTTCTTGACAAACACTAATGCCTGCTCTGACATTCCGGTATAAATGCCTAATTAAGCCCTGCTTCTTGTCGGTATTCAAATTAACCACCAAGACGTCCACTTCAGTGCTGGACATCGAAAGGCAAGCGAGGTGACTTTTTAATTTTCACATATAAACAAAATGAGCGAGAAGATGGCGTGCTTGCTTGATCTCGCACTATACTGAAGCTGCATCATGTATCATTCTCGTCCAAGACGGAGCTGTACCTGTACATCTGACTCTGAAATACAAGGAGAGAAAAGGCAAAGATTGCACACAGAAAAGAGAAAAGGCAGTACAGGGTGTTAGGAAGTCTGCTCAGAAGATCACAAGCACTGAGCTACCCTCCACTGACTAGCTGTACCTTAGCTGCTGCTGTAATAAGGTCTGGGCTATAATTCAGGACGACAGCCTCCCCATCCACAAAATCTTCACACACCTGCAGTCTGGTAGCAGGGCTTGTAGCATCAGAAGACTGACTATCAGATTCAAGACCAGCTTCTGTTTCAAAAGCATTTTAATTTCCAGCAGCCACATTTCTCATAGCAGCCACATCCATGGCACCTGCACTTCATACATATTACCGCACTTATATTAGATATCGACTACATATCACTCAGACATTGCAGTCTTGCATTGTTCTACACTGTCTGTATTGCTTTACACTGTCTTGAATTGTTTTGCACTGTCTGTGTTGCCTTGCACTCTCCTGTATTGATTTTGCACTGTCTATTTCTTTACACTGTCTGTGTTGTCTTGCACTCTCCTGTATTGATTTTGCACTGTCTATTTCTTTACACTGTCTGTGTTGCCTTGCACTGTCCTTTGAGTTCCAATACAGAATCAAGCTGAATGCCTGAGCGTTCCAAAGCATCTCCTGCACACGACCAATGGAGACCCTGCTTTGCACTGTCTGCGTGTTTAGGGTTCTGTAACTGAGCCAAGCTGCATGTCTGAGCGTGGGAAAAAAACTAAATACAGCATATGAGAGATGGAATTAAAAACTCATCACATGCTGCTTGACTGAACTCCCGAAACTAGTAACCCTGGTCCTTATCAGCAAGACATCAAATCGAAATGCAAAATGCAAATAGCCCTTAGCTTTACTGATGACAGATGGGCAGAAATGCCGCTTGGGAAACTCCATTGTTCTGTATAGCTGCTGTTGGACTTGACTCGCCTGCCCTTATCCTGCTTCCCACTGGAGGCTGAGCAAAGGCCTTAGTGTACAGTGAGCAGCACATATGTAAATGGCCCCCTTTCAATCAGCTTCAATGGTTTTGTGTACCCAACTTTTTTGCTCATGTGTTCCCAATTTAATTAATCCAGGTAGAACTAATTATTTATCATACCATCTGTTTTTACATGTCTAAAAACATATGCAAAGACAGCAGCAACAGACACTCTCCTACACCAAGTTTAGCAATAGAAGACGAGTTACAAGACAAAAACGCAAAGAAATAAACACAAATTATTGCTGCTGATTCTAACTCTAGTCTGGATGTGGCCAGCAACGGTTAATTGAGCAGCAGGTCTGGAATCAGTTTCTCAGATACAGCTACGTGACGGATGCGCTGACTCGAGTGACATTTTATTGCATGGACTTACGATCCTGGTTGTAAAAAATGCTTCGGCTTTCATGAGTGATATTGAAGCTCAAAGCCTCTTCAAACATCCCAACAATGCGCCGCCTGAGGGTGGGATCTGAGACGGTACGGTGGCCCCCACGCCCTGCATGTGCCCACTGAAGAATGAGCCGACATGGTGAACGGTACAGCTTTAAAAGTGTCACATCCCAGTTACTGAGTCACATATAAACAACAGCTCACAAAATAAACTGCATACACGGTGCAGACTTTAAGGAGAATCATTCATAAATAAGGACCGCAGGTGCGACTGCATACAGATGCATCATAATTATGGATATTAGTGTGTTGGGAATATTGTGTAAGAAGATCCATTCATTTTCCATAATTACTGCAGCAGCACAGGGAGCCTGGAACCTATCCGAGGAAGCACAGGGCACAAGGTACACGGACACCCTGGATGGAATGGCAGTCTATCACAGGGCATGCACAAAAGCACGCACTCATACACACACACTCATACACACACGTGCACATGTTCACAGACACATACACAGTGACACGCACGGGGGCACGCACACATGTGCACACTCACACGTGCAGATGCTCACGCTCATGCACACATAAAGAGTAACTGGAACAACCAGAGGACATATGAGAATGTGGGAAAATCATGCAAACTGCACAAACACTGACCCCCATTGTGATTTAGTGAAGGTCCAAGGCTCACATGTCACCCCAACGTCCGTGCAGCAGTTTCATTTCGCATGTTAGTAACAGAGATGTTGCACATTTCATATTTCAGAATGAGTCTATATAACCACTACTTATTTATTTAACCCAGTGTCTACTACGTTTAATATAAAAAAATACATCAAACAGATATAGCTTGAAAAAACAGGCATCTTAGATTTTTTTAAACCAAATTGCTGTTAATTTTTATTATCTTTCACACCAGTAATAAGAATAATTATTTTAATTGTATATATACAAAGTGAGCAATTTTCCAAACACCTAGGATGTAAACAGAAATAATGGGGCGTTTGTAGAGAGATACCACACAATCAGGCGGGTAACAATGAAACTGTACGGAATATTCTTGTTTAAACTGAGAACTGGATTTCCTTTGCTGTAACACCGATTCCATCAGAGAAGGTCATCCGTAATGGCTTATATTATTTACATTTTACCGTTCGTAGATCTGCTATCTAATTAAAGTAAAAAGGTCCAAAGACAGAGTATGGTGTCTGCCATCTTAGTATCTTCACTTGGTTTACTCCCCCATTTCAGAGTAAAATCCCATAGCAAGGCTGTAAGAGACACAGTGTGCGTATGGTCCTGTCTGCATGAGTAAAGATGCCCTTTACTGTTAGCACGTATGGAACAGCCTGCAGCTGTAATGGCGGGGTCTGAATATGTTACCCTTCCAAGTAGCTGCTTCAAGCTTAATAAAATTAATCATTTTCCAACAGTGTCCGATGCTGAACAAAGTCAGGGTCCGCCGGCCGAGGACCGTGAGTCGCGCTGCCACATTTACGCTGCGGTTAATGCAGTCGCACCGCTTAGCCTGTTTTAATTAGTCAAATTAGTGGCCAACCTTAAAAGGCCCACCTTAGCATCCTCGCATTAAGGGATAGCACAAAAACTGCTTTACTAACTCGGGAGCTGGCTGTAAAGTAGCATAAAAATCTACATTCTGGGTGAAGCCTCCCTGTCTGTAAAACATTTTTGCAGCTCTGACCACAAGAAGTATTAATTTCTGCTCCCTCACCCCCCCCAAAGTCATGTACATTCCCCATTTTATGGTCTTCTAGGCAAGCCGGCTCGAAGCACGGGCAACATATGTTTGTAATTATTCCGGAATATGGATCAGTTACTCGTCTTACCTTATCAGTTAATAAACTTCAAAAACAATATTTCTGAATAGCATTTTAACAGCTTGCTATAATTACATAAGCAATTTTTGTTCTTTTAGTCGGGACCCATCAACCAATCATTATTCAGACTTTATTTATTGCGCAAACATTTCATTTCATTGGGTGATGATTCAGAGGTTTATATAATAAAAGTGTATACATAACTATATTTAAATTGCTTGCGTTCATTTTTAATGCGCTGGAGTCTCCGCATGTTTTTTCCTTCTTTGACAAATTAATGCTAGATTCCTCTGCCAGTTTCACCCACAGCCTGTTGCCACAGTCTCCAGATAAGCAAAGAACTTCCTTCTAGTAGAGTATTAAATGAATTTATCCTGCAACACCAAAAATATCTGCGAAATGCTCAGTTCTCTTTTAAGGATCTGCTTTATATATTTCGAGCCTTGTGTGCAATAGAGCAAGAATTTAAGCTAAGAAGAAGAGTGCATGGTTTCATTAACAAGTTCACTTTAAGAGTTCAGCTGCAATCACACAATACAATCAAAGATTTTAACCTAGAAACACCACACATTTGAGCATCAACTACATTGTTTTACTAAATGTAGACAATTATCCAAACCATTTAATATTGTGCTTATCCATGGGAGGGTTGTGCTATACACAATTATCACTAGACTAATTACAACAGCAATTACAATTGTGTATCTAGATCTAGTTAAAGCTCTTCCCGGCTGGATTTTGTCCCCTATACTCCTTCACAGATCTTACAAAGAGGCAATTGAAATGGAAATTTCTCTATACAAATTTCTTCGGCCATTTTAATTATCGGAACCATAACATCTCTAATTTATATGACAGCCAGTGTCTCGTGAAATTGGTTTTGAGGGCAGTCTGCACAGACTGCTGGAGAAATCTGTGCATCAAGAAATCGTCCAGACATTAGGGCGACCAAACTCAGAATCTCCCAAGGAGAGGACACTTCTGGGTAAAAGACATACCTGGGGGTGTAATGGAATATCAGAAGCCAATTAATTTTGTCCAAATTCTTTCTTGCACTTAAGGTACAAATTTTCAAACTTTAATTAAGATGTATTCCTCCATTTCTTTTACTTCACTGGGCAGTAAATGAGCTTTGTTACATGAATCTTATTGAGAGTTCAGTTTCATGCAATGCTCCGGATTGGCATCCCATCCAAGGTGTCCTCAGTCTTTGTGTTCCATGTATTAAGGATAAGTGCAGATCAGAAGAGATAAAAACTCTTTACTGACCCAAGCTGAACTGGAGGTTGTTTATGCTTAATTAATGGTCTGGTTTTGCCTGTAGTCTGTACCTGTATGACCTTCCCATGACCTACTCTGTTTTTCAGGATATTAGCCCGTTTGCCCAGCCAAATTAGCGATACTTTTCATTCCATATTTTTAAAATAAATCCAGGAATTAACAATGGAGGTCAGCTAGGTCTGGGAACTTTGAGGGCAAAAACCACTATACCCACTGCACACAGGCTGCCTGGATATTCCCTTTGAATAGAAAGAATTCACAGGAATCCTAATTGGACCTCTCTAGGCAGGCTGTGGGACGGTAGGAGACATAATTATGTTATTAATGTTGTCAATCAGTTATAATATAGGTTGATTAAATCTTACTACAGACATAAAGTTTAGCAGAGCATTCATACCATTCCGACCAGCAATGCTTACTTAGTATTTTGGACAAGCAACATTGCTGAAATCAATGGAACACACAGTAAATATCCTGCTCCTTATTTCATATTTATTGTTCTTTCCAATTTCTGTCTCCTGGTAACAGCTTTAATAAGACCGGCAGCTTTTCTGGTGGATATTTAATTCGCAGCTAAACAGGAATCACAAATCTATTTCCTGGCTTTGCATTCCAATACTTGATTATACTCAAATAAAAACAATTTCTGAGACATAACTTAATGCACCCAGAGTTTTATTGCCTAGCTGATCACGCAGCTCGTGTCTCTCTTGGGCATTACATTCGCATTGCCAAACAGAAACTTCTTTCCAAAATATGAAGGATCGCTAAAAACGGTCTGGCTACCAGCAATAACATCCTTAAGTGATACTGATTTGCACTGGAGTGATAAGCAAATTGCTTCAGAAATATTGTGAGTATTCATCTTATGCCTGCCATCCATCCATCCATCCATCCATCCATCCAACCAACCAACCAACCATTCATTCATCCATCCAGCTTATGCTATTCAGGGTTGCAGGGGTTCTGGAACCAATCCCAGAAGCTATGGGCGCAAGGCAGAGGATGACCCAGGATGGGGAATCAAACCAACACAGGGCACACTCACACACCATTCTCACACCATTCTCTCACACACCATTCTCTCACACACCATTCACTCACACACCATTCTCTCACACACCATTCTCACACACACCATTCACTCACACACCATTCACTCACACACCATTCTCTCACACACCATTCACACCTATGGGCCATTTGATAACTCCAATTAACCTCAGCATGTTTTTGGACTGGGGGGGGGGGGGCAGGAATACCTGGAGGAAGCCAACACAAGGGGAAGATGCACATGGAGAACTTGGTAATTAAACAGATTTTATTTCATTAGGAAGAAAAATCACAAAAGCTGGCCAGACTTGAACTAAGAATAACATGGTAAGGTAGTATAGTATAGTATAGTATATAATTCACAGACCTAATGAGATTTGATGTAGCATTAATAAACAGGTTAGCATGTCCTGTAGCAAACCATACACTAGTCATAACCATACACTAATCATAACCATACACTAGTCATAACCATACACTAGAATATTTTGAAAAGACTCTGACACCCTCTAACATCTAAAGACAATCTGTCATAGTCACAGTTATTTTTGTCACAGAGTATGATTTTGCAAAGACTGGGATCACTATCTGCATGAGCCAAGACTAAGGACCTATAATAATACAAAAAAATGCTTGATTTTATCGTAACATCAAGAGCAGATTTAGACTTACTTAATGCTGACCGACTGATACTAAACGATCAAGATGACAGGAGAGTGCCAAGACTCTAGCAAAACTTTGTGATCTTTTTCCAACACTGGAAATTTGTCTGCGACAGTAAAATCACTAGAAAGGTTGTTTGCTGTAAGGCCAGCTTAAGGCCGTTTATATAGTTCAGTTTTATTTTCGAAAAAAGTTTCAAAATCAACATGGTTTCACTAAATTAACTAACCCATAACCTGAAAGCAGAAAATATTTAAAAATGACAAGCCCCAAGCAACAAAATACTAAAACCAAACAGCACATGTAATAAATCAATCAGAAATCAATATACTTTACAGCAGCCGATCAACAGATGAAAACTAATGTTGTGCAATTAACTAACAACTTCAAAGGTGACTTGTATATGATATATATATATATATATATATACAAATTTCTTCTGCCATTTTAATTATTGGAACGATATATACATATATAACGGTATACAACCATTTGTACCAGCCTTCTGTCAGGAGATGGCCGGGTATCACCATGGATACCAGCCTCCCCACTCCTGCCATCTTCCTACCACTGCTATCTTCATACCACTGCCATCTTCATACCACTGCCCTCCACTAAACGCTACAGGAGCATCTCCACCTGCCCCACGCACTTCAGGGACGGCGTCTTCCCACAAGCGATCGGGCATGTAAACACCCTGTGACTCTGACACCTAACCCCGAAAATAATAAGAAGGGCTAATGAGGCAGCGGCAGGTCCTGAAACGCGTACGAAACACCTTGCTGAAAACATGTAATGTATTTTTAAGAATGAATATAATAAAACTGATAAAGAATGTGAAAATGTGTGGAAATCGGTCTGTAAATTGAAATGCATACTTATTTCTTTTTATTTTTATCTCATGTTATTGTTTTTTTAACCAGAGAGCTGATGGATCCACACAAATAGGTACTAGAATGCAGACAGCAAAACCAGGTCCCAGAATGCATTCTGGCAGGATCCTGCACAAATTAAGAGCTGATTATATCATAACAAACAGCACAGTACTGCACTGGTCTCTTCTTGTATGACACCCCATATATAATTATATATAATATATAATTTATAATAGGAATGACTCCACAGCACCAAATTCAAAGAATATTATATACACATGCAGTGTGCTCACAAACAACTAACTCCCAAAATTAAACTGTAAACAAAACAAATATAAAGACAATTGCAAATAGAAAATATCCAACAGGCAACGGCCCTGCATCGGAAGAAAAACAGCTGAACTCAGATCAGTGCAAAGAAGCGAAAATCACACTGGCATAAACAAACATGAGGGTCAAGTGAGCCATTGCAGTGCAGTGTCATGCCAGTGATCACTGTAAATGCAAACGCATGATGCTCATAAGGAAATGCCAATTACTTCCAGGCCAAATCTGCACACACGGAATTCGATCACATATATTACTGATAAAACTAGTTAGCGAGGGAGGCAACCCTCAATCATACCCTGCTTATTCAAACCAGGGCTGCGGAATTGCTGCAAAAAACAAACAAAATAAATATTAGGAAAATAATACGAAGTCATTATCACTGGATGATTTCCAGCAGTGGGTGTAAATGGCCCCATTCGATCTTACAGATCCATGCTGGCAGGAGTACCTTGAGCAGTCACTGAACCGGGAGCCACACTGAGCACCTGCACGATATCGCGGTCCTGGGGTGACACACGTGCGGCCCCCTACAAATGGGGCTATTTGTCATGCACAGGCCCCGTGTGACACGCCGAGTCCGATGCAGGGCTGGCAGAGGGAGAACGCATACAACCTTCAAGGCATGAGTGCGTTAGTGTTGGCGGCGGTGGGGGGGGACGCGCCGTTTACTAAACCAAATAAACAATTATAACGGATCCTAAGGCGGTACGCATCCGGTATCTCAGGATGTTATGAACAGAAGGGCCTGCTTGCAAAAAGGCAGCTATGTTCGGTTAAGAAGGAAATGGAAAGAAATAAGAAGATGAGAGAATAGCATGTCCACTTTGCATGTGCAGCCCAAACACAGCACAGCCAACAATCACACTACTGATCCCTCTGCCAGCTAAAAAAAACCGCTGGCTGTTATCGGAATCAAAAACCGGCAGGATCTTCAGATGTCAGCCACAAAGCACAGGACTGATAAACCGTAGCGCCTTGTGCTACACTGAAGTGGGCAGGCATAGTGCACAGGTCTGACTTCCCATCATCCCCTGCGGCATACTGTCAGTGCAAAAATAGTCCAACCGCGAGCAGGACTGGGTGCGTGTATGGGTAAGGCGTGAGTATGCTCGCGCTGCGAAGGAACAAAAGCTCTGCTTTGTGACGGAACTAGTGCTGGAGAGCGAGGTGAACAATCATGATTGTCTTTTTAAAGACAATAAAGAGCACTGTTCCATTTTTAAACCTTGTCTCTGCCTCCATTCATTCTGCCACCTGCCTGTCCTTCCCACCCGCAGTGCTACAATTCTTTTTTGAGGTAGAGTGCCCTGAAAGGATATATACTCTTTGGCTCTGACAGTGGAAGCTTTTTCTGAACATACAGTGGGTGAAAGGCATGCTCTCAGAAAAGGTGATTGCATGAAAGGTCAAAATCCTGAAGCACATGTTTCGGAGGAACATCGGGACATAACAGAACCTTGATAACAGAGCTGCAGCACAACAAACCTCTAATGCTATCTCGCTCGGCAGAAAAGCAGCCCAGCTTAACTGGATTTCCTTAGCATGCACATGGTGCATAATTAGGTCAATACCATTAGGCTGTCGTTCGATTTCACATTTCTGCAAAGGAGATAAAGCCCGGAGCCGAAGCGTCTGATAATGCATCGAAGACATACTTCCACTCTACAACATGAGGAAACTCCTATTCTTTTGCATGTATACATTACACTATTTAAACTCATAGCTTCTCTCACACTACAAACAAGGGCATAGATTAGGGTATAAATGGTAGGGACAAATCCCTACCCATATTGTGGGTGTTTCATGCATGTTTATGGGGGGGGGGGGCAGATTTGATTCCTACCAATCCTGAAACCAAAAATACAGCCTTGCAATGATCCAACTGGGTGCAAATTCTGTCTCGTCATTTTTCTTTCTCACAACCGACATCAGGGTACAGAGTATTGAAGATTTTGCACACATGCAAAATGAATGACTGTTACATTTATACGGCGCGTTTCAAGACCCCAAAACCGTTTCATAGAACCAATGGGGAACCACTACAACCACCGGGTGGTACCCACCTGGATGATGTCACAGTACGCTCACCACAGAGTAGCTAAGGTGGGGAAGGGGCAGGAGAGAATCCACCAATTAAATACAGGGGATGATTAGGAGGCAAGGTCTGGTATCATTACAGCCCAGTGTCTCTGTCACTGCACTGGAGCATTGGGATCCACAGACCACAGGAAAGGCTAACCTGCTGGCCACACCAACACCTCTTCCAGCAGCAACCCAGCTTTCCTAGTTGGTCTACTATCTAAATACTGGCCAGGGCCAAACCTGCTAGGTTTCAGATGGATTACCTGGGCTGAACTGCAGGTGGTATGGCAGGTAAAAATTATCACCACATTTAGATTAAGCAATAAATCTACCAGCAAAAGGAAACAAAATGCAAAGAAAAATTAATACATAAAATACAGTCTTTTTTTCTTTACTCTTTACTTGGTCTTTAATTGAGATTGAGGTGGATTGTGCCTCCAACATCAAACTCCAGGAAGTGCACAACTTCGAGAACTTCCCCTGGTCTATTGCCTTCTCCACCCTGGCCTGACTTTGCTTCCCGAGGAGACTAAAGAAAGCCTACCGCCTCAGATTCTGACCACCTTCTACTGCCGTACTATTGAGAACATCTTGACTAGCTGTGTCACGGTGTGGTATAACAGTTGTTCTGTCTCTGAACAGAGAGCCGTCTAACGGGATGTGAGAACTGCCCAGTACACCACTGGCACTCAGCAACCCTACATCAAGAACCTCCGGCATAAACGATCCTTGAAAAGGGCACGCAGCATCATTGGAAATTCCTCTCACCCAAACCATAGACTGGTTAGCCTACTCCCACCCAGAAGGAGGAACACAAGCCTCTGGTCCCACACCAGCTGGCTGCTTCTTCCCCCAGCTGTCTCCCCACTAAACTCTCAACACCATCGGTAATGTACGACTAATCCTCCTCATTTCACAATTATTTAAATTCACTATATAAATACATACACACACACACACACACACACACACACACACACACACACACCAATTATTCACTTCACTATGTTGACTATCTCATAGAAATGGTGTTTGTCAAGGTCTGGGAGGAACTAGACAGTAAGATAATATTCAGTACTCAGAGTAGACATGATGAACATTCCAGAAACTTTCCATTCCATGGGAAGTTAAGCTGGGGGAATTTTGTAAACGTCCAAATGGACGAGCCAGGTATATATGGAAATTAATGGAAAATTACTTCCATTACTTTTTCCTTCACTCTCAGGTTAAATTCCTCCAATACCATTTGTACTGTGTGTAGGTCAGTTGGCCAGGTCATGTGATACGACATTCTCTCTCTCAGATTGTGGGGAACATGAAATACTAACCTAATCCATAAACACACACACACACACACACACACACACACACACACACACACACACACAGAACTCTCATTCTTCTTTACTGCAATCATAGATGCTGCATATACTCATTATTTATACCATACCTACCATACCACGTATAGGTGCATTGTTTTCTATTAATTTATCAGACATGTATATATTGTAAGCTCTTTCTAGCACTTCTGCACTATTTCACACTTTCATATTAGATGTCAAACTGCAGTGTGTTGTGCATTTCGAGGACTTTGGGCAAAGACAATAAAGTTGAATCTAATCTAATCTCTTTCAACTTTCAAAGTAAAAGTCATGGCTGAGACGGAAAACGTGTGAAAATGTGTTGCAGAAGCTTTATAAATCTGCCTGTGACTTTTTAAACACTTTAGCAGTTTTCTTTTTTCCCATGTTGCATCATATTGTACCAGACAGAATGTAACACCCCATTGCACTCCATTACTATGATGATCTAGCGGGAGAATCTCTGGAAAAACAAGCCTCCGCAAGTTCGCCATGACTCACAGAGCATGTGAAGCCACTTTCAATAAAAACGATCATCTTGATAACAAGTCACACTTAACTTGGGGGTGACAGTGATGAAGAGAGATGCCCCCCCCCCCAGCTCCCAGC
>JAODKF010000044.1:9977767-9987827 GCA_026779585.1 Mormyrus proboscirostris
TATTGGTGTCTATATCATTTATGTAAATTAGGAACAATATTGGTCCTAAAATCGAACCCTGCGGTACCCCACTATGATCATGGATTTATAAATCTGCATCGTGCGTGTACGATGCATAAAATGCTTCAATCTGCATTTACACAGCACATTCCCCACATCGTTTCTTTTCAAATTTATATAGAAATGAGTTTTCTGTGACCATCCAAATCCCGCCATTTGGTTTATAAGCAATAATGAACTAAAACTGTATATGTATATGTGTATGTGTTTGTATATGGATATGTACATGTATATGTGTATGTATATGTATATGTGTATGTATATCTGTATGTGTATGTATATGTGTATGTGTTTGTATATGGATATGTACATGTATATGTGTATGTATATCTGTATGTGTATGTGTTTGTATATGGATATGTACATGTATATGTGTATGTATATCTGTATGTGTATGTACATGTATATGTGTATGTATATCTGTATGTGTATGTATATCTGTATGTGTATGTATATCTGTATGTGTATGTATATGTATAATTGTATGTGTATGTATGTATGAAGGCCGTTTGTGCCAAAACGGAGGGAAACCCTCAGCTAAGGATGTTACTGGTTAGACAGGCTTGGTTAATGGACTGTGAACCTGCAGCCTCCTTTTTTTATCTGTGTCTATTCAAACAGCAAGCACAAATTCATTGTGAGAAACATAAGACTTGGGTATAAAATCAGAAAAATCAGTGGAAAACCAAGAGCTGTTTCTTTTTTTGGGGGGGGGGGGGAGACAATCTAAATTTGCCTTTGAGCATATTCCAAGTATTCCAAACACCCAGGCTGCGCATTGTAATATAAATTTATTGAATATTTAGTAAAAGTATAACACAAGCTCATGGGAGTGTTATTTACACAAAAATGTTCCGAGGGCAGAACAAAATATGATTGGTTTAGAGAGATAACCAATCAGTTTATAGAGGAGGTGGGTCCAAGCAGCTACTGTAGAGGAGGCGGGACCAACCACCTCCTCTACAAAATGATTGTTTATCTCTCTGAACCAATCATATTTTGTCAGTGACATCCTGTGTCCACATGTCTTGCCCCTCTTGAGACCCTGGTACAGTCCTTCAACAAGACAATTCCCATCCACACATGGCACGTGTGTCTATGGACTGCCTGTGTCAGGGTGAGGTTCTCCCGTGGTCAGCCAGGTCCCCTGATCTTTCCCCAATCAAACATGTGTGGGATCAGCTCGGACGGATACAATGGCTTTACGCTTTCCTTTTGCACCGTATTGCCTCATGTATCCAGTCCAGGGGGTGGGGGGGGGGGTGCCAAACCCTACTGACCTGGGACCAGCAGGGTGCCCATACTTATAATTATAATCGTTGCGATACAATCACATGACCTTCCACCACGTGCAGATTCATTTCATTTGCACCACTCCATCTGGGTGCTTACGTTTTTTTAGTTACTGAGTGTACAGCCACATCATGTCTTCAGTATAAGGTAACAGGGCCTTGGCTAATGACCCATGGCCAGGTTATCATTAATAACGGGGCAAAATCAGAGATTAGTTGATAAAAAGACAAATTATGCTGTTCAAATAGAATAGCTCCCCAGATAAATTGTAAAGCAGCTACAGGTATTCAGTTTTACAAAGAATCCTTTCATTAGTGGCATACAAACACATAAGTGAAATCAGAAATGTAAAATGAATGGATCTACTAATCTGGGAATGACTTACTAGAAATAGGAGACCTTTTTTCACTGTCAGAAAATAAGGATAATGTTCACACCCAATGTTTACTTGAAATAAAAAGAACCAATCGCACTTATGGACTAGAAAATTGAAACTATGGCAATCATTGGTTTCGCCTAAGCAACTGTTTGGTGTGTAAAAGAACTGAAACTTTGTTCCACTGGCTGTTATTTGTAAAGTAAAACACGCCCTCAGACTACATAACTCTGCCGTCTCTGGCATGCTCCAAATCAAGCATACTAATGAATTATAGAGAAAATTCCAAATTAATTCACCATTAATATTTCTGAAATTTCCAGGCAATTCTTGCCAGATTTAGGTATGTCTTAAACGTGCCACAATATAATCCAAATCATGTAATATGTATGGATCAATTGCTATTGTAATATAAACTTATTGAATATGATCAAGTCCACCTAAAAATACATACATTTTGAAAACAGTCTACTTTGTCTCATATGCAGTACTGCTGCAATCTTTTACATTACAATTATGGAAAATAGTTTTCTAAAACAAACTTCCAAACCATTTTGTGAAAGTGGGCATTTAACATCTGACATTACTTTATAAATTGCCTTCCCAGACCCTTTCAAAAACCTCTCAGAAAATCACCTAACCACAGCGTGTTTGCTTAGGTTTTTTAACAGCACTGCGACATATGGCTTGAAGACGCATGTTTTTCATGTACTGATTACTGGGGTGCTATTTGCTGCACTGCAGTGACACTCACCTCTCTTTGCTCACTGCATATCTTGCACAGCCACTGCGTTCTCTTCTGGCCACGCAGACTCTCTACTCCACACTTGGTGCACACTTTCTGAAGGTAGAGTAGTAACAGAACAGAAAAAACTGAGCAGTGCAGTCAAATAGTGAAGACATATACAAATGCAGTGAAGAGACACACAAATACAGTGAAGTCATATAATGAAAACACACACAAATACAGTGTATTTGTGTATACTGAAGAAATTTACAAATACAGTGAGGTCATATAGTGAAGATGTATACAAATGCAGTGAATTTCACATAAATACAAACTGATATGTTGATCTATCTGATAACACTATGAGAAATGTAGATGCCAATTTGTTGGAGAGAGGGGACCCAACGACCTGTAGGAGATCTGTAGTGTGAGGGGAGATCACTCAGAATCCACAAACGCAGAGCAAAGGTGTGATTCAAACCCCCCAGTGCTTCCATAAATCCATAGTAATTAACAATGAATGAGGTGGGGTTTGTCCATTAGCATAACAATTTCTTATCAGACACAAATAAACCTAGACTATTTATGGCATAAAGACTCTTTTTTTTCTAAGGCCAAAGAAGAATAAACAATAACATCATGACAGCAATTAACTTCAACAAAACACAACTGTTCACACACAACTGGATACATTAAAATAGCTGGACTTCAACTGTTAAATTAAACCATTCCGATGGCAGGCTGTCAAAATAGGGACAAAGGTGATTTTTCTGGAAAAAATAATATGTCTTCATAATTATGTCTTAAACAAAGCAATTTTGTCTTTTAAGTCTGGAAAAATAGCAGGGAAGCCATCTAACCATTCCCTAGGATTTCCCACTATCTCACATCTCTTTGTCGGGCGGCTCCCAGGCAAAAAGCTCCGTCTGCAATTAAATGCTATGAAGGGACTTTGCTGGAGAATTCCATTTCAACTCAAAGCTGTAGATAGCGCCGTCTGCCAAAAACAGAACTCGCCAGCTTCTCCTGCTCCACTGTAAATACACTACAAAGGATGGAAAATACTGACATGCAATTCTCAGACATTAGCCGATAGTCAACATCGCAAGTAGATATCCATTTTCAGGCAACAAGGTATCATCAGTTATCAAAAAAAAAAACTAACCAACATATTCAAACATATTACTGCATCCATATCATAAATCTAAAGACGCATAACTTACTGTTGGAGACGAGTCGTGGTGCCATAACGTGAAAACAGATTTTAACATACTAAACGTGGCTACACTTTTACACGATACATAGCTAGTCGAATATGTCGTCTTTTTAAAATGATCTTGGACCTTATTTTGCTAGCTGCTTATCACTTTATCAAACTTACAAACTGAACGAATAAAGTCTGATCATAAAAAATGGGGCTCGCGGGTAAGAAATGCAGCATTAAACAGAATGTCACCTAATGCGGGCAAACAATACAAATCATATAACACAACTACTGCTTGTTTACCTAAATAGATGCCATTTCCCCCCTTGAATTTACAGTGGCCCCTGGCGATCACAGTTTATTTCCAGGGCCTGGGCTCTCACCTGTCTCCAAAGCCTGCTCCTAAACACGAGGGCACCATATGTCCCACACTGCCCTCTGATTACACACAGCGACCTGGGGAGTCCTAGTGATTCACCTCCAGCCATCTGGGCTCGGTGAGACCAGTAAGGCGTCAGGTAATCACACTTCGGTCAGCGGGAATGCTTGCAAACATCCTTTTTGCTCAAAACCTTCCGCTGTGCAGCAGTGAATTTTGATAGTTGTTATCTACTGCCATCTTGTGGTAATTCTGCCATTTACAAGATAATAATTTAGGGGCTTTCAAAGGCTTTTTCCACACAAGAGAGGACTCAAAGCATGCCAGTTTCTATATAGCAGGGTTATACAAAGTTCTGCATCAAAACTAAAGTATTTAACATTAAAAGTGCGACACTGGAGAGCTTAGTATGTGTTTACTAACATAAGAAAGGTGAATTTATTTTTAATTTCTATGGTTAGAGATATTTTTATGATGGGGGAAAAACTGTGCTTAACAACCTTGCTGAAAGATTTATGTGAGCCATACAAACTGAAGATCAGAAGCTCAATAATATAGACACACACAAAAACGGTGGCTAATGGAGCACGTCTCGCTGTCCAAGAGCTTTGATCCGTGTGCGAAAAGGTCACTTCAGCCAATATTAAAGAGGTCAACCTTCTCTGAATGTTATGATTGCAAAAACCGATGAGCTTCAGCTAATGCAAAATAACAGAAACACACTACATTACTGTCATTTGACTACTCTGCGAAGCCAAAGCAGAAATGTACATGTCACCGCTCTCTGATACACTATATGATCGAAAGTATGCAGACGCCGGCTTCTCCAACATCTCATTCTGAAACCAAGAGTATTGAGGTGAAGATGGTTGGATTGCCTGTATTTTTCTGGGAAGGCTTTCCATTACATGCTGGAATATTGCTGGTGGGATTTACTGGGATTTGCATCCTACGATGGTGCCAAGCGGAAAGTCCCTAACGTCTTCTGCACAACCAGCCGTTCTGCTGCGGATGTTTGCTGCGCAAACGCTGCGTGACCGTATGCTTAATTATACGCTTGTGTCAGCAATGGGTGTAGCTTAATTAGGCAATTAATCTAATTAATAGGGGCATCCTCATACCTTTGGCCATATTATGAAGGTGGTTCTCCAGACGGCCACAAAATAAACCTAATAAAATAAAAATTTATTAGGGCTCTCATAAAAAGTATCTGCCACTAAGTTCCTAATTTCCTTATTTATATCCGTCTTCCACAGGATCGTTCCTGAGCAAACATCAATTTGTTTTAAGGTTGGTTCACAATGCTGGAATGATAAGCCATAAAACAGGATCATAATACACAAAGACTTCAAAAAAAAAAAGTAATCTGGGTGTTACACATGTAGGTAAGTGTGGCGTTTAGAATTCAAGCATCCTGTTAGCAAAATTTAGTTCCTGGGTCTGTGGTGATTAAATTCAGAGGAACTGGAGCAGAATGTATCTATTTACTGAAGTAACATGATTGAAAAAGGAAAATTCTTTCGAAAATTCCAGGTGGCAGCTTTGCCGAGTCGTCTTAAACTACGCCACTGCTACAGCCAGGCCAGTGTTTCCCACTCAGGTTCTTAGGGACCCACAGACAGTGCACATGCAAAAATGTGGGTTGTCTGACAGGGAGATAGGAGGGGGGAGCAAAAACATGGACTGTCAGTGGGTCTCCAAGGACTGGATTGGGAAACATTGCTCTAGTATGCACGTGTTTAGATCTAGATATTGCATGGTGCAGTATGTCGCTTTTCTATAACAGATTTTAGGAGAGCAGGCTGTTTGCACCTGCGGTTTCAGACAGTAAGCTCAGGAATCTAATTCGTTCCTACTGTACGCTTATCTTCCATTTAATAGCCTATCTAACCAACTTGTGAACAACAAACCATTAGCATTCAATTAAATAAAACACACTCTAAAAAATGGCATTTTTTTCTAATGTGTTACAGAATGTTATCTTGAAATGTATTTTTTTTTATTCCTTCCCACACCATTTCTAAACATTCCTAGACTGCAGGCTGAGTTTTCAATGGTAAATTATTACCAGGTCTGATAACATGACCAAAAAACACAAGGTCACCTAAAATGTAACTGGAACACTTTCGGTTTTCCGTTCTGAAACGACTTCCTCACTGGGCATTTGGCCACACTGCCAGTGAAAGACTAGCCAATCCCCTTCTGCTGTCAGTGTGTTCATTACATTTCTTCTTGGATGCACTGTTTTCTCATGCACTTTAATTTCCTTGATTTCATTAAATATAAGTGCCAGGGATCTTTGTCACGCTTTGCCACAGTGGATAGGAGTGAGCAGGGAAACATAAGCTATGGATATTAAAATCACATCTTCGGCTGAGTGTTAATCCATCCCTTTGCAGGACGAACAAGTGCACAACACGAGAAGATCAGGCTGACAGCACAGATGAGCATGAAAAAAATATGTATTCTGAGTTATATATAAGTTAAATTCATCTGTTGCTTATGTTTTACTTGGAGTTCAGATTCCAGAGTTTCCAAGAACTTTTCTGCTTCTGTCGTATGAATTTATCCATTGCTATTTCTAAAATAGTCGACAGACAGATACAGGGAACATCCGGAGCCTCTGGTGACACCAGAGGGTGACCTGAGTGTTGACAGAACTGCAATAACCTTGTTTCAGGCAAGCCAAGAGGAATATTTTTGAGTTTTTCGGGAGCTCTGTTTACAGAGTTTTGGTAGGAGGAGCGCTTGGCAGATGGTCTTGACAAATACACACCTTGCAGCAGTCCTGACAGATTACGGACGGCAGGCCCAGAAGTCCAAGAAACTCGCCACAGAGGAGACACTGGGTCAGTCCGTTCCCCACTGCGCTCTTCCTCATGTTATCCAAGCGATCCACAAGTCTCCTGGGGGACACACAAAGCCAAAGGCCTTCACTGATCTGTCTACTAGAGGTCAAGGGAGTATTGCTCTCAGCCACGATGGAGATAAGAACATCCCAAGCAGACACCCCCATCTGCTACTGACCAGTGGGCTCTTTGCATTCTGGTACATCTTAGGTTGATTTTTTTGGACAAACTGTAATTTTTTGGCATTTATAAATGAGAAAGCTCCAGACAGCTGGTGAGAAAAGAGGTCAGACAATCACAAAATCAAAATTAAAATAGTGCAAAGCCATTGAGTCTGAAACAGTTAGAGTGCAATGAGCAAAATGTGTGCTAATACTTTTAAAACTATAGATTCTGCATTTCGCAATACCTGTTATGTTTAGTTATAATAGTTTTAACGGTTTGAAAGTCTGGTGGGTATTGGGGTGAGCTCATCCTGATACACCAGGGTTTAACTAGGTACTGGCCACTAAAGAGCATATAAAAAGCCTTTCAAACAGGCCCAAAATCCTTAACGAGGCTTTTACAGAGATCCATCACCAGATGCGACCATTCTGAAAGGTCACATTTAATGTCAAGAAAGCACATTATAACAGAGGTCTCCCTGGAAACTATTGTGTCTGCTGATCTTTTCACCAGCTGACCACAGAGTGATTGATTGGAACTGGGCCTGTGTTTTTGCCTCTTAGCCGATGCCTGATGAACAGCAGTCATGATACAGAGCAGGTAGGGTCTGGGCTGCCGTGATAAAAAATATAAATTAGTGCCTGCTGGCTCCTAATGTCAGGCCTGCGCATTCGGTGAGCCCTACCCAACCCTGCACTGCTCTCTGTGCTCCAGCTGCTCAGCCCTGCGCATCACGCCCACGATGAGATCCAGTTCCCTGACGTTCAGGGCCTGGCTCTTCCTCTGGCGCTCCGTGCGGAACGTGTGCACCGACCAGCCCGTCTGCAACCTTGGAGACAAATGTGAAAAATGCACTGAAGCGGCCTGACTAGGAACAATAAATAAATAAATAAATAAAATCACCACAACAGCCCACCTAGCTAGGGTGAGATTTTTCACATTTTTGGCAGGTCAAGCGCTAGCTGCTGACCTCAAAACCTACAAGCCTCTGGCCTTGGAGGACTGAGGCTGAGTACGCGCTGCCTTACGCAAACTAAATGTCTGCCCTGTTTTCACTGTGAACTCAATTTCCTGAAAATAGGGCCGACCGCTGAAAGAAAATAAACAGCTTGTTCTGAAATCTTTAGTGTACCAACCCCCGGCCACCGGAGGCATCAGATGACACGCGGATCTCGTTAAAACAGACAAACTTAATAAGTTAATTACGGCACCTGAAAGGCTCATTGTGAGTCAGGATCAGACCGTCTGGATGCACAGCTGCGTTTTGGTAGAAGCAAACGCTCAAAACGCTTTAGAGTTCCGACGCCAAGGGGACGAACAGACATGGAGAGGCTGAAAATAAAACCCAGACAGAGGAGTGAGTTGGCCTTACTTGGCTCGAAGGGCCAGCTGTCTATCGTTAGGACACACCCACTGGTCAGCGCTGTTCCCAAACATAGTAGCTCTCCTGTGCCGACCTGCGGAAAGCAAGGAAGCCACATTGAAATGGAGAATCTTAGCATATTTAATACTAATTAACCAGATTTCTGCCGTTTCAGTAGTTTTCCATTCAGAAAGTACATCACCATGACAGATCTATGCATTTCCAGGACCACATACATTTGAGAAAAGGGTGTAAAATGTCATATATTATATGTAAATGTATTTACATTCTACATGAATTTCACCAGTAAAACCATCTATCCATTCCCAAGGCAGGGAATGACCCAGGATGGGGCGCCAATCCATCACAGGACACACTCACACACCAACAGGTAATGTGGTAACTCCAGTTAACCTCAGCATATTTTTGGACTGTGGGGGGAAACCAGAGTATCCATAGGAAACCCCACGATGACACAGGAAGAACATGCAAACTCGAACCCTGCTAAGCACTGCCTACCGTCCCGTACCAGCACAAAACTGACTTAATTAGTTAAATAATTCACTGAAGTGGTGTTTAGCAATAGAAGGTGGGTGTAGTGGTTGAATTAAAAAAACACATGAGTGTATTGGATGGTTACAGTAAGTGCTGGGCTGACTTTAGGAGAGGTTTTGAAGTGGCTAAGCTGACACACTTTGACAGACATAATATCATAGTGTTACACCAACATGAAGACAGACCATGCATTATTTCAAAGACAAATGAATCCGAAACTGTTAAACCAACTTATTGAAACAGGATCTCTTCACACTGACTATTTCAAACACTTATCACAAGGGTGGCATTTATTTCCACATGTTAATATGTCACATTGTTTTATCTCTGCCTCACCTGGCGGCAAAGGCCAACCGGCATAAATGTGATGACTGGCCGCTACAGCCAATCATGCTTTATGTCAAGGCACCGGTGGGCGCAACCAAAAATGCTGACAGGGGAATCGATTGTTCAGCCACTGAGCACCGACTCCCTCTGGCCTTGTATGGCTGCCAGCAGGTCAAATTAAAGGTCCGTGCAACAATAAACCCGGCTGCCTTTCCAGTTAAAACTGCATTAAAAAGCGGTCGCCTAGTGACAGCTTGAGAGCAGAGTATCGCCTCAGGCCACAGACAGCCACGTTTCCCACTCCATTTGTGCCTTTTCTGTTGGATCTGGTTTAAAAAAAAAAAAAAAAAAAAACAGATGTCCGATGGGTGAAGCTCAGTATATTTTCAAATGGAATGTCTGATGCAATTCTTCTTTGGCAAAATGCATGACCTTGGAAGATTTTCCAGTACAGCTGAACATAATATGAAAGGAGCAGTTGTGCCCAGAGAACACTGATACCATATCTATTGTTACAAATGATTGTGCAAGTGTATCAAAGAGGAGTAATTAAAGGGAAAACGTCACAGAGCTAAAAGCGGGCAGCTCTCGCTTATGTTCACTGATGGGCCTCAGCTTCAAATGCTGAAGCACCTTCCTGCGGAAGCAGACTTTTCTCCACTTCACACCCATACAAACAATGACTCGTGCCTTTTTCTCAGCCTACTGACTTGGTTTGGATCATGTGACAGCTCCCACCTGCCCCCCCCCCCCTAAACAAAA
>JAODKF010000044.1:9995287-10012554 GCA_026779585.1 Mormyrus proboscirostris
AGAAAGACGAAGGGGAAAATGAGCACTAACGAAAACGATATCGAGAGCCTGCGACTGCCCAAGTCGGTCACCATACCTACGGTGCATTCCAGAACCATAAACAAGAAACCGACTATCCCTCTTAGGGATACACGCAGACACCAGCCCAGAAACCACGCTGCACGTGGCTAAGGGGGTGGTACGTCGTCACCTGAAGCAGGCAGGGCTCAAATAGCTTAAAATGAGGCCAGTGTCTATGGGATGTGTTAGCATCACAGATGTAAGAGTGAATGATTTTTGTTTTGGTCCATCAAAATTAAACGCACAAAAGCATGTTTGTTTTGTTTTTTTTTTTGTTTTTTTAAATAATATGCATACGGAAATCAGAAGGTATACAGAGAAAACGGATACAAGTATTTCCTCCTTCGTGTAAAGGAAGCGGAACTAAAGTCACGGCAAATGTACGGCGGCGTAAAATTGCCATAGAGTTATACAAAAAAAAATAAAAAATAATCTGACCGTGTACTGTAAGCAGAAAGGTTTAGCATACGGACAGCAGTCAAATGAATTTAAAGAATTAGCAAGTAATGGGTTGGCAATTAACTGTCTATATACAAAAACAAAGCACGGCAGGTTTGCTTCGCGGACATGCTGTTCTGACAGGTAATACCATAGTTCCTCAAAGTAAAAACTTTCCCCATTACGCTATAAAGTACAGCAGATTGTATGCTTGCTTTCCTAATCAATATCCTCGGGGGGCAAGATTAACAACTGATATGATACAAACCTGCAAATACAGATTACATGCAGGTAAAGACACAAATTAGATAGTTGAGTTGACATTTCATGCATGTTCTTTAGTTGTTCTGCTGCTATTATTCAAAACAAAACACTTCAGCGTGTAAGATACAAGTCTGCTAATGGTTTTGTTGGAGACTTGAAGCTTTTCTATAAGCATCAGCAGTTTCATACATTTCACACCTTATATGAGCTGCAGACAGGAAATGCTTATTTTTAAAGGGAAGCTATGAATTCTATTTCTTAGGATTGATTAATTTCATTAAATTAACATAACTTCATAATAGCATGTGTTTGCCAAGCGAGGCAAGGATGACTAGATCAAAAATGGAAATGTGCATGTGTAATCAACTTTTACGTGAGAAAGAGGCTTTTGAGCCTAATTACATTAAACATTTACATGATTGGAGAGGTGAGAGGGGAATAAACAAAGTAGGGTTTACACTCCAAAGCTGTAATTGTGCTGGAAGAAAATACATTCATGAAGTATTTGTTTAAAAAGAAGAAGAAAAAAAAAAATCAGAGGTAAATTAAAAATGTTCAATCATTACAAGTGAATTCAGTTAGCTATAATATACAGTACATTTCACCATTAAACAAATGCAAACATGAAGAGTGGAGAAATGCAATCCAGTCTTAAGCCATGTCTAAAATGTAGTTCTGCAAACTATACTGAATGGTTATAAGACCGTAAACAATGATATTCTAACTGCGAGCTGGACATTAGCAGAAGTCATAAATGGCCGTGCCTGTGAGCATGTTCAGTTCATGCCTAGAATTCATCCTCCTTTCTCATACAAGCAGCGCACACGTTTGATTTGGAATGGCATGCAGCTTGCATTGATGCACATCCTCTAGTAGAAATGCAATAGTTTGAATGACTGAGGAACGTGAGCTTAACATCTGCAATAAAAGGGAGACGGGAAAAAAAAAAAAAAGTTTACAGCAGCTGGACAGTGTTTATTTTAATGGTACTGTGACTGAGTCACCTCAAATGATCAATTTTGGGGCTTAAAGAAGCAGACTGGGGTCGTCACTTCCCGTTTTATAGTGGGAACGGAAGATTCACTGAAAACAGACCTCGTTTTTAAACTTGTATCTTTAAAAGAACACTTTCAAAAAGCAAATGAGGTGATATTCAAAAGCAGGCAATAAGGAACACACTCATCAGGGAGGAGTCCTCAGGCCTAAGATCGAACAAAAGGGCATTGACCGTAGGCAACTGTTGCCAAGGAAACCAAAGGCTGGTTTTCACCAGACAAACAGAAATGTAATGAGAGAGCTGGGAAGGTCCCACACGTGGAGGACGCATGCGGCATCGCCGGACGCAGGTGATGAAATGCAACGGAAGTCGGATGGAAGTGCAATTCTCACTGGCAAACTCAAAATCGCATCCTCAGCTTCTCCAGTATTGCGTCAGACTTCATTACGGACTCAGGCTGACTTCTGCACTGAATTCAAGAATCCTACAAATATTTACACAGTAGATACAGGCACTTAAAATGTCTTTGGTTGGAGTGACCCAACATTTCAGAAAAAAATGCATTCACAGGGCTGTGCACCCATTCATGGGTTCAGTAGGCAACTAGTAAAATCAGTTTTCCCCCTCCTCCTTTTAAGTTAAGGTTCATTTAAATCGTCGATCTCAGACGCATCCTTCTGACAAGGCCACCTAGACGGGGGGAAATTTTGGGAAAGCATTAAAAATAAAAGTCAATCATCCCAAAACTAAAGTACAATTTAAGTTACCAGGGCAAATTCACCATGCTTCACCAGTTTGAACGCTGCACATTACATTTTTCCTGGGATTAATCCACATCAAATTAATTATGCTTAATCACCTTTCAGAAGGTTAAAAAAA
Source organism: Mormyrus proboscirostris (assembly GCA_026779585.1). Classification (NCBI taxonomy): domain Eukaryota; kingdom Metazoa; phylum Chordata; class Actinopteri; order Osteoglossiformes; family Mormyridae; genus Mormyrus; species Mormyrus proboscirostris. The sequence continues at coordinate 9,997,926 of JAODKF010000044.1, forward strand.
GCCTTTACTGTTTTTTAGCTGGTATAAGGCTGATGCTTACAAATCCCAGTGAATGGTAACCACATCTTACCCCTCCCCCTTAAAACTGAATATCAGGAAAAAAAAGTTTACTTTTGAATATACATGAAATCCTGGTATTTGCTTTTCGTGCTTAGTTTATTCAGTATCATTTACAGGTGGAGTTCCCCTTTAAGAGTAGATTTATGGATGACTGGATTCTGCCTGAAGCTTCACCATGTGACTGAGCAGCTAAACTGGAGAAACAGAGACTGATGTACATTATGGTATGAAATTATGCTTCCAAGCCGTGGTCTAGACACCAAGGCTGCCAAACTGCAGCTCAGTGTGCCTGTAATCTTACGCGAGACGTTTACCTTTTCAGGGCAGAAATCTGCGTTATTCTGCCGTATTTTGCCTGGCCGGCCCTTGATGACTGCATAGCAGAACATTGTGATCACCATCACAAAGAGGAAGTAGCTGGTGTGCATTAGATGAAGGTTTATAAGAGAACGATCATCCTATGGAAAAAAATAAAACATTTAAAATTGTTAAACTGAAGAAAGTAGGGTTGATAAATAAGCAGTTTTTTATGGATGCACCATCTTAACATATTCATTTTCCAACGCGGCCTTTGTGTGGGTTTAAAATCCAGCTGTGTATCCTTTTGTCATGGTATCTAAAAAGTTGTGGAGAGCGAATTATTTTGGGCAAAGTGCAGTGAACGTTTTTAACTTGCTCCACAAAGAGACTGAAACAGTCCCTTAAAGTAGGCAGTGGATGGAGGTAGCTGCACGCCGACTTACCAAGCGGATGCCTAAACTGACCTGAATGCATATTACATTTGCAATTGATGCAAATACAAAATGCAAATCATACAAATGAAGAAAAAAAAAAAATATTCATGCATAAATAAAATTTGTGGCCATTTGCCTTGCTGAGTGCTGAGCGAGGGTCACCCACACAAAGGTGTCAAATGCACACTCACGTCTGGAACGATGACTGTGAGCTTGGGGTTGAGCGCGTGGTACACTTTGCCGATGGCTCCTTTATAACACCAGAACGGGTTGTAGTCCTGCGTATACTTTGTGTCAGAATCTCGCGCGGTGGTGAATATTTTATACCAGGATGTGGCATTAGTGTATGTCTCAGGAACGCAGTGTGGTGGCTGCCTGGAACCGAAAGAAGAGAGAGATAAATAGGTATGAGCAGTCAGGCCGGATAAACACTGAACGCAAGGCCTAAAATACAGAGCAGGAACTCAGGAAAATGGAACGATATAATATCACAGAACCTACAAGAAGGGTCTTCTTTTAAGCAGCAAAAGGAATTAAACATATGACAATCGTATGTGATGCAGTGCGGGGCTAACTGGACAAGGGCTCACTGGAAAAAATGGAGAGATGAGATTTTATACCTATGAAATGTTCAAGAATACAAATCACTATTAAAATTAGCCATTAAAAATCAAATAAAAATGTAACTTTATTTTCAAATGACATTTATTTAACCGAAACAACACATGGTACAGAAAGGTATAAAACAGAATATATACATGCACGCGAGACCACTGTCCACTATTGCACATATATGCATTTATTTGTATACTATTATTTGTTCTTTGTATTTTGCGTGCTGGGGCAAGTAAGTACTCCAATGCACTTGTTTAACGTGGCCAAACGACAACATGCATGTTGAAAGCAAACTATTCAACCACACTCAGGATGCTGAAAGATGGCAGGGAAAAAAAAGAAGAGAAAAAAAAAAAAAAAAGAATATTTCTCCGGCGAGTCCTGAGAGGCTTCTGTAACTTACACTGTGACTGGGAAGACATTGCTGGCTGCAGTAATCGTCATGCAGGTACTGAAGACGCCCTGCTCACACCGCCCGTGCAGGACGCAGTCGTCTGAGTTCCAGGATGCAGGCAGGGTAAAGGTGATGTTAATTTCCTCATGGGCTTCCCTGCCTTTATCGCATACATGGGAAAAAAAAACACACACATCAATAGCAGTTCCAGCTTTTTCAAACAACACTTTCATTGCGATCGGTCTTTGTCGCTGTTAAAGCAAGCCAGTCCACTCTGCACGCAGGATGTCTACTATTGTACTGCCATCATAGCGCGAGACCTTTGCTTTTTCAGTCGACTGTCACAATTTTAATTCATGCTCTGTGGCTAATGCTATGTTTGCTAATGCTAAGTGTGCCATCATAAGAACATAAGAACAATACAAACGAGGGGAGGCCATTCGGCCCATCAAGCTCGCTTGGGGAGAACTTAACTAATAGCTCAGAGTTGTTAAAATCTTATCTAGCTCTGATTTAAAGGAACCCAAGGATTCAGCTTGCGCTACGTTATCAGGAAGACTATTCCATACTCTACATCGACATCCTTCACGAGACACTGCCTTCGATACCTGCTAGGCCGACTTGCTGACCCAGAATCGTAGCGTACAAGTGGGTGATGTTACGGGAGTAGCCTCCAAAGGGGCGCAACGGATCCAGGGTGAGGGTGATGGGAACAGAGATATTGATGGGCCCTGGGTCCTCCAGCAGAGAGGGGGCCTGCGTGCTTGGGCGAGCCTGGCCGCTGGTGACCGTGCTCTCGGGGGTGGTGGATTCATTCAAGCTATGCTTCAGGGTCTCGTTCTCCGAAATGCAGAAGTCCAGCTCATTAAAGCGCAGCAAGAAGGTGTTCCAGTCCTGTGAACAGTTGAATGAACCCCACAAAACCACAAGCTTGAATGATAGGGTAGCAAATGTGAACCATGTTACTGTAGCCTTCATGTGCTGAAAGAAAAACCAGACCAAAAAAAAAAGGCAAAAACATGCTTTTTGTTATACGTAACGTTAAAAAAAAAAAATTACCAACATGCCTCTGAGGCCAATTTGTAAATTGACCTGAATGCAGAGATGTGACTGACCTGAAACGCTCCTACTACTGAAGTAAGTTTCAGCTTCAAAGCTGAAGCCCTACTGTGAAAGGCGAGAAGAACGCAAGGCTTGTTGCAATGCTAATTTTAACGGCAGAATCACATGACCAGTACAATCGGTCTCAGAATGAATGTCTGAAGGCAGCGGCTGGACGCGCCACAGTCCATTCGTCTTTTTTTTTAAGAGAGAAAGAAAACAAACGCCAGGGAGCCTCATACCTCCGTCAACTCTGGGGATTTTATTTCCTTTATCTTGAAGAAGTAGCCAATGGTGAGGAAGGCTATGGCTACAGTGCTGACACTGACCATAAAGATGACCAGTGGCGGACGGCTGCTGATGTAGGTCTTCAGGTTCTCCAGGGGGTTGATTAGGTAGACCTGGAACGACATGCGTTCCCTTTACAGATTATCACCCAGCAATTCTGAACCCGCTGTCATTTGTGTGCACGAGACTAACACTTAACGCTTCCAGACTAAAGCATAAAAAGTTTAGATTTCACAATGAAACATCTCTGATTAAAAGCAAGCGTAGTCTTTAAATGGCACTGTGATTTTTGAAAATCTGAGTATACATGCTACAAACCATAACTATGCTTTAAACAGTATACTTGTACAACCCCCTTCCAAACACGTTGTGACACTGTAAAATGTAAAGAAAAACAGAATGCAATGATCTACAAATCATATAAACCCATATTTAATTTGAAAATAGAACAAAGACATTGTTTTATGACAAACACGGTATGTGTTAAATTTGAATTTGATGCCAGCAACATCAGGGGTCAGCATGCGACTCAGTAGGCTGAACCTCTGTGCCTGTGATTGGAAGGTCGCCAGTTTGAACCTGGCCTTGCCACGTTTGGGGGTCCGGGGTGCCCTACAGGCAGGCTGGGGGAGGCGTAAAAAGAATTTAGACTTAGGCAGAGTCCCTGTGCAGTGAAGACAGGGAGAGGTTCACCACTCTGTGAAAGATGCTGTGGGCAAAAACTGCAACAATTTAAGAATGATGTTCCTCAATGTAATATTGCAAAAAAAAGGGAATTTCATCATCCACAGTACATGATATCATTATAAGATTCAGAGAAATATCTGCACAAGGGACTAGGCCAAAAACCAATATCGGATAACAGTGATCTTCAAGGTCCTCTGGTGGCACCGCATTAAAAAGATACAATTCTATAGTGGGAATCACTATACGGGCTCAGGAACAATTCCAAAATCCATTGTCTATGAACACAGTTTGTTGCTGCATCCACAAACACAGGATGAAACTCTACCATGCAAATGCAAAGAAGAAGCCAAACCTAAACAGGATCCAGAAACGCAGCCGACTTCTCTCGGGCCAGAGCTCATTTAAGATGGACTGAGGCAAAATGGAAAACCGTCCTGTGGGCTGACGAATCAAAATTTCAGATTCTTTTTGGAAATCATGGATGCCACATCCTCTGGACTAAAGAGGAGAGGGACCATCCAGCTTGTTACCAGCTCACAGCTCAAAAGCCAGCATCCGTCATGGTATGGGAGGGTGCATTCCTGCCTATAGCTTGGGTAGCTTGCACATCTGGGAAGGTACTGTTAGTGCCAAACGATATATACAGGTATTGGAGCAATATATGCCACCCAGACAACGTCTTTTTCAGAGGCGGCCTTGTATGTTTCAGCAAGACAAAGCCAAGCCACATCCTGTGTGTATTACAACAGCATGGCTCCGCAGTAGAAGAGTCTGGGTACTAGACTGACCTGTCTGAAATCCAGACCTGTCACCCATTAAAAACATTCGGAGCATCACAAAACGAAAAATACAAAGACGGCCACGGACTGTTGAGAACTTGAAATCCTATATCAGGCAAGAATGTGACAACATGTCACTTTCGAAACTCCAGCAACTGTTCTCCTCAGTTCCCAAACATCGACAGTATTGTTAAACGAAGAGAAGAGGTGATGCAGCACAGTGGTAAACACGCCCCTGTCACAACTTTTTTTGAAACATGTTCCTGGCATCAAATTCAAATTGCGCATGAAACACAAAATTTCTCAGTTTTAACATTGGATAGGTTGTCCTTGTTCTATTTTCAATTAAATATGGCTTTACATGATTTGTAAATTATTGCATTCTGTTTATGTTTTACACCGCATCCCAACTTTGTGGGGTTGCACGAACAAGAGTAAAAGTTGGCCTCATTTTATAAATTTACAAATATCAAAATGCATAGGGTAGGTGAGCACATGAATGCTGTGAGGTTCTCACTGTCAGGCATGGAAGTATCCAACTGGGGGTGGGGGGTTTGTCATAAAAAAGGTAAAGGTCCAAATTCATGATAATGTCAACAACCACACATCAAAAGGTTTCCATTCCATTGAGATTACGGTTGATTATGCAATAATACAAACCCTGCTTTGGAAGAAAGCAGCATGTTCCTTTAATAACATGGCAAATATCTTTGGGCAATCCCTCATTGTATCAAAACTCAATCAAAATCTGTTTTATGCTAATTAAATCCATTACAAAAGGTGCGTTGTCCCTCCACATAAAATGCATGTTCATGAGAGGTTGAACAATTATTAAAAAACAGATCCAGATTTGGAGGATGCATATTTGGACAAGACGGATCCTTTAGCTAATCATATGCTCCAGCATACAAAACACCGTTGTCCATCTGCGTAGAACAACAGCTCTACACATCAGCGTCCCTCGCATGGAAGGAGGAGAAAAATGCTAAAGCGTGCATCTGTCCAAAAGCCGTATGCAGACTGCTGCTTCGGCTGCCTTTCAAATCTTATATGGTCAGACTGACCCTGGATATCTTCCATGAAGCGTCAAACATATCCACCCCTATGAAGCTCCAGAAGAAAAACACTGTATAACCGGCTTTCAATATACAACTATTCTACAGCTACTTTCACCTTACTATCTGCAGGTGCCCTTAAAAACTACTAAAAAAATAATTTCAGAATTATCTAGCAGCACTTGACATTGTTTCACGTTTCTGTATGGGCGGAGGCCGACGTAACTCAAAGCGCATAAACCCCTTAGACTGCAGATTCCCTATCTTCTGCATCTTTTAATCGCATCGCAACACTGCCTTGACTGCACACACATCTGCATTAAATGCTTTTATTAACGTCCAAAGATCACCACTTGCGAATGCACGACCATGACCTGCGTCCTGAGACATCAACTACTGGAAAATGAAAATGAAAATCTCGTGTTATTAACAACTCCGAAATCGACTTTCCCATGCCCTCCACGTCACACCCACCTAAAATGGTACGCTACAATTACAAATTAACCTATATTTACTAACTTCTGGAAAATTCATTTAAGTTGACGGCTTGAAAAGCATCATCTCATCTTACCAACTTGTCTATTTTAACCATAACAACGACTAAGCCAGTTGCATACTGTACGAACTACGACAGTACGGTGTTTCTCCGAAGCCTATTAATACGACGATCAGTAAACGTATTCAGATGATATTTAATTAAGAAATTAAAAACCGATTCATCGTCTATACATTAAATTGACTTTCCTTTTTTATTAGCGAGACTGAATGCAAAGCAGCACAGCAGAGGCCTTTGCTAGTGTCACCAGTGTGCTCTTATTTAGCTAGACAAATCGGCGAATATGAAAGTAAACATACATCTATATAGTTCTTCGCAATAAACCTCCAGTGTGGTACGTTATGGACAAAAGACATTAAAATCGTAATGTATGCACACAAGAACGGCTTACCATTTTCTCTGTTTTCGGGACGACGGCGGGTCGTAAGTTGTGGTTGGCTGGCTAGCTAGCTCCACGGCTAGCCAACTAGTTATATCTGTCTGGTACTGCAAATAAAGGCCAGCGTCTGAGGGCAACCGTGATTAACAACGTTAGGACGGTTGTTCGCTTTCTTTCCCATCATCTGCCTGCCCCCACCGCCCTCGGTGGTGACTACAGTCTTGATTTTTTTTACACGGTATTTATATTTCCGATCTTCAGTAACTGGACTGCCTCTTCACTAGTATTCGCTTGTTTCGCTCCGTCCGTATTGCGCAGCCTTTGCGTCCGAGCTCCTATTCTGTAAGCCTTTTAGGGCACGTACTCAAGACGCTTCCGGCGTCTTTTCATCTGCGTACGCAAACAGCGTAAACAATAGCAGTGACAAGCCGTCTCTATGGCCGGATTCTCTATTCCGGGATGACGTCGAAGTAAATGTTACATGGAAGTAAAAGCGTGGATGACACCAGATTTTGTCAGCTTCCAGGAGGAATTGCATGCATGCGTTGAGAATGCACCAGATGCAAAGAACATAGCAAGCTTGCCTGTGAAGATGAGATTGAGTGCATAATAACAAGAGAAAACACCATATCTGGCGGGCTATTTTAAGAGCGGGAAAAAAAACCGGCATTGTTCTTCCGTGAGTTAAAGCATAGCTAATCGTGGTTGATAAGAAACAGCACAGTACTCTCTCGTCCTGCTTACTATGTACCATTATATCTTTTTAAAGTAGATTGTCATTTTGATCACATTTAGAAATAAACGAACAATGATGGCTGATTAAAATATATATACATCAACAGGCGGATAACCTTTATGAACAAGGCATGTAAATGTACCCGACTGAAATACTGTATATCACAGTATTGAACATGTTCGATTTTCTAAAGACTTATGCCAGTCATCTCACGTATCTCCCGATAATCGAAAGATTACTAGACGTAAAAGTCGCACTCGGTTGTTTGCATGCATTGTTTTATTAAAATGTCCACGCACGTCTTTATTGTTTTAATTAACGTAATCACGTAATAGTATTATAACTGCATCTAATTAGTCTCTGAAAACTTTATTTAAACGAACCAATTACTAAATTGGAGATATTTTCACTAGATCAATACAGGAGATGTCAAACTTTAAAGAATACAGAATATTCCTTGTATAAATGTGAGTATTTTATGATCAGGCATCGTCGGCTGCCATGGTGTTTTTGAGAGAGGGCCTGTGTCCTGGATTGACTGAAGAAGTGGTTCAAGCACTGCGTGCCAAAAACATTAGGACAGGTATGGACTTGCATGATAATGGATGCAGATTTACCAAATTTGGCCTCGGTTTGTTGGAAAAAAACTGTACAAAATATTCATTTTTTTTTCTCTTAGCATTTAATTATCTAGATGGAGCCTGACAAACTCTTACAGTTGTGAGTGATAGATGTGAAAATGGCATGTAAATGTACGGAAACCTGCACATTGCTATTTTTTTTTATTGTAGTTCTATTTCGATTTTAGTTGTGGACCTTGTCTCTTCAGACATTGAAGATCTTGCACAGAAATGTTCTGTGTCTTACAAGGTAAGTGACTGTCACAATGATTTTAAAGTCCATTATCTTGAACACTTGATAAACAATGGACAGTTTGAAGCAGAGCTTGGTGGGAATAAGAAGTCATTGAGGAGTTGTATGGCGCTTTTGTTGTAGCTCTTGGTTGGGATCTTACCTACTGCAGCGCTGTCTTTCAGACGCTGTTGGCCGTGCGCCGGGTGCTCTTGGCCCAGAACTCTGCTTTTCCCGTTACCGGAGCCGACCTCTATGAGGAGCTACTGAGCTCCACCGCCATCCTCTCCACGGGAAATGCCAGGTGAGACCCTTTGCAGTAAAAGCTGTCACCCAGGACCCTTTCCGTGAATTAAACGCAGCATGATTCAGGAACTGGTGATAGTTCGGAGATTAAAAAAAAAAAAACGTGATTTACGAGCAGAATATTCACTGGGACTGATTTCCCGTGGCTATAAAGCTTGTAAATGTATGTGTGCCTGAAATTCATAATTTCAGTGCAAAAGATCATTTTCATAGTAATTAGTCATTAGAGAAGATTAGTAATTAGAGAGGAACAGAGGATTTTAAGGTCACATCTTGTTTTACATATGGTATTTAATAAAGTGCATGACTTTTTTAATTGACAAAGTGAATCCTCTGATTTGTGTGAATTACATCCTTTTTTTTGTTTTGTACTTTTAATGTCAGTTAATGCACGCTATCTTGTGTGTGATTAATCCCAGTTTGGATAAGCTTCTAGACTCTGGCTTGTATACTGGAGAACTGTCAGAGCTGGTTGGTGCTCCTAGCACTGGGAAAACTCAGGTAAACAATGTTAATATACAGAATATGCCTAACCACCTATGAGGAATTGCTCATTCAGGGTTTGCACTTAAGTAATAAATGTGGGGGATTCATTCCTTTCAAGCAGCTTAGGGGAACTATGATTTTGAATCAGTTTATTTATGAAATGCACAACAATACAGCAATCAGCTATAAATGCAGGCAATAAAATTTGGTCAGAATTGTACTGTTTGTGATGTAACTGAACTTCCCACTTTCATTTCATCGTGCTTTCTTTTATCCTCTTTTCAGGTATGTCTTGGTGTGGCAGTAAATATATCATGTGAACTGAAGCAGAGTGTTCTATATATTGACTCTACGGGGGGACTTTCTGCTAACCGTTTGCTGCAGATGATAAAAGCCAACATTAGTAATGCAGATGAGCAGGTACATAAGTGCTGGTAATGTTGTTGGCTAAGCAATGATTAATGGACCAGGCTGTTTTTTGCTCCGCAAACTATGTATGATTACAGCTAGTATTTAAGGGCTTATATCGAGAACAGGGTTGCAAAGAGGAAGAAACCTTCCGGAAACTATCTATTCGATGGGAATTTTGGAGATGCTTTCCAGGGTACTTAATGGGAATATATGGGAAAATTCCCAGAATTTTAATCTAATTGAGAATGTGTGTTATGCTTGTTATTGTGTCTATAGATGGAAGCTCTTCGAAGAATCCAAGTGTGTCCAGTATTTGACGTGTTCTCCTTATTTGAGAGTCTAAACCATTTCAGGAGTTCTGGTCTTCAGCAGGTGAGGATGATTTGCACTTAATTCTAATGCCAGAGATGTAAATTTATTCATTTTTGTTAAACATATTTATGAAAGCAGTCTGTTAGACTGGGGAGGGTCAAAGTTCGATATAAATCCCTCCAAAAATGAAACTCATTTAAAGTAAGTTATACGTATGTTAGGTTTATGTTTCGCTTATTTGAGAGCAAGACATGCATTTGTGAATTCCAACTGCATACCGGGGGAGGTTGGGGACATTGAGTCTGAATGGACATTGTTCCAGACCTCCATTGTGGTAGCGGTCATACAGAGCTGTGGTTGCAGGGTGGTCGATGCCAGTCATGGCGGAATGCGGCTTGGGCGGTCGCAGAAGCAAAAACCCGGGCATGGGAGGAGTTCAGTGAGACCATGGAAAGTGACTTTCGGTCAGGTGACCTCACCTGGGGATATCACCCGAAGGTGGAAGGAATACTTTGAGGACCTCCTCAACCCTGCCTCAGATACATCTACATACACTGTCTTTGAGACATCTGAGGGCACAGAGCCCAAGGGTGCTGGGGGGGGCTTGTCCATCACTGGGGCTGAGGTGGCCAGGGTGGTTAAAGAGCTACATGGTGGCCGGGCCCCATGGTGGGACAAGATCCGCCCAGGGTACCTGAATGCTGTGGATGTTGTGGGTCTGTTGTGGTTGACACGCCTTCTCAACGGTGCATAGAGGTCAGGGACAGTACCGCTGGATTGGCAGACTGGGGTGGTGATCCCCTTAGTCAAGAAAGGGGATCAGAGGGTGTGTTCCAACTTTAGAGGGATCACACTTCTCAGCCTTTCTGGGAAAGCGTATTCCAGGGTACTGGAGAGGAGGGTCAGATCGATAGTCGAATCTCGGATTCGGGAGGAACAATGCTGCTTTCGTCCTGGCTGTGGAACACTGGACCAGCTTTATATCCTTGAGAGTGTGCTGGAGGGGGCCTAGGAGTTTGCCTATCCAGTCTACATGTGTTTTGTGGATTTGGAAAAGGCTTACAACCGGGTTCCCCGAGGTGCTCTGTGGGGGGTGCTTGGGCAGTTTGGGGTCCGGGGTTCACTGTTGTGGGTGATTCAGTCCCTGTATGAACGGAGCAGAAGCTTGGTCCACATTGCCGGTAATAAGTCGGACGTGTTCCCAGTGCGGGTTGGGCTCTGCCAGGGCTGCCCTGTTATCGGTCCTGTGTATAATACTTATGGACAGGATTTCTAGGCGCAGCCAGGGTGTTGAGGGTGTCAAATTTGGTGGTCTCAGGACTGCCTCTATGCTTTTTGCAGACAATGTTGTCCTGTTGGCTTCATCTGCTGGGGATCTCCAGCGTGCTCTGGGGCGGTTTGCAGCCGAGTGTAAAGTGGTGGGCGATGAGGATTAGCACCTCCAAGTCCGAGACCATGGTTCTCAGTCGAAAACGGGTGGATCGTCCTCTTCAGGTCAGGGAAGACAAACTCTTCCACTTGAGGCAGTACAAGTATCTTGGGGTCTTGTTCACGAGTGAGGGTAGGCGAGATCGGGAACTGGATAGACAAATTGGAGCGGCTTCTACAGTTTTGCAGGCACTTAACCGGTTCGTCGTTGCTAAGAAAGAACTGAGCCGAAAAGTAAAGCTCTCGATCTATTGGTCCATCTTGGTCCCTACCCTCACCTATGGTCATGAGCTATGGGTAATGACCGAAAGAATGAGATTGTGAATACAGGCGGCCGAAATGAGGTTTCTCTGCAGGGTGTCTGGGCTCTCCCTTCGGGATAGGGTGAGAAGTTCGGATTATCCGGGAGGGTCTCAGAGTAGAACCGCTGCTCCTTCACGTCGAAAGGAGCCAGTTGAGGTGGTTTGGCCATCTGGTGCGGATGCCTCCTGGGCGGCTACCCGGAGAGGTTTTCCATGCATGTCCTACAGGGAGGAGGCCCTGGGGCAGACCCAGGATTTGCTGGAGGGATAATATCTCTCAGCTGGCCTGGGAATGCCTTGGCGTCCCCCCCCGAGGAGCTAGTAGAGGTAGCTGGGGAGAGGGAGCTCTGGGTATCTCTCCTGAAGCTGCTACCCCCGCGACCCAAACCCCGGATAAGCGGTAGATGATGGATGGATGGACATGCATTCGTTTTGTTCTCCATTTGTCTCCCCATCAAACCACCAAATAAAACTGCCCATTTCATCCTCCTCCTCTGGATTTGTCTGCTGTAACCAGGTTTCTTACACACTTCTGACTGAATATCTCAAAATACAAATTATAAGCCTTATCAACTTGCAAGTGTAAAATCCACATCAAATACTATTATACTAACCACTGCCTTCATTTCCCAGACAGAGCACACTGTTACTTCGTAATAACAGTAGACATGCATAAACCAGTTTGTGGTTTTTTACTAATAAATTCAAGGAAGTTGTGCTATTTCTTCCACTCGTAGTCCCTGGCTGGCGGCAGTTCCGTAAAGGCGGTAATAGTGGACTCTGTGTCAGCTGTTCTGGCTAATATGCTGGGAGGCAAACAGACAGAGGGTAAGTACCCAGTTAAAGAGAATTAAAATAATCTACTATGACTCATAGTCGTTTATAGCTCTCCTGTCTAAGAGATGTCTTGCTTTAGGCATGTCACTGATGATGCAAGTCGCAGGGGAACTGAGGACACTCGCCAAAGACCTTAACGTGGCCGTTCTGGTAAGGGGAGGTGCGATTATAATCTAAAGATCATTTGAAGTTTGAAGGTGTTCTTGAATAGAACAGACTAGTGTTGTTTGAGTCCAAATGTGTTGTATTTGACAGGTGACCAACCACGTGACCAGGGACAGCAATGGGATGATTAAAGCTGGATTAGGACAATCTTGGAGCCACATCCCTCGAACACGGGTTCTCCTGCAGCGAAAAGAGCAACCCGGGTCCACGTGCAGCAGCTTACGGACCGCAACTTTGATCAAGTCTTCTCGACAGGTAAGATCTTATGCAATCTGTAATTCAATTTATACTTGGATCCATAGAAGTGTTTCTCAACTCGGTCCAAGGACCAGGCTGAGGAACACTGCTGTAGAGCATAATTAAATGTTAAAATGGACTGCTGAAGACAAATTTCTACATATGGTCTCTCTTGTTGTAGCCATGTTATAGTATGGAGGAGATTGACCTCAGATACTGGGAACATTGTGAAGAGAAGCTACACGGACTCCTGGGAAAGAGGAAACAAGTCAGCAACAGTCCCAGCTGAGGCCTGAATGTTTGAAGTTAACGGACTAAAGGAAGCATTTCAGGTTTTGCACTAATGACTCACCACGGCTTTTAAAACCCTTTATCTGTACAACAGCTGTATCCTATAATGGTGAGGTGGTGCAGTCATGCGCGCGCTGCTGGAAAAAGGTGCTTGAATGAAAAACAGTTGAGCACAGAACTGCATTTATGAAACGGCCAGACTCCGTGCCTTAAATTTTACAGAAGTTGGGCAGGGCAGATTTCCGTACTTGCAGTGGTGGCTTGTTTGATGTCTTTGAACATGCTGCCTAGATTTTGCTTGAAGTCACAAATATTTTCTCATTTAGTTTTGATTGCGAACTAGCACACTTTATATAGTCTCATCTCTTACTCCAGATAAAGTGATGCTGAGTTTTATGCTAGTGGCGGCTCCATTGCCTTACACCTCCAAGGCTGAGCAGTTTGAATCTGCCCTCTGCTCTTTGTAGGGTTTGCATGTTCTCACTGCAGTCCATAGATATAATTACATTGGTGTGTCTGACCTGTGTGTAGTTGGTGTGAGGGAGTGCCCTGTACTGCCAGGCATAGGATTTGGGGCCCTCTGTCATCCTGGCAAAGACAAGCAGCTGGTAGACAGACATTTTATGCAGTAACACATGTAGCCATTTGAATATCATTATTCATCACTAATATAATTCAAAGCAGGCACCGTAGCACACTGGGGGAGATGCCTCAGAGTAAGGCTAGGGTAGGTGTCAAACCTATCCCTGCAGCCAGGGGGCACCATATAAGCACAACAGTTTTGTATGAGGTGCTTGCAGTCCAGGAAAGACTTCCGTATCCACTAGGAAAAGCATGAGGAATGTGTTTAAAGTCAAGGCTCCACCTTTGTTACATTTTTCACTATATCATCAGTTAAAGAGCAGCCACAAAACCGACCATTAAATTCTAAACTTCTTTATTGACTTGTTTCACCTTTAAGTCAATATGCTCATTTCTTTTATGCCCCAAGTGAAAGTGAGCGCTGTAGAAAAAGCACCGGGAGGACTTCCTGCATTCGGTTAAAAAGCTGGGCTCTTATTTCAACAGTTCATTTTTGAAAAAGCTTTTACATCAGAACTCGAATAAAAAGCTACCAAGCCACACCCATCCCTGCTATTAGCACACTTCACGTTATGTCTCTGCTCAGTATAAGCAGCGAAATGGAACGGGGGGGGGGGGGGAAAAATCATAAAATGGGCTGGTTCACCATGGAAATGGTTGAATACAAAAGCAAAGTACATCCTTTAGCTATTTAGCTTAGGGGGAAAAAATATGTATAATACATACATATAAAGAAAATGAAATCGGTAGTGTGCTGATGTATGTTTTTACGGCTCAGCAGAAAGCTAATAGCCGTAACTTAAAAAAAAAAAAATTAAAAAAATATGATCCAGTTGTATATCTCACAAGATATTATGGCTGTTTTATGCCTCAAGGGCTGAAATGTGTCACAAATATGGTTTATACCTGTCTGGGTGAGACAACCTACATGGACCATTAAGTGTGAAACCAGCCTGATTGGCGTGTGAACTGCATAATTATTTGGGGGGGGGGGGGGGGGGGGTTAAAAACAACTTGCATGCATTGCCCAGATGTA
>JAODKF010000044.1:10016251-10031430 GCA_026779585.1 Mormyrus proboscirostris
CTCCCCCCCAATCAAATTCATCTCTACAATCTCTAGCCTCCCGACACACTTTCTCCAGTAGCGACCCCTCCCTTTGCCGTCACTAAGAGGCAATTTTGGTGCAATATGTCTCTAAATAGACCCAGATCACCAGTGCAATGAAGGAAGTGTGGAAAAAGATCAAATACTTTTAGAGTTAGTGTGTTCACAAGATAAAGTATCTTCTGCAGCCGCCCTCGCCTTCCTTTGCTGCTACACAGCACGACTGCTTCCAATTTGCTGAAAGCTGTCACAAAATTAAATCAAGTGTATATCTCCATCCATAATGTGTTTTTGTGAAGTGGCAATAAGATCCATCAAATACTTTGAGTTATAGCACTAAAGACATCAAGTGTCTGAGGCTGTCCTCTTTACCATCGCTATGCAGAGGTACTTCAGTTTTGGTGTGATTTGTCTCAGAATGTGTTCAGTTCCATTTTCTCTTGGCCCAAACAGTGTGTCTGCAAAGCATGAAAGTGGAAATCTCTACGGCAACAGGGGACCAGTCCCCAAACCATATGTATTCCCCATCGGGGGAATATAACTACAACGTCCATTTGAAACTAACTGTAACCTCTGACATTATAAGGGAGAGGTGTGTGTATCAGTCGGTTAAGGCCCTTAACTTCCGACTGCTCGAGGGTCACCGCATGTCTGCCAAAAGTGCACTCAGACACCAAGCTTTGCTTCCACCTGTATGTGTGTGTATGTCTCAAAAGGATGGGATGTGTGAGAAGTATTCCAAAGTACCTGCACTCATACTTGTACAAATGGCAAATAAATCACCATTTCATAAGCCGGTAAGAGAAATGGTGATATTTTGTATTCAGGCCATGATTCTTAGAGGCACAGCAAGGGCCCGTATAACCAGCCGAGGAGGAGGAGGAAGCCATTTACCTTTATGTCCTTCAACACCAGTCCCTCAAGACCCTCTCTGATGACCCGTGTGATCATCTCAGCTAGATCTGCTGCTTTCTGTCATTCAGAAAATGAATAATTTTTTAATACACTACAAAACAATCGAAAATATATATATGTTTTAGCTGCTCCACATCCTGGTTTTTGCACCCAACAAAATATATATTTTATACAATACCAATGAAGAAAAGACATTTCTGTAGCAAAGGAAACCCCTCAAAAAGAAAAACAGGTACAGTGATTAATGTACGTATAGAACGTTTCTACTCACAGTGACGTGTTTCATCTCAGAGAACAGTATTCTGTTGGGAACTTCTACCATGTTATCGTGGAGGAACTTCCTTCTTTCGCAAAGTGGTCTGAAAAACACAAATATATATTGTCTATTCATCGGTGTTTCCCAATCCTGTTCTCGGGGATCCATAGACAGTCAACAATTTTGCTCCCTTCCAGCTCCCGGTAGGGAGCAAAAATGTGGACTGTGGGAGGGAACAACATGGACTGTCTGTGGGTCCCCAAGGACTGTATTGGTGAACACTGGTCTATTTTTGCTAGTCTATCATATACTTATCATTGGTTGAGTGTTTTATCTTTAAATATGAACTGATCTTAGGACTCATCCAAAACTAGACTAAAAAACATTCAGGCAGCATCTATTTCTTTCAAAAGTCAGAAAGCATAAAAGTATTACATACTTGTCCATTAGGCTCACGCCATTGAAATAAATGCAATCGAACACAAATAAGCACACTTTGGCATCCTGGAAGGCTGCTTTCTGAAATAAAAAAAATAAATAAAAAATCAATTACTATTTCTTAGAAATTAGTCACTGATAGACAGGCTCAAGAGCATCATGTGCAGCCATAAATAGTACCTTGTGTACACCCAGGGTTCCAAAAGGCAAAGGTTTACCGGTGTTGGTGTCAATCAGAAGCACCTCAGCATCCAAAATCATACTTTGACCCCCAGGAAAAGCCTGGGGGATGAACTCTTTAAAATGGGCCACCTGAAATGAATGAGAGCCAGTGAGTGACTGATTTTTAGAGCACATTTTAAAACAACGGAGGTTGACCAAAATGCCGTACAAGAATAATAAGAGCAATAAACTGATTTAACACAAGAGATCAAAAATACTGTGCAAGAGTATAGAACTTAAAACTAAGCAGTAGTCAAAAACGCTTCCATACGGCAAATCTGCCACTGCTTACCTTGTGTGGCAGGACAGGTTTGAGACTGCGGCTGAAGTAACTGAAATGGTCTCCATTTTTGTGGACCTGAACTCTCTCCCCGTCGTATTTGATCTCGGAGTACATGCCATTAGGGCACTTCTTCATTGCATGCTCAATCGATTTACACGCCTCTGCCTGCGTGTAAATATGAAGCGTATTCAGAACCTCACTCCCACGCAGCAACACGCAGTTAATTTCATTTCAGTGATTTATAGGGCAATACCCACCAGCATGGGCTGCACGGGAGTCATGAGAGAGGCCTCCACGCTCAGGATCTTCCTGGGGCCCGAGCCAGTCGATGACTCCTGTTGATTTCGCAGCACTCGGTCGATGACATCTCCAAGGTTACGGGAGGCTTTGAAGGCATCATAGGCGTTGGGGTCGACGGCATCCAGCCTGCAAGGAATACAGGGACCACATGCAAGTCGTGTAAATGTTAGCATATGACATACAAATATTAGTGCTTCAGACAACACTTCACATTAACTGCACCTTCATAATGCATTCATAGAACATTCTTAAGGAGCATGCAAGAATATCTAAACGTGTCAAATGATTGCATTCCAAACACTTTTGATTAACAATGCATTATATGATTATACAATTATAATGTTTGTTATTAATGTATATTACAACTGTAATGCAATGCTATAAGGTACATGTAGGATGAGGACATGTGAACTGAATGTTCTACAAATGAATTACGAAGGTGCACCGAATGTTCTACGAATGCATATTGATGGAATTATAAAGGTGCAGGTTACGTAAAGCGTTACCCTTCATTATTTCTATAAATAACTTGGTCTTAAGATGCAAGTAAACTTACACATGCTTGGCTCCAGAGTTCATTTTCAAATCATGCTTAATGAGTCTTATGATGCATTTCAGGTCATTCCCCGTACATCTGAAACACAGAAAATATCGAAATAGTCAGTATATGGTCACTTTTATAATAGAATTCTCCAAAACATACCAAAAAAAATAAAAATAGCTACGGTAGACAGCAGACAACTTTAATAATATTTAAAAATGAGTGTATCTAGCAAGTACAAGGACAAAAGATATTAAAAGCTCTCAATACTAATGGTAATTTAATAAACATGAATAGATAACATGGTGGTTTTGCCTTTTCTGGCTCCCATCATCCAGAATAGCACCTGTGCCTTTGCTCTTCAGGTGCTTGTGCATGATGCTAGTGCCGCTGTGGTATGTGAGCGAAACTCCGCACAACGTAAAAAGCACCTTTTTGTTTTGTGATAATCTGAAGTACTCCCATAATTACATAGTAATGCTAAAGGAAAACATTTGTGCTAATGAACTGAAGAGTTTTAGAAAGCATGAAGGTAATTTCATTTAAATTATTTAAAAAAAAACGATGCATCGAATTTAAATATTGATGGATGCATTTTCAGTGTCGATGTCATTGACTGCGTTGACTAATCACAGCAGCCCTAGCTAGGGGGTTTTCTTAAATTTATACTTATTTTTTTTAAAAAAAGCACTACCCCACACATACAACATAAGTCGTCATATAACATCATGGCCCAATATTTATTGCTCAAAATTAGCTTAAACTCAGTTAGCTAAGAGCATGAGGTATTATTTTATTTGGCAGCTTTCTATTAAATGTCTCCAAGTGCATTATATCTATGAATCACATCAGTTAAAATGAGTCAAACCTACCAAACAGACGGAAATCATGCAGCATGTAATCTATATTACTAAAAACTGACCAGAACACAGAACAGTCCCCAAGCAATTTGTGAGGGTGGGGGAGGGGGCTGGTTTTTGATGTCTTTCTGGGGACCATTGAGTTCCAAGAAGCACAGCATAATTATAATGATTTTTTCTGACCAGCAATAGAGGGACTCACTTCTTAGCAATGTCTTCCAGTTCTTTCTGCTGCTCATCCTCTTTGGTGAGCTGGGCTAGGCGTGTCAGCGAGGCATCCACCTCTTGGATAGTCAGAACACTTTTAGGGGCAGGTGGGAATGACTTGCTCTCTTCGAAAAAGATCCGCACAGTCTCTGACACGTCACCCTGCGTTTGAGAAGGGGAAGAAAAAAAAACACAAGGAAACAGTTATATAATTGTCCAAATCAAAGGTCACCCACAAATTTGACACAACTGATACCATTGGTCACAGTCAATCAGGAACAAAGAAAAATTTGGAAACACTGACCTTTTCCAGATCTCGCACCATCTCTTCCTGGTTACAGTGGAAGACACGACTGAACAGCTTGACAATCTGCTTGTCATTTAAGTTGTACACACTCTTGATCACACCAGGGAGAAGCAACTTCACCGTCAGATACAGGTCCCCCCTGAATTTATCTGTGGAATCCCCAAAGGTTGTGTGTGACCAAAATGTCATGCGTTTGGCGAGTGCTGCAGTACAACTCATTATGTAGTATAATTTGATATCTGGGATGCAACAGCAAAGAACTGATGGTACTTCAAGCAAAGCAAGTCAGACCTTTTAAAACTGTAACCAGATACCCTTTCTGTAGAACTAGCCTACTCCTTGCCTTAGCTAAATCAAAATTTGAATATCATCCTAAAATACAATCAACTATCAAGTGCGGCACACAAATCCAAGCGTACAAGAATCACCTGAGGATAACTTAATCACAAACTCACCTCCACTAGTTCCTTTCCTTAGGAAGTCCTGGATGATCTGAGTTTTCACATTGTAGCTGTTCTTGTCCGCCACCATAGCGCACAGCTTGCGGAACTCACGCAAAAGGCAGTCCTTGTGGCTGGGGTCAGATAGCTCGGTTGACAGCTTGCTGCCTTGGTTAGCTTTGGCCGGGGAGGGGCCAGGGCTGCTTGATGTGCCCGCCTTAGTCGCTGACCGGATACAACACAACAGGTTAACGCCCGAGCCGGGCACTGACACATTCTAGACAGTGATACGTTCAGATAGAGACTTGTGAACCAAAACCAGTGCAGCATTGAACAGCCCCGTGTCGGACTTGTGAAAAGCTTGTACATTCCAAAGTTAAGCAGCCGTCCAAGCACATATCATCCTCGTATGACAAGATGATCGGGCTGGTGCGACATGATGTGTTAATCTATCTGTTCTGCTCCAGAATTGCTTAGGACCACAATCCAAAAATAGGCAGTTGGGCTAAACTGACCACAGTGCAGGTTTGTAAGTGTATGCCCTGTGATGGACTGGTGATACTTGAAAGAGGCCCCAAGCCTCCAGTCTCCCTTCTCAGGATAAGCAGCTGGAAGACGGATGAATACATGTAGACATCCTAAGAGTTTTCCCATACAGAAATAAATGTAAAGGGTGCCCCCTGACAGACAGACAGGACGGACAGGCCTACTCTACGGGAGCATGAGGCACCAGCTGGCCAAACTGCCTCATGACTAAGAATTGCCGCCTCACCAGTGAAACCAGAAAACTTCCTGGGGGCATTAATGGAAGAATCAGCCAGAGGTGCTGCTAACTGTCCACTGTTGTTCAGCTTGGCTTGTACTTTCTTCTTTGGGCTTGCATTTGTTTTGCTAGCCAAATCTATCAAAACGGGAAACAAGGAACACAAACAACTTTTCAGTTTAAAATATTCAATTGCTTACCTTCCAAAGTTGTCAATACCTGTATTTAGAAGAAGAGACTAACGAAACATATATGAACTAACACTATTAATTTAATGTGAGTGATAAACAAATGGGAGTTTTTCATCACAATATGAAAAGCATGCCTTTAAAATTCTTAACCGTTACGACAATATTGACAGATCTATTGACGACAGTACTTTCCCCTAGTTCAAAATACCTGCAATGTGTTTGTTGATGAGCTCTTTGTCCTCATCCTGCAGTTCCTCCCAGCCCTCCAGGTCCGTCATATCTTCGATCTTCTTTGTCGTTGGCCGAGAGCGTTCCAGCTTCTCGAAGATGCATTTCACGTGATACCATTCCTTCATCTCCCCGGCGGACTCGCTGAAGGGGTTGGGCACAATCTTGCCAATGCGGACCAGCCCTTTCATTATTTTGTCCTTGCATTTCTTGCAGCCGGCAGTTCCGCGCTTGGCGTATTCCACGCAGTACCTCTGCTCAGCCATGCTTTCTGGTACGCTGCCACTCTTGGGCCAAATCACACGGGTGAGGCAACAGGCGGAGACACTGAATGTCCGAGATGCTTCGCTCCACTTAGAGCTGATCCAGGGCTTGCAAAAACCAGTTTGGGAGTGCTGAGGTAGTACTTGGGAATACAGGCAAAAACGGTAGGTGCATGCAGATCCTGAAGTAAGATGAACTCTGCACAGGTCTCTTAAAGGGCTACGGTAGAATCTTTGTAAGATGAAACTGACGGAAAATGTCTGCATGCAGATTTTTTTCTTTCACACTTTTTTCCATACATCTTGAAGAAAGGGAATATGAAACAATTATGAAAAAGCAAACGGTAAACAAGTTCATAAGAAAACTCAGTTCATTTTTCACTGCTTGGCCATTAGAAAGTTGTTACACTTGGTGGTACTAGACCTTATCACCACAACTGACCTTTCACCTAAACACTCATCCATCAGCTGATATCACCTACTATTAACTGGAGAGAGATTTTACTTGTCGCGGCGAACATACATCTGTTTCTTACAAACACAGTTCAGCTGATCGAGACTTTTGGAACAATTTTAAAACCCCTATGCTTATTACATAGCCACAAACCTGGAATATTAATTTGCTTCTTTTCAGCACTGCCTAACCAAAAAGTTCAATCTCAGTGAGCGACTTATAATATATTGTCGACGATACAAATGTGCGTATCCTTCATGTTGTTAAACCACTTAAAAAATAGGCATGCAACGTTCCGGAGTGCAAATGGTTTACCGGGTTAGCAATAATATTTGGTATTTGGCAGAAAAAGAAAAGGTGAAGTTATTCGTAAAATGTTAGCTAACATAAACATGACGATATTTAATTTAACAGCGTGCTTAATTTCCTCAATAATGATGCAGAGAGGAGCATCCTTGATTTTCCACACTGCTGACACATGATTACATCTACCAAAATCCAGCACTTACCCACACTTGCCATTAGCCCTTTGTTTACTTCATATGGGTTTCTTTACCTGACTTCATTCATCAGATACCAAACTCGTAGCGCTCCTTTTTAAATGATATCGGCCTGCTTGTTAACGAACTCCTTTACTTTTTACTGTTTACAAAATTATGTTGTAACATTTTTAACCTACTGATCCAGCTCAGCTTTCCCTTTAAATACCACGCTTCCTCTTTTGTTCCACGGAGCTTCCTGTGTTACTACGCAGGCGCGAAACACATCTTTTTATTTTTTTTGCCGACAGAAATGTCTTCTCCGAGAAGAAATGTTTGACGAGAGGGGCCTGGATTTGCCGCGGATGGCTGCTGTGCAGGCGGCATGGGGGAGTCGCCATGCAAGATGAGCCAATCACAATGTGCGTGAATACGTATCAGTAGCAGCTGGGATATATGATCGCTGCACGCAATATTTGAGAAGCAAATCAACGTTTTTCCAGAATGAAAAAAAAATATATATATATATATATAAAGATAAAAATAGCTTATTATAATAATGATGTAATTAATGATAGCAACTATAAATCATCACTACTATGCTGGAAATTAGGCAACCTGAACGCATTATATGAAAACACATTGCAAAACGGAAACTGGCCTGCATGGAGTGAATTATGTTACACTGCAAATATTCATTTTTATATTCATTTAAATATGAGGTAATATAAAATATTTAAAGTATTTGCTAAATAAAAAGCTGTATATCAAACTACAGTTGCATTTAAAATAATTGTGTGTGTGTGTGTGTGTGTGTGTGTGTGTGTATCGGTATATATATAGAATTTCTCAATAGAATTCCCCCCCCCAAAAATTTATCATTTATAGAAAACTTTCTCTGCTTAATAAAAAAAAAAACAGTGAAATGGTAGAATTAGTGCTTTAACTCTGTCAAGTGACCATTTCTGTAATGGCTTATGTTCATACCACTGCCACATATTTGATGATAATAATTCATCTATACACATGTATTAATTTTGTTCAGTCCATGTTTTGACTAATGAAACAGAGCTTTTTCCCCACCATAACTTTGTGGTCATCACATAGGGCATGTTCTGACAGAGGTGTTAGCTATAATGAGTCTACAGAAGCAGCATAAGCTTATACTCACAGGCCACATTTCCATTCACACAAAGCAGGGTCACTGTCACACAGGAAGCGTGACACCACAGTGTAAACTCACTGATCGAAAAATATGCTGACATTTTGCACATTTTATTTGTTTTACAATCATATATAGATATCAAGATACATTACAACAGTTTGTCTATTGTTCATGAATTACCCCTAGGTGGCATAAAGTATTTAGAAATATTTATAAAATCATCTCAAAGAGACTTTAACAATATGATAGAGTTGGGTAGTTTGACTGGAGAGGATTGAAAATTAATGGTAACAAAATTGGCTTCCCCATCTAGACTTTCACTGGATTCTTCATTTGTCTTTTGTATCTATAAATGATGGCGTGCTATACAATGAATCTGAGTATGCATGAATTTTTAAAAGGCAAACAATTCCAAAAGAATGAGTATTATCACAACCCACAGAACACTCAGTATATGTCCTTTTTGAATAATAATGCAAGCAATTATGAGAGTAATTAATGGGCTTTTTAATAATATTATTATGTGCGTCTTTACTGTAGGCCAAATGCGTTAATACTTAATGGAAGTCAGTTCTACAGCGCACAGTGACCAGAAATGTATTAAAGATTAAATAACTCCATTTTTTTGGGGAGGCTAAGAATGAATTGCTCTACACGGTTAAAGATCCTACATTAGTGCACACAAAAATAAAGTTCAGAGACGGACAAGCAGACAAATGACTGTGCGACTCTTGCATAATCGCCTCCAGCCTCATGCAGCATTACTACTCTTACTGATTTCCAGTTGGATCAATTAGACCTGAAAGGACCTTAAAAAAAAAACAAAAAAGTCTGCTTGACTGAAAAAAAGGAAGCGAAGTAGAAGAGACACATTGATCTGTTTTAGAATCTTATCTGACTAATTTTCTTATTGTAGTTTGCGGATTTAATACTTTTTTCCCTTTCTGGTGACATCATTGAGAGTTAAAAAGGGTATACATGTATAAACTCTAATGGCCAGCTGCAATGATCTTGTTAAATCTTTCTCAAGCGCTTCAGGCCAACTATGTTAGGAAAGACGCTATAAGAATGCTATGAACTGAAATGACTTACATCAGCAATTGCCCAAAATATCACAGTACCACATATAAAATGATCTGTATAAAAAAACTGCTGTTAGCTTTCTTTGTTTGACAAGTGTTCTTCTAAACATGACTCAGTCACATAGCCAATAAGTCTGAATACACTGTAGAAATTTTAAACTGTGTGATCTGCTGAGAAATAATTAGCTTGCAGCTGTTTTGACAGCATAATTCATCAGCCCAGCATGGCTGATATATCAGATAATTGTTATTCTCGGGACTTTACAAATAATGAGCAGATGTCATCTAAATAGAATATGTGGACTCTCACAGGGACCCCTACTGCAAAGTAAATAGATTTCTAACCCAACCCTGCACAGAAAATTTCCCTTGCTTGGTACACAAATTAAACCAGCAGATGTCATGGTAGTATTGCAGAAATGCATATCACCTAGACTCAATCTAATTAAATTTTATTGCTAACAACTGCACAATTATACGCACCACCATTCAAACATCCTCAGGTTTATATGTATATTTTTCCATTTATCAGGTTTAGCTCTGCGATTAATATGTATATCCCCCTAACAGTTATGCAGTTTTATATGGAATATTTAAATTAATAGACCCTACAGAGACCAGGTACGTTTTTATACCATCTTCCCATAACTTGGTGCAGATATTCCCTGAATTTAACAAATTAACTGGCATATTTTGGAATAAAGGTGGAAACCATGGGGCAATTAAACAAAGGATTTTATCACTAAGAAAGAAAAACCACAATGGGTGCGAATGGGCTTTTGTCATACGTTCTCCATATCTCCACCAGCATTCCTCCCTCATCCACCCAGCTGACCCTATTAAAACATTATCAAGCCAATTAGGGCATTCAGGCTTAGCTAGGTTTCATTAATTGAAGAGTCTGATGGCATGGGGCTTGTTGCCATCGAAATCCCAAAGATCATCTATATCGAGCACCTTGCCATTCTGGGTCTCCCACCACGTCCGCTAATAAGGACATATATCTGAGTTCGTCAATAACATATTTACTTGGCTTCTACCTATGTTAAAAAAATGAAATGAACAGAGAGAGTAAGGAAATGAAGGAGGTAGGGAATGATACACCCTAAAAGTACCGGCAGTTTTTTCAGTAACCAGTTGATTTAGCAATATTACATGATTGTTCATTCTGCATGATTGTTTTGTTTGTGATTCTTTTACTATACCAAGAAAAGCAGAGCAAACGAAACCTAACGACCCTGCTAGAAATGAGAAGTTGAGTCCCCATTCCGCTGCTTACTTAAGATGAAATGAACACCATACCGCTTATTGCATTTATGTTTTAACCAGAATAAAGTACCAGGAACAATGACAGTTTAGTAATGTACTATAAGCAAGTGAAGACACTAGCAAGGTACAAACCCTGTCACAGAAACAGCATCTGGTGTGTGGAAAATCACTACTGCTAAACAGTACAATCGACATCAATTTTAAGAAGAGACTGGAGGCTCCACGTCGATGGTATCACAATAAAATTAGGACACAGGCTAGCGGGATCGCAGAAAGGGTAATGACTGCAAAATTACAGACTGCTGCTGTCAGAAAATCTGATCGATCCGCACTCTGACGTTAGAAAGGTATCTGACATATCTGTTCAATATTAGCAAATAACAATGTCTATTTTAAAGGCTGGTTCTAAATTAAAAATAGCACCGTTTTGTGCTTTAACTTCTTTTCTATCGCATACTTAAAACTGCGGATAGTATTATCACGTATGGACACACACACCAATTGGATATATCCAATGAAGATGCATCAGTTAACATATGTCAACAGAATGTTAGCAGAAGTCAACACTTTTTGGCTCGAACCATGACTGCTATGGTGGTGCAGTGGTTAGCCCTGTTGTGTCACACCTCTGGGACCAGTGTTCTAGTCTCTGCTGTGGCTCCACATGTTCAATCCATGTGGAGTTTCTTCCAGGTCCCCCCCCCTCCCCACAGTCCAAAAACACGCTGAGGCTAATTGAAGTTTCCAAATTACCCATAAGTATGTCTGTGTGAGTGAAATGCTGTGCGTGAATGTGCCCTGTGATTGGTTGGCACCCCACCCTGCCTTGCACCTATAGGCTCTGGACCCTCAAACCCCTGAATAGCCATTACGGAAAATAGCTGGTTGGAAGCATGTTTTATTGTACAAATACAGTGCATCAATAACATTAACAAATTAAATGTTGCTAGTTATTAAGCAAAAGAAGAATGCATAGAACACAGGAAAACTTTGCCAGACATCACCTACTGTTCAGCAGTATATTTGTGCAGATCATGCAGAGTCACACTATAAAAACCAGAATCTCAGATTATCTAAAGGAAAAGAAACTGGTGTTACTATTTCTAAATGGTACCTGCTATACAAGAGGGCTCACGGTACAAAGAAGTTTCTAGAGCATTCCATAATGTAGATGTGGACAATAATGTGCATCTTTGATTGATGGATCGTTTGAAATGCAGGGGGAAAATGTGATTGCATGGGCATCCAGGAGTGAACACACAACAAGCCCATTAATTCACACCCTGTCCTTTCCATGCATGTTTTCCTTGTGCAGAGGCTTAAATTCCCAAACTGCAAATAGGATACACAGCAGGGGAACATCCTGGACAGGATCCCTGTGCCTCACAGGGCAAGAACACACTATCTTTGGACAATTTGGACATGCAAATTTGCCTAACAGAGTGCAGGGAAAAGAATCAGTGTACCTGGAGAAAAACCTCAGTATTTTGCATATGCTTTGCATATACTTGGGTAAACTGGTAATGAACGTTAATTCATTTTCAAAATTTTCTGGGTGACTATTTGCAAAACTCAAAAGTGAGAAAGCCAGATAATAATCAACAAGGATTGTAAATACGACGCACATAGTTGTCACAGTTGTGTATGGTGTCATGACTTAGCATGTGCTTTGGCTGGGGGTTTGGACAGGGGTGTCAGGAGAATGACTTGTATATGAAGGCAGCAAGCAGAGATGATGGCAGTAACCTGTCAACACCATGGTGGAATGAGCCAGCTGCTAAGCGATTAGCTAACGCTCCAGAAGAGCACTCCATGGAGCAGATGGGCAGAACTATTCATGATGTTCTTCAATTTCGCCACCATCCTCTCTTCTGCAGCTGCTTCCATTGCTTCCAGGGTCAGTCCTGTGATGGAGCTGGCTTTCCTCATGAGTTTGCCCAGGCGTTTGGCATCAAGTGTCTTGTTTCTACAGCAGACCACAGCATATGGAATTGCACTGGCCACTATACACTGGTAAAATAACATCTCCTGAGAGACCACACACATCAGAGAGATGGAAATGCAGCCTGAGAATCTACTCAGACCTTTTTGTGCAACACTACAAGTGTTGTCCACCCAGCGCAGTCTTCTCCTCAGATGAAGCCCCGAATACGTGCAGCACTGAACCACCTCTGCTTCTCCCCTTGTGTAGTAAGTGGTCTTCTTGGAATTTTGGAAATTCACCACCAACTCCTTTCTGTTCAGCTATTCTCCTCGCACCACAAAATGAGGTCCTCCACTAGCATGCTATACTCTGTGGCATCTCCATTTCTGATACGCCACAGAGCGGAGGAGACAATGGAGAACCTTTGTGGGTAACGTGAGCTGATGCTGTAGAGGAAGTCCATCGTGTAGACGGTGATGAGGAAGAGAGAGAGGACAGCTCTCCGACGAGCCTCATCCTTAAGAAAAGTAGTAATAACGAGTGATTTTAATTATCTCGTAAACATTCAGTTTCAGTTTTTTGGATACCATACATGTTTGCTATATTACCTTGGGCATATTATGAGTTGACCTAATATGAGACAGTAGCGCTTGGTGAAGCTGAAGGTTAAAGAGGAACCAGATGGCCAGCAGGAAGGTAGATGTGCCTATCAACAATGAACATGTTCGAAGGCCTGGAGAGAAGACAATGTGTGGAGAAATGCTGTCTATATGGTGTTGATATTAACATAATGACACCTAATAACAATAATAATAATCATCATCTTCTTCTTCTTCTTCTTCTGCTCTTCATCATCAGTGTCATCACCATCATCATCAAAATGATAAACACCATTAAGGTTATAATCGCAATTTAATTAGTAATAGTAATATAATTATAATCTTTACAGTTGCTACTTCGTTATGTGAAGCATTTTTTTAAATTCTTTGTGGTTTTTGTTGTTGCTGGTATTATGGTGCTATTTTGTTTCATTGAATCCTTTACATTATCACTGGTGTATTGATTATAATTATGCCTGCAGTGCGGCATCAGAAATACCAGAAAAAAAAAGAGAAATGGAACTGAGAGGATATTTCTGCTCATATCTGTCTTTTAAATGAAGCCAGCATCCCCAGTAACTGTAGCGTGCATGTATAGTAAAAGTCATAACGAGCTAGAGATTTACACGAATTAGAGCAAGATAAACTCGGAATACTCAATACTTAATTAGGGCACGAGAAAGCTCTCATTCGCCAGATCCAGCAAAGATGTGCCAGTTATGAAATGGGAAAATAACAGGAAGAACAGGAAATGAAAGGAAGAAAATAAATTATATGACATTAATCAAAAGAAACATCCAGGATGTTGAAATCTGCTCTTAAATAAACTCTGGGTTTTTAACAGCTACTTTCCAAATGTTAAATTAATTAAATCAACGATTTAACACTCAGGCACATGTACACATACTCAGAAACGCAACATGCAATTATATGTGAACAAGTCCACTGCACATAACCAGACACATTCTAAATGTAGCAGTTAAGTTTTGTGTTAATATTACTCATTAATTATTCTATTAATATTATTTTTGGCTGTACAAACAACGATAGTGACTGACAACCAGGACAGTAACTTCAAGATATTGCTATAGGACAGAGCATCAGTCAGGTCTTAGTATAAGAGTTCATACATCTCTAAAGCTGTTGCGGGGGTTTGGGCATCCTGCTGAGATCAAGGACCTTGATAGACATTAGATGATCTGGGGAAATATTTAAGTTAGGATCAGCAGACTGGGTCAGTTGTGCTTGCAGGCAATGGGATAAACCCATCAATGTGTCTGACATTTCCTGCAATTCCACTTCAGGTGTATAATCACTAGGTGGGAGCAAAGCGGGTGGGGCAATTAATCTGACAGATAATCTCATTAACTGGCAATAAAATTAAAGATTCACACCATTTTATCCAAAAGCATTGATGCTCGAGTTTTGGCTCGTTCATATGGGAGTATCATTATCTTTTAAATACGTCCATGAACACTGTGATGACCCCCCCCCCCCACAAGCTGAACAAGGAGCGGCCATTTTGTAACTGTGTGAGTGCTGTGCAGATGTTTGTCTTCTGTAATCACATCCGGCCTTAGCTGTACAATGACTCACCTGCGCACATAAAGTGTATTTATTATAATTACACATTTTCCTTTTTCTGTTTGACTTCTTTACATGGTTGGATAGTTCCTAACGCAGGAAAGTACCACGATAAAGATTCAGGGGGGTGGCACGGTGGCGCGGAACACCTCTGGGACCAGGGTTTGCTGCCGTGGCTTCATGTGTGTTGAGTTTGCATGTTCCCCCCATGTGTCATCGTGGGGTTTCCTTCAGGTACTCCCCACCCACCCCCTCCCCCCAGTCAAAAAACATGCTGAGGTTAACGGGACTTACCAAGTTGCCCACAGGTGTGTGTGTGTGAGTGTGTCCTGTGATGGGTTGGTGCCCCATGTGTGTGTGAGTGTGTCCTGTGATGAGTTGGCCCCCC
>JAODKF010000044.1:10031530-10045628 GCA_026779585.1 Mormyrus proboscirostris
TGTGTGTGTGAGTGTGTCCTGTGATGGGTTGGTGCCCCATGTGTGTGTGAGTGTGTCCTGTGATGAGTTGGCCCCCCATCCTGGGTTGTTCCCTGCCTTGTGCTCATAAGCTCCAGCCCCCCATGACCCTGAATAGGACAAGCGGTTACAGATAATGGACCTTTCTGACTGAATGTTGCAGTGAATAGTGGAGCTCTGGGACAGAGGTAGAGATTTCAGGTCCAGATACTACAAATCCAGACCAAGATTTTGTTTCAACCAGCCAGTTGAGCATAAATAGTCACAGTCATAGAGTGCTCAACCTTCTGGTTGAAATAAAATCTGGGTCTGGATTTGTACTCTCTGGACTGAAAATCTCCGCCTCTACTCTTGGACCCTGGAATGGGAAAAGTGTGATTGTATGATGGAAGGAAATCCATCCAAGTTAACATCTTACAGCTTTGATGTCACGACACATATTCATGTCTTTTGTATGGACACTGGGAATGAGGGTATTCATCATATTCCTGATCCTTAATCACTGCAGGAGTGATTAATTACGACAGATAGGCCTGTTTTATAGTTAATGCTTAAGCCATTTTAAGAAATTGCAGCAGCTGTCATAAGGTTTCTCTTTGAAGAAATAAAACATAGCATTCTATCTAAAAATAAAATGTTTAATCTAATAAAATATATCTGTTAAAATGATTTTTTTTCTGACTCATACTCTAACAAAGGAAATATAATGAAATGCAGTAGACAGAGTGAGTAATATTGAAAATGAGAGCCTTCCCTTTAATATTAAAAAAACCTTCTTTTAAAGATAATGTTTCACACAACAAAATGGAAGTGAATTATAATCCTCGATGGTGTGACCTTAGCTTTTCTCTGTCTGACATTTTTAACTGTTGCAACTATGAAACAAGAGCAAACACTGTTTCCTTGAATAGAATGACTTACTTAACTTAATGAAAGACAGTTTTAAGTTTAATTAAAATGGGACCTAAAATGTTGCTTTAATGGACTGAAAATTGTTTAACCTGAGTGTACAATATATATACATTTACTGTCTTTTTCTATGAAGTGAGAGAGATATGTATTATGCAGGTTCATGAAACATTGATACAATGTTCTCTTTAACCTGCGGTGTTCAGTCAAAATTACATTACTTTACATGACAAAATATATTGATTTATAACACGACATATTCAGGGCTTCATTAGAACAGTTTGTAATATATTTCCAGTGCTTAATTTAGTCAGGGAATAAGAGCAACATTTTTTCCAAGTTCACTGGGGAAATTTCTGCACATGCATTTGGTATTGTGGTATATGTCATAAAATATTTTGTAAAATTATTCTATAAATCCAATGAGGGTCTCACTATGTTAGATGAACTTTGTACAAGAATGAGACAGTTGAAAAAAAAACTGTCTCAAGACAGAACTTTCTGTAAGTCTGTAAAGACACGACTTGCTGTAAGGCTGTAAAAACAGGACTTTCTGTAAGGCTGTAAAAAAAACTGTCTCAAGACAGGACTTTCTGTAAGGCTTTAAAGACAGGACTTTCTGTAAGGCTGTA
Organism: Mormyrus proboscirostris; assembly: GCA_026779585.1. Classification (NCBI taxonomy): domain Eukaryota; kingdom Metazoa; phylum Chordata; class Actinopteri; order Osteoglossiformes; family Mormyridae; genus Mormyrus; species Mormyrus proboscirostris. Next base: position 10,033,090 of record JAODKF010000044.1, read on the forward strand.
AAGACAGAATTTTCTGTGAGGCTGTAAAAACAGGACTTTCTGTAAGGCTGTAAAGACAGAACTTTCTGTAAGGCTGTAAAGACGTACAGGACTTTCTGTAAGGCTGTAAAGACAGAACTTTCTGTAAGGTTGTAAAGACAGGACTTTCTGTAAGGCTGTAAAGACAGGATTTTCTGAAAGATTGTAAAGACAGGATTTTCTGTAAGGTTGTAAAGACAGGACTTTCTGTAAGTCTGTAAAGACAGGACTTTCTGTAAGATTGTAAAGACAGGACTTTCTGTAAGGCTGTAAAGACAGGACTTTCTGTAAGGTTGTGGTCTTAATATCACACATTTTCAAAGAAAGACTCCAAGATTTGGTATCCAGCTTATTTCAATTTCTGTTTTTTTTTGTTGTCCATGGCTCGTTTTTCAAACATATTTATGAAATGAATTAATGACAAGAAAATTCAGTTCAGGTTTAGGGTTACCGGATGTTTAATGAATCTGTGGTACGGGAGAAGGAATGAGAGAGAAATACAGTGTGTGTGTGTGTGTGTGTGTGTGTGTGTGTTCACGCAAACTCCAAACTTTGTATATGAGCTGACGATGAACTTCCCTTTGAAATGAAGACAATGATTGATGAATATATACTATTTGCATTTAAAAACTGATTTTGTTGTTTAATTTTGTTCAGAATTCTATTCCTTATTTCGTATTCATAGCTAGTTAAGCCCCTTCTTTAAAATTATCCACCTTCATGGAAGAAGAGTGGTGCTTGGAATGAGTTACTGTCACAAAGCATCTATTTGCTAGCTGCATATAAAGTCTTCTGTAAAAAGACATTTATATGCAGCACTGATTGCCCATTGCCATCTTGTTCGGCTAAGGCTAAATCAACTGTGGCATATCGAACCCCAGCTAAAATATGCCCCAGCATAAATGTACCAGATAACACAAGCGTTCTCAGCTCTGGGTTTTCAATGCCACAGTTTTGCAGGTCTTCTCAGATTCTGTGCAGTAGGGATATGAGTTCGCATCATTTAATTAAGGCAATGAGGAGAGTAGAAAAGACTTTGCTAAAACAAAATTGTGGCGATACTGCAGATCTCCAGGATCAGAGATGAAAAGCAGGGCTTGCATGTAGTAACGCAGGGCCCTGTGTCCTGTTAATTACAGGCTTCTCTATCTTTGAGTACTGTCATACTTTCAAAAATCTTCTATAAGCCAGGGTTGCTGTACATGCAAGTTTTATGTGTTCTATTTCACTAAAATTCTTTGTGATTTCTCTTCAATACCCATACATTTCTATGCAGTACACAAATCTGACTTGCTCTATGCTTTTCGGCATAAGCTGCAGTTCTCAAGTCCATTTCATTTATCCATATCTTATGTTTCTTGTATTACACCATTACACAATCTGATAATACACATTAACTAATCATAAAGCTGATAACTGGATGAATCGGGTGTGCTGGAGGTGAAATAGAATAACATCTTTATTGGTATATGACTGTGCTTGGGGGGAAATATTTGAGGGTACAGCATAAGTACATCAAATGACAATAGCAAACAGAATAAGACAACCGGATACACATAATACACTATACAATGAATAAATACACAACTTAAAGTGTACAACATAGGACACGTGCAATTTAAATGTTATACAAAATAAGACTCCAGGACATGGACAAATAGCACACAATGCAGCGTAAATCCCTAACACAGAATACACAACATACATCAAAAGTGCAATAATAGCACAACACTTATGTTATGCAAAAATAAACACTGAATATGGAATAAAGTGCAAAAAGTTGCTCTGTACATGTAAACATAGGCTTAATCAGTGCAAATGAAATATATCACAGGACAACATGACAAAGAACCCATTACTAATCACAGAAGGATGGTTATTAATTGTCGATTAGTCTTACAGTATTGGATAAGAACAGGGTTGCCAGCTCTCACACATCTGGCGTGATGCTTTCTGACTCTCGCGCTCAAGCAAGAAAGCTTACAGCAAATCAATGTCATATATTATATATATTATTCCATTATAAACCTAAACTTAACTACATCAAAAGCGTTGGGTAGTTTGCAAACCCTACAGACTATTTAAAAAGCTGTTAAAAAACACATAAAACTGTTACATGCGTGTAAATGTGTGTGCATGTGTATGCAGACTTGAAATTAAAATCTCATGCCAGCCAGCTGACCGAAGTTGGCAACCCTGTAAGAAGCAGTTGTAATACTGTGAGGTTTTGTAGCAGAGTCCTCTGAAGCACCTACCAGAGGAGAGCAGCAGCTGGAGTCGGCAGAGGGCTAAGAGTGACAGGTCTGCAGTCAGCCTATTGGCACGTTTGATGATGTGTTGGATGTGCTGGGATTTGTGAGGGGAAGGCACTGCCATTTATCGCAGTGACCTTTGTTGGCATACACAGTAGTCTTTTCCATGTTAGGATGCTACCATACCAAACAGTGGCTTCCTGTAATGGCCATGTATATCAGACCAGGCACACCCTGACCGCAAACTTTCCTCGATTGCCTGAGGAAGAAACGTTTTGGAACGGCTGTTGTATGTAAAATCGCTTTTCACAAGATGATTGTTTCTTATGATATAATGGAGCAGCATAGCAAAGATCGGCTACCCTTGCGTGGAGCATTCGATGAAAGCACAGACGGCGGGCGAATGGAAAGTATGAGCATATGTGTTTCCATGGCAACAGAAGGAGCAACAGTATTAGTTCTGGGAGCACCGCAGGAGCCAAGCAGGCTCATAAATGCTGGATTTAACAGCTGAGCGTAAGAACATTTAACCAAATATAATGAGAGTTTGCATGTTATTCCTCGTTTTGACCTTGTCAGATTGGCTGCTAATTACTTTTATGATTCACTCAGCACTCGAGACGTTAAATCGTCCGGTCAAATCTGAAACGCAACTCTGTTTTATTGGCTATGGAAGATGAAGGGTTCAGGGAGATCTAGGCGATGACAGTGATGGGATTCAAGGGCAATATGATGGAGGAGAACATGCCAGAATGCAAGAAGCAAATGGGGCTGTCGAAGAATCCACTCAAAATTAGCAAGTAGTCTAGAGATAGTTTATTGTGACGCTCAAAAGACAAAGTAACAAAGTATAAGAAAATGCATGGGAAAAGACAGAGTCACGCCAGGTATACTGTATATCCCCTTTCACCTGGAGATTCCCCAAATGTATACATTCTTCATACATCATCACGTGATACGGAACTCCCAACCAATCACATTAACATATATTAGGCTTTAAAAACTCAGGAAAAGAGAAAAGCCTGTCTTATCACCAAGCCTTCGCCTGGACGGAGTCGGCACGTACAAGGTTTATGCTCACATACGGATTTTCAGGTCTCTTTCTCAGACACAGAGACTCCATTTAGTCAAAATCATAGCCAGACCCGAGGTTGTAGAAACATTACTAAGATTAGGAGATCAACAGAGCAATAAAGAAAGGATTTCAGAGCAACAGAAAAGTTTGATCTGAGCCCCAGAAGCACTGTCCACCTTTTGGTCCAATTTTAATAAACAATGGTCAATAACGAAGTCTGGTTATTAATAAATCCCCAATTTATAATTGATTAGTTTTCAGATTATTGATATTAAATATACGATTCCACAGGGTAATATGGGGCATCTGGGATATGCCAAGGTAAATGCAACAGATTCTCCTCCCAGCTTGGGGGTTTAGCTTCTCCAGCTGACATCGATAAAGCACTTCCTAAAACTGCACTATAACACAGAGTACCAATATTCAAGATCTTTACGGAAACCTCAACAGCACGGCATGACACTGGGCTGTAATTAAACCCTACAATTCACAAAAACATTGGACGAGGCCAGCAATATGAGTCGTTCCTTACATTGTATTCGCTTTTTTCTCTCGTTCTGGTCTGCATAAATAACACATCATAGCATAGTGTTATGAAATGATACGAAAATGCCTCAGTACATTTCTAAATACAATAAAGAAGGGTTATTACTCAGAACTTCAATATTCTGAGTGACTTTGACATTCAACACTTGCATTCAATTTAGTGACACTGGATAGATACACTGTATGGCCAAAAGCATGTGGACACCATTCAATCGCCAAATTAAAGCATATTCATTGTTGCTTTATCTCAGGTGTATAAGTAAATATTTAGCAATGCAATCTCCAGCAACAATGGCAGCTTTTCAACACATCAATCTGCCACATTATTTGCTCTGCTAGAACTGCCCTGGTCACATGTAGTGAAGTGGAAACAGTTCAGCTGCGAGGTGGGGGCCACACAAGCTCACAGAGAGGGACCTGATCACCCAACATCAATACTCAACCTGGATGGCAGCAAATCCCACCAGCAATGTTCCAGCATCTAATGGAAAGCCTTCCCAGAAGAGTACAGGCTATTATAGCAAGACAGGTGGTCTAACGAAATATTAATTCCCTTGATTTTGGAATGAGAAGCTGGAGTCCACATTTTTTGCCTATATAGTTTACCTATGCAGGAAATGTGATCAGAATTGTCATTTTTCTATTCAGCTTGGCCATGGACTACTGATTATAAGCTGGTCTACTAAAATTGGATCTTTTATACTGCAGATGTCTGAAATTCTGAATGCTATTTCTGTCAATGAGTTAATATTGTAAACCTTTAAATCTAAACTGCACCCCCACTACAGTTGCATTGTGGGAATGATCTATTTTATTGAATTGTTGTAAAAATTCAACAAGGTCCTTATTATTTTCTACATATTTTATTATAAAGCTTTAAGGCAGAGGACTAATTACAAATGATTCTATTGACATGCAAGCATTGATCCAAACAAAGTGGAACACCTGGGAGGAAACTCAAACTGCTCTTCATTGAAGTCCACTGTTCACAATAAACATAAATATCAAATAAAATATGATATTCAACTGTCAAGGAAACATTAGGCAGTGGATAATTACAACCACAGAGTTTGCCATAAGTTTTAGAAGCTACACTTGCATGTACATTTATCTGTGCAAAAAACATTACATCACAAGTATTTTCTCCTACTTAAATACAGCCAACAGTTAAGCCAACAACTTGCACTTTTTATAAGGACAGCCTCTGAAGGCAGACCTTTAGAGAAGTAAGGAATCTGAAACAGGAATCTTCACAAATAATGAAATACCAACAAGGAACATGTTTTACCTATAATTCTTCATTGTAATTAATACTAAACCCCTAAAAGACCTAAAAATGTGCTTGAGCCTACAACAACACATCACAAATGTTTACATCTCTGTCACACAGAGATAAACGGATTTTCACCACTGTTATGGACAGCTGACGCCACCCTATTGGCTGGAAATAAAACAGTGAGCATTATTCAATACAAAACCATTTGTTTTAATCTTGATTCCACCCTTGCTTTCTCCCTGTGTTTTTTTGTTTAATCTCGAACATCTCTTTGGTTAGGACTAATGTCAATGTATGTTGGTCCCTGTGTAGCACACATTTCAAGAGGACATAATATAACTAATTGGAACTGCCAAACTAGGTCATAACAAGACAGTGGTAGTGGATAGTTAAGAATGAAATGATCCCATCCAGTTAGAACCTCTAACGGCCACAAACGAGGGCCCTTGCGGGGTATAGATTTCTTTATGTGTGTCCTGGGCTTATGCAGGCTGTCACAGTGTTGTTCCTACTTATGGTGCTGTCTCTGAGTGCCATTAATGGAAGGTGTGGCTTTTTTAAAGTGACATTAAGGGAGTATGTGCTCATGAAATGCTGTAGATTCTGGGTATGACCGTAATGGGGTCAGCAGGGGGAAACCATTCCACTTACATCCAGCCCCCTCCGATTACGGGAGCTTCACGCAGTTGTGGGAATCATCACATAATGGAACCCATAGATCTACAGACTCTTTTTCTTTTTTTCTGTTTGTCTTCTTTGCGCCTCGATGTTTTCCCGAGCAGAGCAGTCACAAGGTGGGTACGTATTTAAACACATGTGCAGTTTGTTGGGGACACGCGACAATCCCCCGACACAATCACAATAAGAGCTCCACGTCGTAATAAATAATGATGCAACGATGAAGAAAATATCCCATAAAAGAATTTACATAACTGTACAGTGATCCAGCAGCTCTGCATGTTGTTATTTAAAAAGCCAGTCCCTCCAGGTTGTCAGCCATCCTGCTTTCTGACTATTCATGGAATCCCATTGTATATGTATGTATGTATGTGTGTATATATATATATGTATATATATTTATATATATATATATAATTATATATAGCATATATAACTTTGCCTTTAGCCTTGTAGGAATGATAAAAGGTAGAAAAAAAAACAAATGTAATTCCCATATTTCCATGTGCATGTTCTGTGTTCATACATGAACGTTTTACAGTGATCCCTTAAGTGCAGACACACCACTGCGTCCCACAGCAGAGCTCCCGCGTGCCACTGCGGTGCAAACATTGAACTCATATCATTAGAGCGCTTTCTCACTTCATGGATTTGAATTTCATTCTGGATCGTTAAAGCCTTCTGGAAGCGGTCAGACGGAAGGCCTAAGGTATCCAATCATCTCCAGACTACAGTAAGATAGAGTCTTCTCACAGGTATACCTACCGGGGTCCTTGGAAGTTGAGAACCCTTCTCCAGGCACGTCTCGCCCGAGTGCCTCGCAGGCAAATCTGTCTGGAGGCATTCTCACAGGTAAATCTCTCGCTTAGAAGCTTCCTCCAGGGGTGGAGGCTGTCCAGACTCATGGCTGCTGCATGAGTAGGCACTATGTGAGGGCAGCGGGCGCATGCTGGCCACCTTGGCGCTACGCTCCTCCGCCAACCTCCCCCCCCCAGGCCCTGGCCGGTCCAGGCTGTTTCTCTCCTGGTAAGGCACAAAGGTTGACAGTTTCGGCGGGGTTCTGTTCTTGCGGCTGGGAGATGGCTGGCCGGGCATCCAGCAGGTGTCCGAGTGCCCGAATTCGGTGCATTCCTGAGTGCAGTTCCCGGTCATGGCCACGTCAGGGAGGGAGCGGACGTCTGCTGGGAGAGGGGACAGGAGGCACGTTGAACCGATGAGTTCCTCAAGCAATGCTGAGCCACTGGAAATCTGTTAAACAACTGCGCTCATAGTGGGTTTACTTAGACAAAAATGTTCTGAGGGCAGGAATAGAAATGATTGGTTCAGAGAGATTACCAATCAGAAAATAAAAGAGGTGGGTCCAAGCAACTAGAGAAACCAAAACAACTCATTAGTTGGTGCCACCTCAACTAAGTACAATTTGATTGGTTATCTCTCTGAGCCAATCATTTTTCTTTCTGCCCTCAGAACATTTTTGTGTAAATAAAACTCCTATGAGCAAGAACTGTATGTTCTTTCCTTTTATTAGCAAGATGTAAATCAGGTCTTTACATAGTAAAATATGCTACTTCGACAGTAGTTCGACAATGTTACTTTCATCCAGTATGGGAAGTCAGGGTTTTCCTCCTGGTTCCTCTGCCCCCTAGTGGTTTTTCTGCTCACTGCTCTTAGCACCTGTATTTTGGGAGTGTCGCCAGTTTCCTGCTCCCAGAGATCACCTGACTACAACCACCAATCAGCTGGTTTAATTAGACAAGTGCCCGCACCTGTTCCTTGTTAAGCATATCTTCCCCAATGAATTTAAGGATCTGTTTCCCAGTTGCCAGATTGTCTTGTGCCCCTGCCAAGCACTCTGGTGCTTGTTATACTGTGAGTCCAGCGTTGTGTTTGAGTGCTCCCTGTATTTTGATTTTTGTCTACCTTTGCCAATGATGCATTCTACCTACCTGTGCATTGAATCTTTGCCCGCCAACTGATTTTGTGCCCTGCCTCTGGTGTTTGGATTAGCTCTGCCTGAGTTATTGCCTCACCATGTTTTTTTGGATCCCTGCCTGTCTCCTGACCTTGCCCTTGTCTCTGCTGATTTGGTACCCCAGCCCCGTTGGAAGATTCTGGTACCAGGCCTGCCAGGCAGTTCCCAGGCCTGGGCACACACCCCTGGCCTGTGACAACTTCCCCAGTTGTCTCCTTGAGTTGTGGGTATCATTGACCTCTTATGGTTCTCCGGGTATTTGCTAACCTCTCAGGGAGGGTCCTAGTGCCCTTTATAATTCCTTACACCCTTCGCTGTGTCACGCTCTTGCTGCTCTCTTTTGCCTTGAATGGGTCAATTGCCCTATATACTGTATACATCATTTTAAATACCGAACTTAATATTTTGCACAATCACATAATTGTCTGATTTTGTGAGGAAGCAAGACAAGGATGCCTAACTCATTTAAAACTCAGATATCCAGTGTTTATCTGGAGGTTTGAAAATATTCCTACAAGTCCCCATTTCAAAGTTCTTTGTTGTAGGCCTTCTTGGTTGCTCCTGCTTGGAATGTGACCTGCTTATCAAGGCTGCTATTCCGTTTCAACAAATTAATAGTGAACCCAGGAGGCATGTAACCCAGTGACCTAGTTTAACTGCATAGATGCCAGTCTCAACCCCCAAAACAGTAAGAGGAACAAAAGTTCCTTCTGAAATGTTTTGATTAAGGCAATATCATATTCAAAGATATACATACAAGCGTGCAGGACCCTAAGTATATCATTAACTCGTAACTGCTCCATCCTAAGGCTTTAAATTCTAGGCATTTTGGTTAACATTGACAAATGCCCATGTCTACAGAGGGCTTCCAGCTGCACCATTGAAAATGACGCCGAACCTAAAATGCCACGTGAAATAGATACAAATGAATTCTCTTTCTCTTGGATAGTCTACCGAGAGAGTACGTACGATATAAACTCAAATGTACACACACAAGCACACTGTCAGAACGGCTATGCGATCTCCCATACACACGCAAACAGTATCGGCAAACATATAAAATAAAAAGAAAGAAAAGAATTCCTGTTCGTCCCGCTCTGGGTTTGAAGGAGGTCAGGAGCCCACCCAGAGCCACGGGGCACAAGTCTAGACAGCCTGGATAGGATGCCAGTCCATTACAGGGCATCACAATTATTATGGGCAGCTTAGATACACCAACTGCATCTCTTTAGACTGTGGGAGGAAGCCGCAGTTACCCAGAGGAGACCTGCACAACTCGGAGAACATGCAAACTCCCGACACCCAATACTGAAGGTGTGATTGAACCGCCCGCTGCCAGAACTAACCATGCTTAATATTTCTTTCTATCAATTCCTCTTTGAAAGGGAGAGGAGAACACTATCTATCTGTTAAACAGAATTCGAAATATACTGTACAAACAGAGAGCACATATTAATCTCTGTGTGCTTCTTCTGGATTTTAGTGGATTATAGTGAATGCATTGATTCAAGCCCTGTCCAAAGATCAACACACAAGATGTGACATCTGGCAATATATATATATATATATATATTTTGTCCCATAAAAATGATATACATCAGAGGCTGATATAGAAATTTCTCTGTTTCTACTATCTAGGGGGTTAGAGGTTATCTAGCATAGGGCACAAGGCAGGGGACACCCTGGTCGGGATGTGAGTTCATCACATGGCGTACACATCCACACAGTCATAATCTATGCACATTTCAGAAATGCTTTTTAGTTTAACTGCATGTTTTTGGACTGTGGGATGAAAATTAATTATCCAGAGGAGAGACACACAACACAGAGAACATGTGTGTTGAACACACACACAGCAGGGCCCAGAATCCAGCCCCCTTTGGAGACAGGAGGTAACAGTGCTACCCACTGACCCAGCAAACACAGAACATTCAGATAACATTAGCCTAGAGTTCTCCTGAGGTTAGTTTTACAAAAAAAAAAAAAAAACACTAATGTTTAGAGAATATTTACTCCGGGGTATTATGCATAAGAACATTCCCCAAATGTTTTGGGAACGAAATAACTCATTACATAAATGGTGAATGGTCCTATAACATTTCGAGAACTTAAATATACAATAACTATACGTCGTCATAAAGTGTATTTAGGTATCTCGTATTTTAATGATTAATACAATCAATTGTACCAAGCGTTAGAATGTTCCATAAATGGAAACATGCAACCAAAAAAAAAAAAAACTTTCCTGGCTAATCATAGGACAATCAAACAAACCTACGGGGGACATATCTGTAACCGTAACATAACCTTCCTGGAATGTTCTGGGAACCAAAGATGATTAGCTGGGGAGCCACCATGCTGCATATATATTTTCATATATTCAGCCAGGATAGTGTCATAATACCACATATGCTAAAACTGACATTCTTTCTGCATTCACGCGATGGGCATTTATATTTATAATTTATAAAACCGAACTGCAGTGAATGTCCCTGTGTCTTCTATAACTATTTTCATATATTCTGTTAAAATTATTCTTGCATTTCTATTTTTGCAGGGTTCTCTTACATGCTAACTAAATTACATTCTTAGTTTGGTGCGTTGCAAACTCATTAGGCTTGTTATTCTTATTAGGTTTGGAGCATGTTGGTAAAGCCCTGTGCACCGTATTTGACAGCAAATTGGTCTGGCAGGGCTTTGACAAAAAAAGGAAAAGACAGTACCGCCTTAATACGAGATGCATGATTATTTCATCAGCTAGATTTTTTTTTGTGCAAGAACATGAAACCAGAGTCTGCGTCTGTGGCTTGGTTTTGCAGCAGGAGGCGGCAACATGATTTTGTCGGATGGTTTGTTCATTTTGTTCACCTGGGTGGATATACATTGGATTATGTGGAAAATATTGATTTTAATGGTTTCCTGACATCACCCTGGATATGGCTCCCATCCAATGGGACGTGAACAAGCCAAAGAGGCTTAAAAGGGATCTTGCAACTTACCTACGGTAGCTGTAATAGTGAAATAAATCCGGGGATCATGAAATCACAAGCAGCGATTCCCTCTGACTTTCCTTAATGGCAACTCATTCCCCTGATAACATTTGAATAGTGACAATCCTGATTCTGAGGACTTATACAATCCCATACAATATATTTAGAATTCATTTTTTTTTTAACTGTCATGTCTGTAGTTTAAAGTTTTGAATACATTTACCTTAGATTATCTTACATCTTATTGTGATGGTATGTGTTAGTAACTAATTGCATTGACATACACCCACAGTAATAAACTATACAAGCTATATTAAATAAAACCTACGTCATATGAATTCATGCTACATTTTATTGCTACAATATATCTTGTGTCTATTGTAATACCGTTGGAAACCAAGAATCTGATTACTGTAGAAATACTAGTTGCCTCGTTAAGAGGCTTTGGCCCAAGTACTAATGAGATTACTGGTGAGTGGATCCTAGGAAAACAGCTTCTGCCTCTTGCTACAGGCTGCCCCTGGCAGAAGTGCCACATTGGTGTCAGGGCAGGAAGCGCCTATGTATGGCGAATCAAGAAATGGCAAACAAGGCCAGCAATGTGTTTCAATCTATGCACCCTTGTACCGTATATGCAGTTAACCTGCCTGCACCCAGTACACCTTTTGTTACAGTTGTTTTTAAGGGTCTGATGCAACACCAGTGCAAGAATGTGGGCAGTGAAGCTCTGGTAAGAGGCCCCGGCTTGCTGGTGATATCGTCAAGGCGATGGCAATGGGGAAGGGCTCCAATATAGAGCAGGACACAAGTATCTTCAGCTAATTGGTGGCCAGCTGACAGCACAATGACCTAAACAGTCATCTATCCATCTTCCGGGAGGACAAATCCAGGAGAGAGGTGGAGGGGAGACCTGAACATTTTTATAATATCAATTGACTACTTTGACTATGGCAAATGTCAATTAAATGTAACTGATTTATTTACCATGACTGGTGCCTGTAATCTACAGCAAGAAAGTCTCAGATTTCCCTGTAGGTTTTACAAGAAAATTGGATGATTACATTACACATGTAATGGGTGATTTAAACGATTCCAATCTTTGCTCGCCATGTTTGTATGCATTAGTGTTACATTTTGTTGTTGCGTTCAATGACTTATTTAAAAGACCATTCTGACGAATGCATTGTCCCTTATTATGTGGAGAGTGCTGAAGCTGACGTCTTGCATGGTGAATCGGCTGATAGATTGGAAACTGATCTTAACTACACCTTTAGATTAGATTTTATATTATTTCCGTCAAAACGTTTTGTTATATTTGCATGTGACAGTCTGGTGTTAGAAGGTAAACGGAGACATTTTCTATTATGCACCTTCTAGATTAAAAACCTATATATAATAGAGTGGTTTTAAAAAAAATGTATAATAATAATTTGCCATATGCTATGGGCATAATAAAATAATTTAAGAACTATGTGTGCGAAAGTCTGTTTTGGTTTAATATACCTTTTATTGAATTTATTGATTTTGAAGTCTCCTGCAGACAAGGTTATTTAAAATAATGGCATCATATAGATCCATGATATGATCATTTGTTTAAAATACTGTTAATATATTGTGTGTGGGGGGGGGGGGGGACAGCATGTGTTCAAAAGAAGGTGATTATAGACACCCCTACCCCCCCACCGTCACCCCCACCACCATACTTTGCAACAAAGGAAACGTGTGACACGCG
>JAODKF010000044.1:10045728-10070311 GCA_026779585.1 Mormyrus proboscirostris
GCGCAGGCCACAGTGACTCGCACCATTTGCCAGCGAACTTCGCACATGTCGTACATCACGCGGGCCTGGTGTGCATGGTGTGACACGCGTGTCTGTGCAGCTCGGGGATGCTGACAGAAATACCACAGTATGATAGTATTACAGTATTATAGTATTACAGTATTACAGTATATTACCTATACTGCCATGGGCGTCAAAGGGGCAGGGATACCCTAACAGAATCAGTGGGCTCAACACTTGAAACCGGCCCCTTGAATATGTTAAAGTATATGTCAAATTAGGGAGGGGGGCGTACAATTCCTAACTCTTACATGCTTCTACAATAATGATGTTACTATGAAAAGTCACCTGACATGTGCCTTTGGGTTCAATTCCCCCCAGGGCAGGCGTGAGCACTAAATACTGTATACCCTAGTACAGTATAGAGCAAGTCCCCAGTCTTTAATTCAAATTTGTAGGTAGGTTGGAACAGGCCCATACAGATCTTATTTAGTGTAAGTTAGTGAAACGTTTGTCTTAATATATTGTATCTATTTCCTGTGACTGTACTGTAGCTTGAGCTAATGAACTGCTGAAGTTATGCAATGTTTTCATGAGCTTCACAAAATAGTGCGTGCATTCGTTATTATGAGCTATTGTATTTAACGCAAATTTCTAATATAATAGGCTTTATGTTCATAAGTACGAGTTGTTCGTAAGTCGGATGTTCTTAACCACGGGACTGGCGGCATTACAGTGTTACTAGATGTATTATTATACAGATTTTCCTCCCAATTTGCACTGTATTACAGTACTTCTCTTAATTTCGTTATATTTTATGAAATAAGAAAACAGTCTAATTACAATATAGGATACATTCATTCATCAACCACATATCAAGTAGCACATTCTACAGATAAATTTCCACTAGTATTTACAGCTTTTCTATTGCACAAAAAAACACAATGTAGCAAAATGCATCACCACCCCGCAATGCACCAGCAGTGCCTGTCACAGTGTGCCGCTCGAAGCAAGACCAAGAGCATTAGTTCAGACATTAGTTTACATAGCCATTAACCATATTTGTTCTAATTTTAATAGCAGATAATTTAATTAATGGTGCAACACTGGCACAGTAGGCAGTTCTGAAGGAGGCACGTCACCTCTAGCCTTCTTGCCGGCCTTCCAGCTTTAACTGTGGCTTGATATCCTATCCATGGAAATCACAAACAGGAATGGAGACACGATGCCAACACTCGCTCTAAGTGACGTCGGCTTTGTGCCAAGCAGGCAGAATAAACTCCTACTTCGTTGTACAGCAATTGAGTAGCAGTATCTACACTGGTACCCCATATTCCTGCAGGGTTTGCCACAGAATGTGCTGAAGCATGCGGTCCTAAGGCCTTCTCCAAGTCCACAAGGCACATCTGTTAGCGTATCCCCACTAAGCCTCACACTGTGACTGGGACAAGAGCTCGTCCACTCTCCCTGTGCCTGACTGGAATCCGCATAGTTCCTCTTGAATCCTAGGTTCAACTACGGGGCAGGATCTCTTCTCTTGTACCCTGGCATAGGTTTTCCCAGAAATTTGAAGAAAGACTGAGCAAGTCCCCCCGCCCCCCACGGCCCCCCGATAAGTGGTTTACAGAAACTTCTTTGGGGCCATACAACACTCTCTCCTTAGCCTCTCCAAATTCCTACCATGCATGAGTACTTTGCGGATGTCGTTAACTTCCAGCTCTCACGGATATGTCAGAACAAGTATTACCCTGAAGGCCTCCTTCTTCAGCTTGTCAATCAGCGGGTCCTAGGATTACCTCCATGACAGACAACAACTGCAATGATTGCAGCTTTCTGCCCTCTCATCTTTGTAGCCGCTGCAATGATTGAGGCCTTGAACATGGTCCATTCAGACTTAAAGGCCCTGGGTACACCGGCTTCAACCAGTATCTCCAGGAAACCTGGATTGTTCCTCTGAATCCCCTCATTCACGTGGCACTGAATCCAATAGGTGACACCAGTATTGCAACCTACTCTGCAAAGACACTAATTCACAAAATTTATCATTATTCGGACCAATTATTGACTTTGCGGCAAATGACATTCTTCTTCATGTCTTCTCCTAACTAATACTTTGTAGAAGCAGCTTTTGAATTTCTTACAGCAGCAAGTCTTTATGAATAAGTTTCGATCAGCTTTGCACACCTGGCAATTTTATTTCACTCGTCCTTGCAAAACACATCAAGTTTCTTCAGATTTCCAGGGGATCTCCCGAACACAGCCCTCTTTAAGTCGTTCCACGGGTTTTCTCTGGGATTGAGGTCTGAGCTCTGACTGGGCTATTCCAAAACCTTGATCTTCTTTCTCTGAAGCAATTCCTTAGCGAGTTGGATGTCTGCCTTGGGTTGTTATAATGTTGGAAGGTGAAATTCTTCTTCATCTTCAGGTTTATGACAGAGGCCAGCGGGTTTGTCTTTTGGCCAGAATATCGTGATATTTGGAGCTAATCATTATCCATCTATCTTGAGCAGATCCCCTTGTCATAACTGAGGTGAATCAGCCACAAATCATGATGCTGTGAAAACCATGCACCACAGCAGTGTTGGGCATTTCAAGTCCAGAAGCTACAAATCCAGACCAAGATTTTGTTTCTACTAACCAGTTGAGCATAAAGAGGCTCAGTCATGGAGTACTCAGCTGGTCGGTAGAAACAAGATCATGGTCTGGATTTGTAGCTTCTGGACCTGAAGTGGCCAACACTGTGTCACAGTAGGTATGATGCTCTTTGAATGAGCTTTATTCAAACATATGTCTAACACTTAAGGCTAAAAAGTTCAACCTTTGTCTCAGCAGACCATAAGACAATTTCCCACGTGGCTTTGGGTGACTGGATGAATTACTGTGATTCTTTTTTTTTTTTTTTTTTTTTTGCTAAATTTTGATGTCATTTTTTGTTTTTTTTGTCTCGTCACCCTACCCCAAAGCCCAGACACGGACAGAAAATGGGAGATTGTTGTCGCATACAAAGAGTGACCAGTACCTGCCAGATATTCCTGCAGCTCCTTTAATGTTGCTGTAGGCCTCTCAGGAGCCTCCCTGATAAGTTTTCACCTTGTCCTGTCACCAGCTTTGTTGGAGGATTGTACTGATTTTGGTAATGTCCCTGTGGTCCCACATTCTCTCCAATGACATCCAATGCCTTTGAGATTTTTATAGCCCTCTCCTGATTGGTACCTTTCAACAATAAGACCCCGCAGATGCATTGTCAGCTCCTTGCGGACCACGGTTATCCCAGTAGGATACAACCACAAAAGTTTCAACACAGGAACAGATTATTTTTATTTGTGACTAATAAGAATAACTTTCATTGATTACCTTTGGACATGATATTGAATATGACTGATAGCTTCTATATACTGCTCCAGTACCTGTTATTAAAGCATGTGTCTGCTTACACAATCAGCGCTTTTACATTTCAGTTTGTGCCACTAATTATCTATTTATTTTTCTCTTGAATTTTTGTCGGTTGCAAGACCACATCAAAGGTGGAGAAATGTCTGATATAATTTATCCTGATTTCTGGCTTTGCGTTTGCAATTTCAATAAAGGTCAGAGGTGGAGATTTCAGGTCCAGAAAGTACAAATCCAGACCAGGATTTTGTTTCAACCAACCAATTGAGTACAAAAAGTCACAGTCACAAAGTACTCAACTTGAAACAAAATCCTGGTCTGGATTTGTACTATCTGGACCTGAAATCTCCACCTCTGATAAAGGTTCATAGACTTTATATTCACTATAACGGGAACAGAATTTTACCTTCTAAGCTGATTTTGGAGAATGTATTAGAATCATCAGATGAGGCTTATTATGTACCGATACGTCCAGAAAATAATTTTATACTATATTGTGCATGTCTCCTGACATATGTGTTGGAAGTAGCAGCGTCTCTTACCATTTTCAGGGTGCTCCAGTTCGCCAATGCTGCCGTCAGGGGTGGTTCTCTCATAGTGGTCCTCAGGAAGGGCCAAGGGTCCCATGCGAGGCCCTGACGATGACTTGCTGCTGGGCGTTTCAGATTCCTCCAGGCCGCTGTCATAATAACTTTGCTGGGAGGAGTCTTGCTGATCTTGCGTTTGATTGGTTGTGGAGAATGTCACTCGTCGATGAGGCAGCTACAAAGTGCAAAGAATGCAGTTAGCCATGAACACGTTTCCTGTCGTCAATGCTGTGACCTTACACACGTTTTTGAGTTTTGTGTTGCTTCATTCCTGGTCACTGAATGCATTCATTATGATGTTGCTGTGACTCATCAGGCAAGCTACCATTCATATTAAAATATCCATTTAAAAGCTCGCCACAAGAGGCTTTATGATAAAAATCCTTTTACTGTACTAGTCTGAGCCATTAACATCAAGAACCTACATAAATTTAACTAAATAAATGATGAATTCATGAAAATCTCTGTTGTCACAGTAGTTGCAAGGGTGTAGATTTGGTTTAAACATTTAACGGGACCAAATCAGTACTAAACCCCCCCAAAACACAAACGGTACCCCCATAATATTGGTAAGGATGTGTCCCTACCATCCATACCCAAATCTAAGCACCAGGGTGTACAATGCAATGTAAAGGAATATAACTCTACGCAATTCGTCTATACTGATACAGTATACATTAGAAAGGGGGAATTAATCTAAATGTAATATCATTGGTCAAAGATTCTAATTCATTTCTAATTAATTAAGACATTGGGCCTCTACTAATAATTATAAATTAACAAATTGGATTTTAGCAATACAAAGATGTTAGAAACGATGGATCATCCCATGAATCCGGTGCACACTTTTTTTAATTGGGGCAGTCGCATCGTGGACTTTTATGCCGGAGCACCGATGGAAATCTGAGAATCTTACCATCCTCAGTACTGAAACTACACTATACAGAGCTGGATCACGGCACCTTGATGACTTTTCCGACAGGTCTCCTAGTGAAAAAGCTAGCTGCCTAGTCGCAACTTAATATCTGATTTAAACATTTATATAAAACGTGTTCCATGGGTGTTATATGATCACCAGCTTTAAAGCAGTATTTTTTTAAGCTTCTTTTCCAAAGATTGGCAGGTGGATATTCTGTTTTCGAATTATCTCTTTAAAAAGTACCGCGAAAGTGCAGAGTGTGCAATACTGAATACATTTCATCGACAAGCTGAAGATTGTTCTGTGAACATGCCGTATCCTCGAGGCGTGCAGTAAGCTACCGGTTTCTTTTACATCATAGGTTTCATCAACAGGCTGACATTCTAGAATTAGACTGTTGCTTGCTTTACTTGACCAGCAGCCTTCAGGTGCTGCGTTGACAGCAGATGTCACTGTTGAGCGATGAGTGAGTGGATCCCGGCCGCTTCAAACACCTCACAGCACATCAGTCGGTTTGCAATCTCTGGACCTCCGCGAAACACATTAGCTAATTATACACAGTGGGGAGGCATTCGCTCCGATGGGGAGGTACATTTGTACATTGTAGTGTACATTTCAAACAACATATAGGTGTGAACAGCTAAAGAGGTGCTCCACCAATCACAGAAAAGGAAATACTCAGTTATCCTGGATGAAGAAGTGTACCAAATGTAGATTTGGTTTGAGTACTCTGGAATTATCTAGATATATAAACATTCTCAAATATTTATGAAGAACATTTCAGAAACACTGACCATGCAATAGTATCCAAAATCTAATATTAAAAGTCTTGGGGTAGAGGTTCTGCAGCCTGTCTCCATAGTTTTTTTTGCCATGCACAGTCACACAGGAGCCCAGTCTTATTTTCCAGCTCCCTGCGGTCTTCTGTCATTGCGTTTTAAAAATATACATCCAAATTTGAGTGAAGTCAATGAGCCCCATCGTTCAAAGGCCCTATATGTTTTGTTTCCATAGTTTGATGAATTTACAGCTCATCCAGCTTCCTTACACCCTATACAGAACATACACATTACCTGTGGTATACATAGATGTTATGGGTACTGCACTGACACTACATACAATATTCACATTAAACATGCACTAATGCATGTTTCATTACATGCGTGTGATCCCCAGCACTTAGTAACTGCTTCAGGGGTAAGGGTCTGCATTGTAAAGCATTAGTTCCTTGCATCTCCTGTGCCGGTGCTCAACGCATGTCTGCTTTAAAATTACTTCAGACTGGGTCACCTCAGAACTAGGTCATGTGATCACGTTCCCTTTCTCTTCATTGTGAAACTTCTAGCCTATATTGTATATCGGTAACCATCTTACATAAATATTACAATGAGAATAACTGATTCAGAGACTGATGAATAGAAAATTACTTGTATCGCATGAAAAACAATTGATCCTTAAAACTATTCAAAAACTCATATGAGACTGCAATATAAATACAGCCATTTTCCAAACCGCTTTACCTTCTGGGTCGTGGGGGCAATATAGTAACTCCAATTAGCCTCAGCATGTCTTTGGACTGTGGGGGGAAACCAGAGTGCCCAAAGGAAACCCCACGATGACACGGGGAGAACATGCAAACTCCACACGCATGTAACCCAGGCGGAGACTTGAACCCAGATGAGGCAACAGTACCAACCACTACACCATCATGCCACCCCATGCAATATAAATACATGAAATAAAATTCCATCCCACCATCGATCTTCCAGCTGCTTGTTTATGAAGATGGTGCACATTCTGGATAAGATGCTACTTTAAATAAAACATGTACTTTTTTCATATTAGGGCATTTAAATTATCATTATCTTAATGTTGACCACATGATCTGCTCTTCTCAGAAACTAATGACACGTGATGCTCAACACATTACAGTCCAGTGTGTTTAATGGTGCACATTTCAATATGCTTACTAGTCTGTAGTCAATGATGCATAATGGTCTATAGTCGTTCCATCTTCTGCGGCTCCTAATCCCATACGAGGCCGCAGTTCTTACCGGTATACAGCACATATAGTGATTAATGGCCTACAGTCCATTCTGCTTGGTGGTGTGCAGTCTGAAGTAGTGTAGAAAAAGTCCCATTTCAAAAGACCGAAAATAGGAAAGGAGGAAATCTGTTTTGCTTATGGTTAACTGAAGGGGTTATTCTGCGTTGTCCATTTTAAAAAAAGGAGTGTGTTCCATTTTACAAAATTCATTTTAAAATATTTAAGCGACAAGTGCTCGAGAGCTGGTAGGGAGATACTGACCCAGGTTTTTACAATAAAAATCCCTTTTCTATATTTCATCCAGATTTGTAAAAGGTTTGCAAGGCAAAACATAAAGGCCTCTTTCCCGCCCACTGAGAGATCCTGCTTTAATGGCTGCGGGCAAAGTATCGGTAATTTAAACTACCTCTGAAAAGGCTTCCAGCTGGAATATACATCAAAACACAGCAACTTAAAATAAATTTTAGGTTAAACACTTTCCAGATTTTTACTTTATGCTGACATTAATAAACTTAAATATTTCCTATTTGTGCAAATCATAACAGATCACAATTAATTGTACAATTACTGAAAATTCAACATATATTTGACTTTATAATCCCATTGCTGGAGATGTACCCATGTCACGGCAGAACAGTCACATTAAACACATTGTACGTTCAGAGATTTTAGTTTCTCATTTTCATCGTTCCTAATGTGGATTACCCTCATGAATACACAGTAACTAGATGCTTTGCACTGCATGCTTTCATTAATTTATTTTGATTTGGATTACAGTCTGTTCGAAAGGCTTCAATAGGTACCATTTCTTTTGAAGCGGCACTGTATCATTTATACGCACCCTCTTAAAAATCTGAATTAGGCAGTGGGTTACGAACTTCCCACTGTGGGTGTGGCAGTTATTGCTGAACGACTTCATACTCTCACTGGGGTGGGTAACTCTGATGTGATGGGGCTTTAATTCCTGCCTCTTCTGTGTATGTGTGGAGCTTGCATGCTCTCCCTGTGTTGCGTGGGTTCTGATCTGCAATCCAAAGTCCTGCAGTTTGGCCAGCTGGTGTCTCATGCTCCCATAGAGTAGGCCTGTGTGTGTGTGTGTGTGTGTGTGTGTGTGTGTGTGTGTGTCTGTGCCCTGTGATAGACTGACATTCCATCCAGGGGGTACCCCAGCCTTGTGCCCAGTGCTAGATTGGTCACAAGTCCCTCTGAGCCACTGACACTGTGGTTAGAAGATGAGCAAATCGTTAGTCATTATCAACGAAATAGCTAATAATGCAAAATATAAAATTCTGAAAGCATAAAGCAAATAAGTCTGTATTCTGTTTTAGAAGTGCGTGCCTGCATTACAGCTCATACACCATACTGCGTCTTTTGTAGATTTCTATTTCTGTAAACTGATTGTTGTACTGTGGCTGCTGTTCAGTGAGTCATTGTTTTAATACTAAAGCACCTCAAACCCTTCAGAAATATGACACTCGAAACATATTCCAGCCAGTCTACCATCTGTCCTTGCTCCCCAGCCTTGAGTATGTTATCAAGGTCTAATCAGCAGTGTTCTCATCAAAGACGTGACTAAAAACGAAGCCAACCGTTTCAGCCATTGTCGAAGTCCTGCGCTGACTGTTTACTCGCCATAGTTTTCAATCAGTGGGCTCCCAGAATGTGCATTGATAATCTATCCTGACAATCTAAAGCCCAAATTTATTATCAGAGCTGACAAGGCAGCATGAAGAGATGGGAGCTGCCATTTTCATTTGTTTTGAAAGCGAACAGGTAATCTGTCAGGCAAAGGGGAATTTAAATGCACTTGATTCATTCAGCCCTTGTCGATTCTTAATCATGCTTGACATGTATATTAAATGCACATTAAATGTTAGCCTGTATGGTGCCTCGACAATCACAGAATGTATTTGTCTGTCTTTGGTACAAAGGTTACAAATGTGTATTCTGGGATGGAGTGGGAGAATTCTAAGATGCTTCGCATGGTTCTCTTTGCAAGCGGATATATTTAGCAATATACGATTCTGTTAAAGCCCAACCGACAGTGGTAGTCTGTGATAAACATTAACTAAGCACTTTCAGTATTTATTAAATAAACATAAGTGTTAACAAGCAGTGTTAGTCTGTCATATCTAAATACAGTAATATTATCTATGAAAAATAATTATCAGGAGTGGTGTGTTAAATGCCAAGAAGCAGTGTCAGTGTTAGTCTGTGGGGAAAGTGAAACTGCAGGATGAGTCTACCATGAATTATCCAGCGTTAGTGTCTGCTAATTAACAGGCATCAATCTCAGCCTATGGTAAATACACAGAACCAGCTGTGAGATGTGGTGGAAAGGGCAGGCTGGGCTGTGAATCAGGGGACTGTTATTACTACGAACCATACACTGGATATAAACTGGTATTTTTTGTACCATGATGGTAAAATCCATCCATCCATCCATCCATCCATCTATCCATCCATCCATCCATCTTCTACCAGTTTATCCTGGTAAGGGATTATTAATTGTTTTTTTTGTACCATGTGGTGAAATCCATTCATCCATCCATATTTTAATAGCTTAACATGATTAGGGCCCCACGGAAACTGCAAATATAAGTAAAGGAATAAGCTAATAAATAATTAGAAAATGCGATCCCGGCAATTTGCCTCCAAATTATTGACTTTTTTCCCAGTTAAACCCCGTGGCCCTGCTTTTGTCGTCCAACCCAACCTTAGACTGACAGACCCTTGCGGCCCGGTCAGTTTACAACCCTCACTGCTTTCAGCAGGAACAGCCGCAGGCCTGCCTGCCTTCCAGCAACTCCTGCATGCTCACCGAGTGCCCAGCTTGGGAGAGAGCTGCTGTCCACGAGCCCCCCCTTCGAGTCCCACCTCTCTGCCGCCTTCACATACTCCGCATGAGGAACCTACAACACAGCTGCAGGTAGTGGCATTACCTGAGGATACACTCCCTGCAGACGCAAAACGATGGATGGTGTCTGACACAGATCTGGGAAGGAGGACGTTGTCCCCAAATGCCCTGGAAAAATGCGTCAGGGAAACCACTGCTAGGGGTCCCCGTCGGATCTGTCAGCTCCTTTAAAAAAACTTCCACCTCTGTCACCCGTGTCCCTAAAATAGATGCCCAGTGGTTCTTTACCAGTACTTTGGCATAAAGAATGATTATATCACAAAGGGTAAGAAATTTCCCAGTTTCTGATTTCAGAAAGCCATCAGCAGGCTTGGACTGGCCACCTCCTCCCCACCATTTAGGAAAATTTATGATAGCCCCCCCATTGCATCAAAACTTATCATGAGGGAGTGATTTTTCATCCTAGTCCAGCCTTGACCATCATCGTATGGTCCAGGTCCGCTTTCATAAATGTTGAATTGCCATTTGCACAGACTGCCTTCATCTGTTGATTGATATTCTGAACTGGGTTGGAGTTCATTTGTCCATTATACAGTAATTCTTTCAGGTATAGCTTTAAAGTAGTTATTGTGTATTCTGAAAAAGGGAACTGTGTTTCTTTCTTCATCTAACAAACATATTGCTTCAGGCAAACACAGGTAGGCATGAATGTTTCTGGGGGAGCAGTAAGGTTGAGGATAAAACCCTTCTACCGCATGTTATCAACTGATAACCCTATGAAGTACGATTATTCTGGGTTTACGTCAGACTGGGAGCCAAAGCTAACCTCTCAGGGGTCTGCTGGGCCCCGGTTTCAATTTGTATCTTGCGTAGTTCACCTACCCATTAGCCACTCCGCGAGGATGCATCAAAAATTTCCCCATTCCCTCCTCTAAAAAATCCCTCTATCCTTGTGGACGTCATGAAGAACTGATGAATTTATGTTTATAACTTAGTAAAAGACTGCTCACTTAAGTGATTTAATGGAATGTTACATTTCATGATTTTTAAGTTTTAAACAGATATAAGGAAAACGATATGAGCTACTTAAACCTGTGTTCTTTGGACAGTTTCCCAGACCTCCCTCTGGTTTTCTATGTCTGAGTGATGCACAGCCTTCTCGGATCATTTTAAAGAGCACTTGGAAGACTTTGACCGTGTTTAAATACAAGCCGCCACATGTTTAAGACCTGAGAGCAAAATCCCATGCCCAGAGGCTGAGTAATGTGACATTGTTTGTTACATACCTATACACAAGCAGTGTTAGTCAACAGCAAACAATAACTGAAAATGTGGAAAATATGATTCAGCAATGCTAGCCCCTCATCAAAAGTGGTCCTGTCGCTTCCTGTGTCTTCATTTAAATGATGAGCCCTAGCGGTAAGGACTCTTCAAGATTACAGAACACTTTGGTGATGTAGACTACAAATGATGTGTCAACTGGAAGAATGCACTCCAAACATATCACAACAACAAAAAAAGGAAAATCTGGTGTGAGGAGAAGCCAGAACTTCCCAAAACATCTATTCCTGTTCCAGAACACAGTGGTGTCCAGCTCACTGCCCATGGTTTGAAAGTCCTCCTGTCTCAGTGAGGGCTTGTAATGCTGGTTAGACAATGGCTGGGCCCATTATGTTTGTGTATGAAATTTGAGTGTTTTGAATTATAGGTGTTTACGATTTAATTAAAACTGTTTATTGGGACACAATATAAGGGAACTGCTTTGACGTAATTGTATTCATATATTCTTTCACCACTGCTTTGTAATAACTATAACTATTATTCATGCTCAGTGAGTGGCAATTCAATATCAGCAGTCAAGATGGCTTCAAAGTCATGAGTATAGTCACGTATATTGCCAGGTGTATGAGAATGGAGACATAACTGAATGTGATTGGTCTGTTTGAGTTAAAAGGTTTCTATGATTGGTTGTGAAGGAGAAGACCAAGAGGGCCAAGTGGGGTTACATCACCTGTCAGAGAGCCAGCGTCTGGATTTTAATGCACTCTTTCAATATGGAAATTCGTTTGCCTGAATATTCTTTTCTTGTTAATGTGAGCTACTCATGCAGCCTATAACAACACCAGAGTAAATATTTCAAGTTAACACTCTTCAGGAGGAATTTTCATGCATTATATGGACAAAAGTATTGGGGCACCTGGCTATTACACCTGCAGGAACTTTTATGACATCACATTATGAAACCATAGGCATCAATATGGAGTTGGTCCCTCCTTTCCAGCTATAACAGCTGCCAGAAGATTTCTGTGGAAGAGCATTTGTGAGGTCAGGCACTGATGTACGATGTGAAATCCTGACTTCTGTTCTAGTTCAATCTTCTGACAATCTTCTGTTCTAGTTCATCTCAGAGGTGTTCAGTGAGGTTGAGGTCAGGGCTCTGTGCAGGCCAGTCAAGTTCTTCCACACCAAACCCACCTAACTATGTCTCTATAAGCCTGGCTTTGTGCACTAGGGCACAGTCATGCTGGAACAGAAACGGGCCTTCCCCAACTTTGGTGACTTTTACGCACTGTAAGTGTAAAAGAAATTCAACAAACTGACTTATTGCAAAGGTGGTATCCTATGACAGTGTTGCGCTCAAATTCACGGAACTCTTCAGAATGACTCGTTCTTTCACAAATGTTTGGAAACCTGACTGCATGGCTGGGTGCTTGATTTTACACACCTGTGGCAATGGGTCTGAATAAAACACCTGAACGCAATGATTAAGAGGCGTGTCCCAACACTTTTGGCCATATAGAGTACAGTATATTACAGACACTGTTCCTCATAACCCAAAAATCATGCATCACCACATACTGGCTCTGCTAAGCATACTGGTTAATTCCATATCTCGCATTTACCAGGAAAAAAGAAAAAAGTGTTTCAGGAGGAATTTGCTGAGATGTGTGAAGGCACTTTCTGGCTAGAGCCTATTATATTGGTTCCTAAGCCCAAAGGATTCATTCCGTTCTATGTTGACTATTGTAAATTTAATAAGGTGTCTAAATTCAATGTGTATCCCATGCCCTCTATTGATGCACTGCTAGGCAGGACGCAGTTTGCTTTTGTTCAACACTGGATTTCACCAAGGGCTACTGGCACATTCCCTTATTGCTGCAATGTGCGGAAAAATCAGCTTTCCTTCTCTGCAGCTGACAGTGGGCCCTTTATCCTCATGTTTTTGCATTCGTGCTCCACGGCAACTAGCTAAAACAGCTGCTTATAGCCAACGCTTAATACAGAATGTTCAGCACTTGAGGGTGATCCTGCAATTTTTGAGAGAAACATGGGCTACTGCTGCCCAAAAAATATTAAATTTGGTGTACCGAATTACAATATCTGTGCTTGGAGGGCGGAGAGCTTAGACTAAAAATCAATGAAACAGCAGTAATCACTTTCTGCTCTCACACAAGGACTCACAGCACTCAATAAAAGGCATTTTATTCATTTCAACAACTAAAAAATAGGGAAAATACACACCAAATCAGAGCGTCCCACACAGAATGGCGGGTTTTCTAACCAAACGTCCCCTAGGGTTGGACAGCATGTTAGGACTTGAGCGGCTCAAGAACGAGGAATACGAAAGACCCTCAGATGTCGACAGTTGGAGGATGCACAAGAACACCAACACAGCAACAAAGTTTTTAAAAACAAGACTCTGGCAAGGCGAAGCATCACAACCCAGAAATAAGATGCTGGTGAAGGGAACTGTACTGTAGACCCAGAGATGCCAGCAAACAAAGAAACCCCTTGAAGATCCGAGCTGCTGCTGAGCATTGAGCCCAAAGAGTAACGAGTCCCAAGCGAAGCTCACTGCTCAGTCAAAACTGACCTTGCAGTCTTTGCTTACAGTTCAGAGTATGGTCACGCAGATCTCTCTGAAATAATTCTGCGGGTACGCAAAGCAAACTCTAAAAGCAGGAGAGGTGCTTTATTTAAAATTGTTCAATCCTGTTCTTTCCCTGTCCTTTGGATCTGAACCAACAGGGAGACTAGACTCAAATGCAAGGCGCCACATGGAATTTTGTTGTGAACCACTGTATAAATCACATGACTTTCCTGTCCTTCCTGTTCTGACCGCAGCTTGTGATTGGTGGTGATGGTGTTTGAGGGGTTAGAGCGGGGGTCATCAGCACTGACTGCTAATTATTTTAACCCGCTCCAGGTTTCCTATCGTGCATATTAATCACTGCATTCTGTATTTAATTACCTGGAAGAACCCCAAAAATGCACGTCCCGGTAGGCAAATAGTACCCATCTCCCCCTATATCTGTTTCCTTTTCAATGTCCGTTGAGAGGACAGTTATTTTTTCTGTAACTTTTGGCTGCTGTCCATCCTGTGCATACTCTGAAAAGGACAACACTTTACTTGAAGGGGGCACAAGTAACTTGGCATCTCAATTACTACTCGAGTACAAATCATGAACGAATACAGAACTGTATGAAAGCCATTATGACTGATTAATGATGAATGAACATTGGATCAGTACCTAACACTTCATCTCTGGTTAATTAAGGCGTTAAATAAGAGTGTGCTACCACATTATTTATACCCCCTCAAATAAAGTATTACCAAAAGAACAGCATCCCTAAGTATGGATCTGATTCCTTGTCAATCCTGTGTGGTGGTGTCCTCTATCCCAACCACAAAAGTGTCAAATTATGGGAAATGTCAACAAGTGGAAGAGTAATAGGATGTGCTTCGTCGAGAGAGAGAGAGAAAGAGAGAGAGAGAGAGAGAGAGAGATGGATGGATGGATGGAGAGATAGATAGATAGGAAAGGTATCAATCAGAAATATCTTTTTTGATGAATAAATACAACACTGTTCTGTCCAGCATGAAAATGAACCAGAGAAGTTAGAATTCAGTGAATGATAACCAGCAGGGTTTGTTTGTAGAAAATATGAATCAGTGCTGTTAGTCTACAGCAAACAACAGTTGAAAGTGTTTGTGGAAGATATAAACCAGCAGTGTTAGTTTATCATCAATGATAACTAGCAGAGCTGATTTAAGGAGAAAACAAACTAACATTGTTTGTCTGTGGTAAATATATGCCGGCTTGGCCTATATCGAATATAGTAGTATCGTTGGTATTTGATGTATGTGAAAAAGTTGTGATGCGAACCACTTATGTGAATGAGTTACTAAATACCACCATTGTTAATCTACTGTGAATAATAACTGGCAATATACCTCTTTGTAAACACTCATTGAGAAAAATTCCAAAAAAGCAGGGAAGTGAAAGGAGGTGGGATAACAGTCTTTCTTAAATGGTCCCGAGTAAGTAATTATGAAAGAGCAGATACGCTGCCTGGATATCTAACGGCTGACTCTCACATGTTCTCACATGTAGTCTCTGTGGTTGTTTCTGGTTCATCATTGGCCAGTGTGTATGCTGTGAGGTCACACCCCTCAGCACAAACATAGTGATCGCTGGTGGTCTGAATCACACCTCTCTCTCTCTGACACTGCACTTGTTTTGTAGGCTGTATGTGTGGACCTAATTATTCCTCATTAATAACCAAAGACTAATAACTCAAAAGCACCTGTGGATTCTTTGGAGACATGGAGAAACGAGAGCTGTTTCTCAGGGATCATGTGAGATTTAAAACATGTTCCGGCCTCGAGAAGATATGCTGAAGAACGGGGCGAGTAATAACTGAGGGTTTCTATAGCAAACACATCAACCGTCAAAATATATTTAATGAGGGCAGACACATGGAAGAACTTTCAGTAATGGAAGAAGAGATCAGATTAGCCCATTACTGCCAAAAAAAGAGGGCTATGAAGATAGATAACATTCTGAAAGAAATATTACAAGAAACTGTAGAAGAATCAGTGTTGCCCAAATTATACAAAAAAAAAATTCAAAACAATTCAATAGCCTACAAATTGGATGAGATTGGTTTATATATTCCAAGGAAATGAAACATGAAGGATTGTGCAAATTATCGTGCAATTTCCTCACATCACATGTCAGTAAGATTATACTAAAGATCATTCAATAGATTAAAGCGCTACTGAGGAAGAGCGCTGCCTGATGTGCGAGCAGGATTCAGGAAAGGCCACAGAACAAAAGGCAGCATTGACACTGATGCACAATGGATAATCGAAAAAAAAAAACAAGGAATACCAGACGGAGGGCAACATGGGCTATATTGATTGTAGCAAAGCCTTGGATTGTGTTGACCATGTTACACTATGGATTGCTATCAGTGAAACAGGTGTACCAGAGCATCTTATAAAGAATCTGTACACTGGATAAGACCCAGAGTCAGGACCGTGTAGGGAGAAAATGAGCGATTCCAGATTTGCGAAAGAGAAAGCATTCTATCATTATACCTATTCAACCTTACATATGCGGGGCACATACAGTAGTGAGAGAGGCTGGACTGAAAGACAACTACGGGCTCAAGACTGGAGGAAGAAACGTCAGCAGCTTTTGAAATGCCAGACTTACAGTGGGAAATGAAGAAGATCTGAAGGCACATCTAAAGAAGAGTTAAAGAGCAAGCTAAGATAGAGATTATGGCAATGGTAAAGAACACAAAGGAAATAACTACATCATGGTCATTTTAGTGAAAACATTCAAGCTATTTTGCCTTTGTGAAACAGTCACAAATAACCAAAGCTCCTGTAGTTAAGAAGAGATTACAGACAGATACTTACAGTAGCAGAGATGTAATGAAAGTTCTAATAGCAAAGATCTACGTTTATATCTTTATTAAAAAGGGTGTTCATGTCGCCGTACCCCAATACCAAACAAACTTCTCCAGATGGTACTACATCAAACCAACTATTTTGCAAAAATAGTTGTCTAATTCTGTTTCTGATTCTGATTTTGGGGAATCATTAGCATTTGTGTAACGCTTTTCCACAGATATTCTTTCGGAACGGAGTGTTTATTATCTTGGTAAAGCAGATACATGCTTTCATTTGAAACAGCTAAACAGTCTCTCTAAGGGAATTAATATCAGCTCCCCACTTTCCCACTTTCTCCTGTGGGGAAGAATCTCCTTTGATATTTCTCCGTAGGCTGCACTGTCGCTGAAAGGAAGAAGCTGGCAGTTATTAATCAAAGTGCCTGTGGAGTTTGGAGAGCAACCAACTGCCCCCCCCCACCCTTCCCAGGTGCCCTCCCTCAGGTGACCTCCCCAAGATTGCCATGGGATGGGCCTGGATGACTCAGTGACTCTGAGTTTGAAGATGACAGTGACCAAGTACTGTGAGATAATCATATTATCATCTCAGCCTCCAGTCTCCTGGATTTCAGGATCATGGGCCTCTAGAAGGACCATAAAATCGTCTAAAAGCCAGTCCATGCCCATATAGCTGTGGAAGCAGAGTGGGAAGGTAATACCTAAAAATACAATATGGGCAATATTTCCATGGTGATGTGCCTCACTGAAAATTTGGCAGACTTTATGACATTTTTGTCAGGAAAAAACAATGGGAGCAAATAGAACGTAACAACGTTTCACGCCAGATTGTACCAGCTTTATACACCTGGAAAGTCTGAGGAATAGGAGACAACACAAAAGAGTTAATCAGAAATAAAGTTAGGAAGACTGCGCTGTAAATAAACAGGTGTGTTAAAGATAGTGACACGATCTCATGGCTGAGCACCACTTACGACGCATTGGCTCTTCAAGCTTTACTGAATGGAAGCGAGGATGAAAAGGGCTACGTGCCGTACTCATACAGAAGGCTAAATAATGCCCTCTCCAAACCTGATGAACAGCTCCTGGATCTCTCCTTTCAGCTGCTTTATAGGTCAGGCAGAGATCCATCAGACATAGTAGGCCGAGGTAATTGCTAAATTGTTTGTATCTGTTCAGGCAGGATGTCATCAAATAGCATGAGCTCCAGTGCTGTAGCCACCTGTCTGACCAGACCACTGAACAGCTCACACTACTATATACACTTTCCATACTTTATGCAACTAGTACTGTATCTAAGGCCCTCTTTACACTTGGTCTGAAAAAAATGCATCTTCGGCGAGTGGATCATAAGCGGACAGCAGAGACACACTGCCGTTTGCATCTGTGTCGATTATGTGTCTCTAAGATGTCCAGCCGACCTCTTGTGTTCAGATTTTCATTACTGTCCCACCCTCAGGTATAGTGACGTCCTTGTTGGGGACGCATCCAGGACACATTCATCTTTGCACTACAAAAGATACGTGGTCAAACGCTTCCCAGACCACCTCAGCAAATTGTTTGGCTGATCAGATCACTATGCGTCTCGGTGATCATTTATACTTGTTAAATTACCCGAGACGCAGGGCCTAAGTGCCGTTTCACATCTGATTGTGCATCTTCTATTCACTCTTTATATATATGCTGCTGTTACAAGTACTGCCCTCCTGTTCAAATCTGGCCCTCGAATTCCAAATCCAGGTCTTGTTTTCAAGTCTCCCTGGTAGTCAGCTTAATAATTTCTGGCTCTAATTGGCCAGAGGCTTCAAAACTGGCTCTCAGGTAAAAGAAAGCTGGAAAAACAGCAGTGCTCAGCCCTTGCGGACCGTGATTTGAATAGCCCCGATGTACTGTTTGCAGCTGAATGAATAAGCATCTCAATGCACTTGTTGCACATAGTCAATATATCATCTCCAAACTTGACTCTATTTTACTGTTTCAGCCCCTTAACTTCAGACACCATGGACCCGGCCAGTGGAGAACATCGGCACATTATCTTTAAAGAAGTTCCCAGCCACTTCTTAATAATCTCCTTCCACTAACCCCATTAATACTCTCTAACAGGAAACCTATAACCTCTTTACTACAGTCAGTTAAATATTGTTTCATATCTGACCACAGGAAGCTTCCTCCTAGATGGCATTTGCTTTCCAGAGAAAGGAGCTGTAATTGAATCAAGCTAATTTCAGCGGATCCCTCCTGGTCGTTTGTTTCGCTGACAGCACTGCTCACCAGTAATAGAGCCTGAGAGAGGCACGCTCGCAAAATGAGAAGAAGGGAAGGCGATGCTGCCCGCCATCCTCGCGGCTGGATCACAAGTGCAGCAATTGGTACTCTAACACATACTTGTGTAACACAGTCAGGTGCAGAAAAACACTGTCCTATGCAGTTTCCCTTAAGGTGACACTGCCTGGTACATAACACTGAAAAATCGAATAGCGTGAACCTGCACACTCCAGCACAACTTATCACAGTACAGTGTAATACTTACCATCCTGTGCCGAGCACAGGCTATGAGGGTGCAGTGTGCTAGTCCCTGCTAGACTGTAAGCTACTTGTAGATGTTTTGTGTTTTGTATCAATCAATTATTTCCTGGAGATTCACTACGTATCAGGCTTCCTTTTTGACTAATCATTATTCATTAAAATGAGGTCACCGGTGGAGAAGTATCTCTTAGGCCAAAATCACAGATGCGCGTGCAAAGGGTCATTGAATCTGTTTCCGTTGCTCTGTTGTTCACCTTATCCTAGTTTATGGCTCTGCAGCCATGAGTTTGGCTGTGATTTTGACTAGGTGGGGTCTGTCAGTCTGAGACAAAGGACCAGACAGTCCCTCTTTATACCTGTCTACTAGGTCACTATAAATATAAATTTGTGTGCAATTGAATTAGGCTCCGTTCAGATGGACTCCTGGTGAGCAAGCAGGTTCTGTTCTTTTATATTTACTTATTTAACAGATGCTGTTGTCCAAAGCGACGTGCAAGTCAGGGAGCCTTGGCGTTAGGGTCAGGATTAGCTAGTGTCCCTGTAGCAGTCGGGATGAAAAGCCTCGCTACTGGGCCAAATAGTGATCTAATTGCTCTGCTGGCCACAGGATTCGAACCTACAGCCTTCCAGACACCGGCACAGATTAGCTGAGATTTAACTATCAACTGCTGGGGCAAGACTTTGAAGAATATATAGGAATGCGGGAAATGTTTAGGTTGAGCATGGAACCCAGAGTTAATCTCCCCCATGCAGCTGAATTTTCCTTTACGTTCTTATTTTGTCTTCCGAGCCTGGATACTTGTGAGTAAATTCTTTGACAGTTGCTTCTTTGTTTAGCCCTTTGGGGAAATTATTTTGGCGGCTATAGCAGTTTATTTTACTTAGCATGTTGTGCCTTGTAGCAGAGCACAGACCGCGCACTGCTGTTCAGCAGAAAGCAAAGCGGCACACTTCATTTACTGTAGCAGAATGCCGGCTGTCTGAAATGTCTTCAAAGACTGTCTTGAGCAGTGGAATCTGGGGGAAAAAGAACAGGTCTTATCTTCATCCCGGCCAAAGTTTCAAAGTAAAACAGGGAAAAGATACGAACAGTGGAAAGAATCGAGCAATTAATTGTCTTCTGAGCTTGGCTTCTATCCTCAACACTCAGCCAAGAAAAGTCTATTACAGGAACAGGGCAATAATTAAGCCTGAACATCAACGACCGATAAAACATTCCTCATCCCCCCCAACCCACCTCTCCATCTATCTTTTGCATAACTCTAAATGGACTATAACAAAGCACTTAAACTGCATAAAATGAAATTCAAATCAGATCCCCACTCCAGACCACATTCATGACCCGAACATGACTTATGTAAATGGGAAAGGTGCATTCACAATCAGTCAAAGCTAATAATATTAAAGCGTTTGAGTTGCGCTTCAAAATCCATACAGGTGCCTTTGAAGGTCTACAGATGAAGGCAACAGCATTGACTCAAAGTAGCTATGATCACATGGGATTTATATGGTTAGGGTTAGACTAAATATGTCCCAAAGGCAGGCAAACACACAATGAAAATAACCCATGGGTCTTTGCCAAGAACAGAACAAACAAGAACATAAATAATTTTGCCTCATTCTTTGCTCCTATTTGAACTTTCCCGGATAATAGAATTTCTGACATTGTTCACTTTAAGCTCTGTTTACCATCTGCAATATTAGTATAACAAAGTAACATGAGCCTGACTGCCAGTTGATTCTCCAGTCTATGAACCCTGACTTAAGCATCCCCTAAGCCTGACTTTACTAGGCTGTCAGTATGATTGATTAGTCTGACAATCTGAATTTAACCGGCTGTCAAAATGATTTACTAGTATGTTAGCCTGACTTTACTAGGCTGTCAGTATGATTTACTAGTCTGTAAATATGAATTTAACCGGCTGTCAAAATGATTCACTAGTATGTTAGCCTGACTTTACCAGCCTATAAGTCTGACTTTACTAGGCTGTCAGTATGATTCACTAGTCTGTTAGTCTGACTCTACCACCCTGTAAGGCTGATGATTCTCCAGTCAGTCTTCATTAGACTTCATCCTACCACACTGAGTCTGATAAGGGAGTGACGCATCTCAGAGATAATGATGCGTAATGACACACAAATAAATCATTTTTCAATAATCAGAGACTTGAATTTTGAGAATTTCATGAATTAAACCATCTTCTTCAAATTTATCGTAACAAACACAATGCAGTGAACATTCTGATATGATTTTTCTGACCCATTAATTGTATTCAGGGAGTAATTCATGCGAAGAAAAAAAATGTACAATTGTGATAGATGTAAAAAAATAATCATATATACTTAAACGGTTGTCTCCATATTATATTCCCCTGTACAATGAAGGTATGAAAGAATGTCAATAGCCACAAATGTCCATTATACAGGGTTTCATAATTTGCCCCAAGTAACAGAAGCAGAATTGCTCATGACAGAAAAGAAATAGACTGACCCAAAAACAGTCTGCGATGCTCTGCAGTACTTGTGTTCTTTACACACATGAACGGTTATGGTTGTGGATCATTTGCTATCCTTCAGCCTGTTCTTCAATTAATCTGTGTCTCCACTAAATGCCTTTAGAATTTATTACAAAGATAATTTGCCTAGCAACAGTCTATTGTATATCTGGAGAACCTGTGCATATGCTTAGCAACAGCCTAGAGCACATTTCATTAGCAATAGACCAGTCTATGTCTTTAGCAAAAAATGAACGCATGTGTTTAGTTACAGACCAGTGCATATGGCTTTAGCAACAGACCAGCACAAATCCTTAGCAACAGATGAGTGTAAATGCTTAGCAACAGACCAGCACATGTCTATGGGAAACACATCAGTGCACACCCCTAGCAACAGACCAGTGCTATGGCAACAGACTAGAGAGGAACAGAAAAAAAAACAGTACCCTGTTTAGCAAAGGATTTTAAAAAAAAAAAAAGATTTACATAAATGTGTCCATATTTGCATGATGGCTTCTCTGATAAGCAGTAATCGGCAAACCCTAGATATTATAAGAGTAGAGTCCAATACGTCATACTCAGGCTATATCACTCTCCAGTGTAAAGGGCACAGAGTGTAACTGTGTTTCCCTGCTTGGTACTGCCCAGGATATGGAAGAAGGGTTCCTGTGACAATGTACTGGATAAATGATCGGAAAAAGGAAGAATGGATGGAAATGTTCCCAGCATTTAGTCAAAAATGTAATAGCAGATCTTGGTTTAAAATGACACATAAATCAATTTGTGATTTGTGTCACACAGAAATTAGGTTCTTTTTTTGGCAGCACTGATAGGTAGCACTGGCATGTCCTAGCACAACTTTAATTATATAAATGTAAAGAGGTGCAACATTTGTATAACTCCTGCACCCAAATAAACACCTACATTCAACAATATGAACAAAGACCTAACCCTGACCTCATATAATCATGTGAAAATTTTGTCGGTGGATTACATTATAACCATATTCCCAAATCCAAACATGTGCACCCATGAAAATATCTTGATTGGATTACACTACAATCACATCCATAACCCTAACCCTAATTCACACCAATCAAAAGATACTTACACAATATACTTACACTCATCTTACACAATATTTTATCTATAGCTATCGAATATTACTGTTGTGATGATGCAGTTAAAAGCTCTTTGATACAATGTATTCCTCCTTCTTGGGACCTTATTTTACAGAGTTCCAGTCTCATAGTGCGTAATAGAAAGATGTGTATCATTTTTCACGACACAGTCCTTCTCCAGGCTGTGCTGCTGCTTCCTTATTGATTGTGTTTTCAGTCCTGTATTGACGATCATCCACATTTACCTGGGTTTCCCATGAGTTGCACCATTTGCACCAAAATAAAGTACAAGTACAGTACAGGAGATTCTAAATTAGTGTGTGAGTTTGCGAATATTCTGTGTTATCTATGCAAGGAATGTCCTACCTTACACATGGGATAGACTCAGGATCACCGTCACCCAAACTGGGTCAGCTCTTATTAAAAATAGATGTACGGATGGAGCGAACATGGGAATGAAGGATTACTACACTAGTCACTGTTATTGGGAAAAGCCATTCCTATTATAGCATTGTACTTCCCATTGACTGAGTGATGGAAATATATGGCTTCAGGTCAGAGAAGGGCAGACAAAGTCCAGACAGACCCTTAACGGGGGATGAGTCCTTAAAAAGAATGAATATCACCAGCCACATAATGACACTGGGGGACTCCCAAGCTTTCTGGGCAATATTATAGCAAAGTAGACCCAAGTCCGGATCCCAGTCTAGCTGATGGAGAAGACAGTGTAAGAAAATGGCAGGAAATTGAGAACTGAATGCTGCAACCTCAGCCGACGTGTGTGTGTGTGTGTGTGTGTGTGTGACCATACGTATTAGGCTGGTCTTCAACCCTCTAAATATTTAGTGCACAATTTATCCCCCAACCTAATTACCCCCCCCCCCCCCATTTTTAAATTCTAAGAGGTTCTAAGGGATGTCAGACTAATTACCTAGTTTTTCATTCTGGAGCTAAAGACAATGAATGTTTGCTCTAAACCTCAGAAGGTGAAGGTGTGTAACGCGGGTCTGTAGCACACTGTGTGCGGGGACTTTGGTGACCTCACTGGTTTGCAACAATAATCCCAGCAGATTGATGCTTTCATAATCATTTATGAGAAAACGTTTTATTTTTTTTCTGAGGTATTTCACTGCATTCAGTCTATTTTTATTTATAGATTTTGTTTTCCTTCATGCCCTCAGGCCCCATTTTCCCTCCCTCTGCTCTACCCTGTAAAGGGGGCCAGATTATCAGTGATAAAGTTATGGGTGCATTACCCCTACTATCAATGGCACATGGTTTTGTTCAGCTTTGTCATATACATGTTAATTCTACATAGCAGCACATTAGATCCACTCCAATTGCATCTTCGTACTACAGTGGGTTTGCGTTTATCTTAAGTTTAAAATAAAATCCTAAGATATTTCCCTCTTAATCAAAAGGCACATCAATATAGTTAACATGTTTTTTTTTTTTTTTACTTTTCAATGTGGGAAAAAATGTGTAAAATACACAAAACCCTCCCCAAAGCATCCAACTCTTCCCAAAATCCAACTCACCAAAAAAACTGAGCACCATCTGTACAGTAAATAGCGCTTTTTCCCCTGCTCTTTGACCTAGCAGCCAATTAGTATGGTAACAGCAGATATCAATAAGCACTATGCTGCTTATGTGAGACTTTTTTTAAGCTCTCCGTGGGAAAGTCTACTTGGCTCACAGACAGAACCATGTGACAAACAGAAGTAGGGTAAATGGATCCAGACTATATTATGAATGTTTCCCTTTTTCAGGCTGCCTGAGGGTTGAACAGTACAGTGAAAATTAAAAAGGGCCAAAGCAGAAATTATCTTTGGTGGGCAAACCAGCAAAGACAGCGAAACAGTGATTGATTGGTGGAACTAAGACACTCTGCTTCCCATCAAGGTTCTTTTAGGTACAGAAAAAATAAGCCTTCATATAT
>JAODKF010000044.1:10079018-10100500 GCA_026779585.1 Mormyrus proboscirostris
AGTGCACAGTACTGCTCAGCTACAGGTGCCAGTATCTCACAGTGCGCTGTACTACTCAGCTACAGGTGTCAGTATCGCATAGTGCACAGTACTACTCAGCTACAGGTGCCAGTATCGCATAGTGCACAGTACTACACTGCTACAGGTGCCAGTATCACACAGTGCGCTGTACTACTCAGCTACAGGTGCCAGTATCGCACAGCGCACATTACTACTCAGCTACAGGTGCCAGTATCGCACAATGCGCTGTACTACTCAGCTACAGGTGCCAGTATCGCACAGTCCGCTGTACTACTCAGCTACAGGTGCCAGCATCGCACAGCGCA
Source organism: Mormyrus proboscirostris (assembly GCA_026779585.1). Lineage (NCBI taxonomy): Eukaryota > Metazoa > Chordata > Actinopteri > Osteoglossiformes > Mormyridae > Mormyrus > Mormyrus proboscirostris. The sequence goes on from JAODKF010000044.1 coordinate 10,079,345, forward strand.
CAGTACTACTCAGCTACAGGTGTCAGTATCGCATAGTGCACAGTACTACTCAGCTACAGGTACCAGCACCCCCCCTCCCCCCAGTACACACACACATACTCATGCACGTGTCGGGTAAACATTAAACATATGTTTATGGGGACCGCTCACACACACACACATATATGTACCTGTTGATGCTTATCCTGTCCTGTACAGATTTAAGATGAATACATTAATTTGCATGCTTTTCTCGTCCTTATTCTATAGCATGAGATTCTCATTAAGTTTAATTTTCATTTCTATTCAATGGAAATTAAGCTGAAGGGTAGCAGAGGACCTTTCAACAAAAATGGGGAAAAGGGAGAGAAAACAAACAGCATAAATCACTCTTGCAGTATTTTCAGAGCTTTTTTAAAGAATAGTTTTGTGACGAGCTCAATTTTTTTTTACTGAACTCTCACTTCCTTGGATTTTAGGTAAATGCTAAATATCTTCAGGAGCTTGTGGGCAACTCTGCTGGAAATATTTTAGTATCAAATTTAACTGATTACAACATTTGGAAATTGGTTTCTAAACTCCAGTATATCTCGGAAAGAAAAAAGACAAAAGACATCCTATTATTTTAGAGGGAGATGTTCATTCACCTATCAGATCAGAGTGTGAAAACAGACACAACAGCATGAGTCGCTGAAGTAACCCTCCTCTATTAATGTCACACTAATCACAAGATGGTTAACATCTTAACCTTTTATTGTTCCTCTGGCCACATTTCCTGCGGAAGTGTATATTTTGTCCAGCGTGTTATGATTACTAAAGTTATCTATATCTGAATGTTTGTTTATGCATGTTTTGGCTTGTCTATGCTTAGTGCTATCTGTCTGCTGTCTGATAAATGTTTTCCCCACTAATTTTGACTTTATAATGCTTTATCTGTTGTCATGTCTGTCTGTGATGCTGTTACAACTGTGAATGTTTGTTAAGTATTTTGGCAGCATTCTTTTAAGAAGGGTCCTATTTTTTAAAATTGTATGGCATTTAGTTGAATTGGTCATTTTCCCTCATCCATTCTCAGTCTATTCCTTATGCTGTCCTGTCATTATTATTTACTTCTGTGTCACGCAGCAGCCAGAAGCTGCTCCTTCCTGGTGCCTGTAGATCGCAGTAAGAATGAATCACCGCCGAGAGCCGTTCCTCACCGTTGCAGATACTCCACTGCAGGACGGACCTCTGGTCCAGATCTTCTACACGAATAGATGTCTTACACAGGCAAAGTCCAGCAGTCTGATCACATGACTTCCATGCATCCAGTATACCAAACAAATCTATGTAAAATTAATTAAATAAATAAAAACAGATATTCAGATGTTTCAAAAGCTGCTTATTACAAAATAAAAAGAAATATGTTAATATCAGGCAAATTAAAGATTAGTATGAACAGTCACAATGTTATAATCTCTTGTGTCATAAACTTGTCATGACATAAAAATGTTTAATTTCACAAAAATATTAATGAAAGATTTCAAATACTGTAGTAGAATCCCATTCAAGGCTTTCTCCCTGCTTGCCAGGATGGGCATCCTGAAACCCTGTGGATGGATGGATGGATAAATGGAAAAAGCATTTTAATCAGTCTGTTTGGTAATTAGGTTAATTGTATTAGATGCTAATGACATTCTATCCTTCATTTTATTTGTGTTTAATGCTACAATGCAGATAAAATTAGTCTTTGTAGTAGGCGCAGATTAAGCGGCTAATATTTTTTGCATGCAGACCTGCTGCATTTTGTGCAAGTTTCCAAAGGATTATTACAATTACATTTGTCAGCCTGGCATATGCCGCATTTGTTACTGGATCTTGATGCAGTGCCTGATGGCACTGCTTCAGATAGAATAAGTAAACCAAACATATACCTGCCAAGATTCAGAATGTTATAATATACACACACTGGCCCTTATGTGATGCTGCCCTCACAGACTGTTGGCCTGCTGGCCGCTCTGCGATCTCTGATGTAGATGTTGCAGAACTCTCTGCTTTTCGGGTCTCATGTTCTCCCACTTGTTCCAAATTTTGCATGGAATAGCAACGCATTGCTCCTGGGATTGCAGTTGCATACTGTGTTAGTACTGATATCGTGCTGGGGTATTTGTCTATGGTGGTACAGCCAACATGTTGCATTATTCCTGTGGTGCGATAGTCCAGTGTGGAAAAAGTTTCATGATGGAATGCGAAGATTTATTTACACCCTTTGGGTATATTGAGCAACATACCAGATTACTGGTTTGGTCTGTAAAAGAAAAACAACAACAACAAAACATAGCACTAACAAAAGCTGAATCATTGCTCTAAGTCTCTTTGTCACACACATGGCAAAACTACCATCTACAATTATCAAATGATTACCGGCGGGTATTGGGGCTTTTTTTCTGACATCATGCCACTACTGAAATGTCCATGCCTTCCAGGTGTCTTACAGTACATATACTCATAATGCCACTTTGACCATACAGCCATTGTGTTGTAGTGTTTATGTACTGTGGTAGTACAGCCATTGTGTTGTAGTGTTCATGTACTGTGATCGTAAAGGCATTGTATTGTTGTATTTGGAATGATTACCATTCACTACTTGTGACTCCCTGTGGTACTTATTTTCTCACCTACGGTTTAGGCAAGGCTGACTCTTCTGCAATTTCATGTTCGAGTTTGGGTTCATTTGAGTCACCTGCCTACCGGGAAATTTGGAGCGATAGCTATGTAAAACTACACTGCTCAGTGTAGAAACAACACTAAGGGGAGTGTAGGGGGTGCAGTGTAACATTACATTAATAAGGAGGTGTGAGCATGCTCAGTTCCACTGGAAGGAAAAAGGATGAAGACAAATGGGTGAGCGATCTGAAACAAACCAATCAGAAACTTGTTTTGAGCAGAGAAGCTGGATGGATTGGATTGGGCATTTCTTTGTTGTGCAATATCTTTTAACCGAGATGCTGCAGCCATCGTCCATTTGTCTTCCTGAAAAATGCCTTGTTGAGACAGCTATGCCCGTGAATTTCATATTATTGCCATTTCCATCCTTTTCCAAACAGCCCTCCCCCCATTATGACACACCACAGCTTTTCATTTTATTTACTTCTTCCGTTTTAGGTCACTTTTATTCATCAAGGAGAAAAAATAAATAACGCTTGATTAAAGCAGGATGAAGGGAGCTCAGTGCAGTGTGGCTTTCCAGTGAGAAATTTGAAAGCAGATGGAGTAAAACAGAGGAGACGCCTGAGTTCGTGGATCTTGCATTAAGACAGAAACTGAATTCATCTGGTTGGAAGGATCCACTTAATGTCATCTGAGGAACGGAGTCAGACAGGCCGCGGTGAAGGGAGCTTGGTGGTCCCAGCCCCCGGAGGCCCGCAAAGGCGTCTGACACTATCACGTCACCTGCTCAGCTGCCTGTAGGGTTACACATGTGTTTGAAGACATGCTGCCTCTGAAATCCCCTTTTTTCCAGCGTGGCTCCTTTTCTTCCCAGATTTCCTGCTTCGTATCTACCTGTGAAACTAATTGTCAATAGGACCATGGAAAAAAAAACACAATAAAATGAAATCGTCCCCCAGTTCCCCTATAAAATTTCACAGGTAGCCTCTATAAAAAAATAAAAATTTTTACTTTCTGGCCGTTCATGTCTGAAGGTGGGGGCAGAAGGTGTCGAGCACTGGAATTCAGGATTCTCGTTTACATTTACGTTCTGATCGGGTGACTCGAGGCTCTCTAAATGGCATTGGACTGATTATCTTGGGCAGGCTGAGCACTGTTACTGTGACACTATACCGTGCCATTTTTCTGCTCAGTCAGAACAGTTTAAGTCTTTTAAATTGGACCCAAAGCTCGTCCTTAACATTCTTGCACTGAACAGCCCAGTTACATATAATCTCTGCATTTCTTCACATTGCTGTCTATACCTCACTGTGTTTAACTTACACCAGTCTAATTAAAATTGTTTTAGTTTTGCAGTATTTACCCTGATGCATGCACAGTAGAGTGTTTCTTGAGGAGTTGCTCAGTAAAATCCTGTTTCAATCTCTTAACTCTCTCTTATGCTTCGTGTGGAAATTAATGCAGCAAAGGATTTTCACTAGATAGGGGCAAACAACGGTGACGCTACAAATGTGGATGTGGATGCTGGAACTGTTTTTAAAGTTAAATGTGTTTTCGATTTGTGTTTGCATCCTACTACAGCGTTAACATGACATATCAAGAAGGTTTTTTTTTTTTTTCCTTCTGATATTTCATGGTGACTGACATGCAAACCGCTTACCGCTGATGCCTGCCTAATGTTACCATGGCTACACAACAAGCTCCGCTCCTCCCGGACTGCTGATACTTATATCAGAGCACAGAGCCGCTGAGAGCAACCTATAACCAAGATGTCTTTAAAAACGGTGTCGATCCAGAGAGCAGACGACAAATGGAAAAATAAAAGCATCTAAGACCAGTGTTCTGCTGGTTAAATTCAATGCTTGCAGCCAGAGAAACGTCCACCATCCTGTGTGTGATAGACTGAAGTGCAGTGTGCCAGTGATTTCAGTAAAAGCATATATCTAACTGTATCAGAAATCTTAGTCTTAGATTAATGCAATCCATCATGTGCTGGTACAGTGCGCAAACACCTGCAGATGGTCAATATACCAAAATAGATCGCACCACATGTAGACCGGGCATAGGGCTGGATTATGTCACCATTTGCTATGATTCCTCAGCAATTACTGAGGATTTTCCCATAGTTTCCCTTAGTTCCGTTTACCAATTCTTTTGCCTTCTCTGACCATCATCTCGCGTCTCTAACACTCTCCACAACCCCGGCTTTCTCCTTTAAGACAGGCTCTAGGTAAGGCGTTTCTTCACACCGGACTGCAAAGAAATTAACCTACAATGAAACAGAAGTGATTGATTGGATTAATCTCAGCCTGCAGAGTAGAAGCCTGTGATGGGACGTTTGCGGTGCTCCAGGGAAGGAGCTCACTGATGTGTGAGGCCTGAGAACAATCGGAGGGCGGATCTCAGCTGCTGTGTGACTCCACCCTTAAGCTTAGCCTGCCTCTGAGGCCGCCTGCTACTCCCATACTGTCACTGCGACTGCTAACTCATGACATGCGCTATACATGGGCGTGTCCACATGCAATCACATAACTTCCAACCATAGGCACATACATACTGTACAAGACATAAGACCCTCCTTTTCTTACCCGTAAATTTATCCTCGCGCAAATAACGGCCCTCGAGTACAGATGCTTGTGCTCTTTGCTCGCAATATGTCACGGACATCATTTAAATTGGCTTGATGAGGATAATTAAGCTTCGCTAAATGTGTAGGAATGACATGAACTTCATCCTGCAATAATGAGTAGGAAAAATACTATCTATCTATCTATGTATCCAGCAGCATCATCATCATCATGATTTTACTTGCCAAATTTGCATTACTGAAGCACTTTACCATTTTATGAAAGTATTAAATTTACATGGACGATTGTTGCAGTAAATAAATAATGACAGTACTAATACTAATAAAGGACACGCCTCAGAATAAGCATTTTTGTAGTGTCTGCCTCTGATGTATGTAACACAGGCCTTTCCTCAATGATGAGGTTGTCTCATTGGCTGAAATTGCTTTCAGCACATCTAGGTGATCATTTCCCTTGTAAAAAGTTATCCGATATCTTTATCCTATCTAAGGGTAAAGGGGGCTGTTCTGCTGTCTGAAGTATGCACACATCTACATGATCTCTCTTCTTTCTTGTGCCTGTTTGTCTGGCTTTGAGTACTAACCAATCTCTGCTACCCTGTCATAAAAAAAAGAGTAGCAATTTGTACTCACACTTGTCACTGGGATTGTACCCTCAAGGGTCTGCCAGTTGTACCCTAGCTGTAGGTAAATGTACCTTTTAGTCTAACTGAAGGTGCAGAAATGGACTCTGAGGCACCCCCAAGGTACAAACAACATTAATGTACCCACAATGGTACAAAAATGTTCCTCAAAATACATTAATGTACCATAAAAGATACATTTACCTACAGCTAGGGTGCAATTTGACAGACCCTTGAGCAGTGGTTTCATTGAACTATTAGGAGTGTGATTTTTTTTTGTGTGAAGAGTGTACATCCCCACTCTGCCCTCAGAAATACTATGTCTGGCATTAAGTACTAAGGAATATATGCTATCAGTGGTTTTATTGAACTATTGGAAGTGTGATTTTTCTTTTTTGCTTATAGAGCGTACTTCCAAAGCACACCCTTAAAAATACTATGCCTGACTCCGAGGTCTAAACAATCTATGCTATCAATGCTTTCATTGAACTATTGGGAGAGTGATGTTTTGCCTATAGAGCGCACTTCCCCACTCCACCCTCAGAAATCCTACGTCTGGCTTTGAGTACTAAGCAATCTATGCTATCAATGGTTTCATTGAACTATTGAGAGTGTGATTTTTTGCCTATAGAGTGCATTTCCCCCACTCCGCCCTTAGAAATGCATCTGGCTTTGCCTCGTCTCTCTTTGAGCCCCACATGAAATTTAGTTTCGTCACTCTCTCGGAAACAACATCTGACTTCATTTGTTCATGCTCTCTTAAGCTAACATATAGTTTGTTTAGCTCATTCACTCTCTCAGAAACATCACATCCGGATTAGGTTGTTCACTGTCTCTGAAACACTACATCCGGCTTTGTTTGTTCACTATCTTTGAAACAATTCCTCTGGCTTAGCTTATTCATGCTCTTTGAAACACTACATTTGATTTACCCTGTTCATTCTTTCTGAAACACTCAGCTTTGAGTCCCCACCTTCTTTGTGATATACAGCACAGTTTGAGCAGTCCAGTGCTTTTCTACTTTTCTGAATGACCCTAGTTTGTGCTCCTTCTTTGCAGGGCATACCGTCTCAGTCAACAGTCTTCATGTTCTGACAAATTGTCTAATTTAACATAAAAGCGATGTAAAGCATAAACAGTGGTACTACTTCAATTCTCCATTGTTACTAGAAGCCAGATTGGGGGAAAGACAATCGAAAGAGGCAAGACCGAGAGAGAAAAAAAGATAGATAAGAAACAAAATGACAAATAAGTGCAGCTTACAGGTTAATGTTCAATGCCCTGCTTTGGTTTCCGAAAAGCTCCTAAATAACAAGATGTGCTTTTGCAGAGTGACAGGTAATGCAACTGATTTAAATATAATATACTTGTAAAATAATAAAAATCAATCACATAATAATAATAATGATGACAACAATAACAACAACAACAAAGGCAAGAACCAAAAATTAAGTCAAATAATCCCCATTAAAAAAACTGCATCACATACTGACATACTTATAAAATTTCAATTAATACCTCCATGTTAGAAGCAGAATGGTGATTTGCAATTAAAATTATTTTTAGACTACCAACCATTGAACTTATGTTCTGAGATTGCAATAGCAAGCAGTCGTTTCTCTGGTTACCATGGCGAGCAGGCAGCGGTTACCATGGCAAGTAGGCAGCAGTTGCCATGGTAAGAAGGCAGGGAGCAGCCAGCAGAGAGATGCAGTACCCTACAGAGCAGACCAATGCACAGGCCAGGAAGTGAGACATGCTCGCTGTGCTGAAAAACAAAGCAGAGAGCTGGACTACCTGCACACACCGGGGTCAGGGAGATTAAAATAACCTCCCACTCCGAGCCACCTGCTAGCACGAGGCTGTGTTAAAAAGAGTGCGAGCATAGCCCTGAGGCTGGATGGTGAGTGCTCAAGGGGCTCTCAGTGGGCTGGTGGATCCTGTCACCACCTGCCATTTGCTTGATCCTGTTACTCTGCCTCTCAGAATGTGGCAACAGGATGGTTCCCCTCAATATCTACCACTGGTGCTGTGGGTGAGCCAGTGAGCCACACTGAGCTCCATATTATGGACAATGCTGTCACACTGGAGCTGATAAGGAGAGCTCCATATCGTGGGCTATACTTACACACTGGAGCTGGAAAGAAAAGCCCCATTTTGTGGGCCATACTTACACACTGGACTTGATAGGAGAGCTCCAATTTGTGGGCTATACGTTTACACTGGAGCTAGTAAGGAGAATTTCAATTTGCGGGCCTGGTAAGGAGAGCTCCATTTTGAGGGCTATACTTACACACTGGAGCTGGTAGAGTGAACTACAATCTGTGGGCTATACTTACTGTACACACTGGAGCTGGTAGGGAGAGCTCCATTTTGTGGGCTATACTTACACACTCAAGCTGGTAAAGAGAGCAACATAATATGATTTGACAATAATGTCCAAGCTCTGGTCCAGTAAGGGAGGCTGATTTTACGGATTCTCACACCTAGAAGTTCTGAACGTGTGCGCCTGTGTAAAAATGGTGGTGATGTGGTGAACAAGCTGGTCTCATTGTTTTACACTATGAGTGAAAACACAGCTGTAAGAATGTAAGCTCTGTTTCTTTGGATGAAGCAATCAGCGAAGCTAATAAATAATGTAAAACACATTAAAGGACCATTTAGCTTTTCAAACTAGGGCACATGCTGTCCCCATAACCGCATTTCAAGATTTTTTTTTCTCTAAATAAATAACACAAACTGTCTTTTTTTCTAGGCTGAGTACATAATGCATGAGATTATGTAAATGCGGTGTCCCTAAATAAGTGGGTGTGTGCACTAAAACACCAAAGAAGTATGACAATCTGGATTCTGTCAACACAATCCTACATTATTACAGTATCTTACTGTATATCATCTTTTATATCATCTATGGAGGGTTCATATAAAGAAAATGGCCTCCGGTTGGTCAGCACTCCATTTCCCATAATACTATAGGGCATGGTTTTCAACAGTATCTGGTTCACATGTCTGCATTCCCCACAATAACATTACAGTGCAGTTTAAAGGCTCTGTAGTACCCTGCTTTGAGCTCAATACACGAGAAAAAAAAGAAAGTTAAAACTTCCAACACTTTTCTTCAGCAGGTAACATCATAATGGCAGCAACTAGAAAAATACCCTCTCCTCAGTCGGGGATTGTAGCCTATTTTTTTTTTTACAAAATTGACACCAAGCACATTGCAGTGCTTTGCACTATAAACTGTGCTTAGCAATCCCTTAAAAAACAAACAAATAGCTCTACACGCACAATACTGCAGTGCCGAAAAGAGCATCATTTATTTATCAGAGGGAAAATTGTGCTTTGGTTCTTCGCGGGGATTAATCAGACAGGTGCTCTGAGAGGACAAAGTTGAATCCACAATACTAAGGACAGACCCAGGGTTTGCACTATTCTGGCTGTTTGTCGCTTATTGTTATATTGATGAAGCAGTCATTGGGGAAGAAGTTCAGCTCAAGCGTGATGCTACTGCTGGGGCGTCTGTCACATCCTTTTGCCTGGAAGAGAATCAGCGAGACAGCAGACACTAAGGGTGAGACATCTATGGGCTGGAACTCACTCCATATTGGCTCCTCTGAGCTTCACACACACACACCAGCCTCAACACTGAAGAGCTTCAGAAACACCAGGCCGCTTCTTAGCCCAAGTGGCCAATTGTTAGCCCACAGGAATATTTCCGTAATTTGGGATGATCTCTGAGCCTGAAGGTGTTCTACTGGCTCTTGGACTGATCTTTCACTGAAGGGTTACTTACTCAGTCATGTGACCATCTTTTTCATACGTTGTACTATGATAAGAGTCCCTCAGCCCAAGGAACCATGGGATTATCTCGCAGCCTAAAACCCAAGACAGTGGCAAGTCACGGCAACAGGCTCCAGAATCTCAAAGTGTTTGATCACGACACACATCCATGTGTAGATTTCCACAACAACAAAACTGATTGAATAATGTCCATAAACTGACTCAAATCTGCCTGATTGAACCTGTAATCATTTCTCAAATGCTTTTATTGTGGACTGTTAGGCAATGAAAACATTGTTATCTTTTAAAACAGAAAACAAAGCTAGCACAATGTTGTTTCCTAGCAGTATTGGAAAGGCTTTGGGCTCTGCAGACTCAATTAAACTCTGATGCAAATATATCACATAAAAAAGGCAGTTGGGTAGGCAACCGGAGAGGAAAATGAATGATTTCTCATCTTCTCCAGTTTACCTTCTCCAAGTTGTTTAAACCACCAGTCTCAGAGAATGACCTGAGGACCGGCTACGGTACATCACCCTCCACCCAGTCAGAACACCAAGCAACGTTGGCTTCACTTTTATGGTTGTGAGGTACCAGTTTTTATGAAAGTTAAAGCTTCTAGGATTTAAATGGAGCCTTGTAATGTCTCAAGGCTTCACTCAGAGCAGAGCAGATATTGACTTTCTTCATTTATTTTTACTTAACGATAAAATACAACATCTTTGAATATGCGATTGGGAAGTTTGAAGCTCTGAGGAAGTTCTAGAGAAATACACTTTTTATGGACATCAAAAGTCAACGTCGACTTGATGGTACCAAATGATGATGATGATAAATCTCACTCATATTCACAGGCCTGTAGTTTTCATGGTTTATACTCCAAATGTTTCATTTCTTATGTTCCCTTAGAGTACAGATGTAAGAAACTCCAAAATTAAACTGCTTATTGTTTCATTCTAGATAGTCAGTTCCAAGAAATATATGAAGATTAGGTAACAGTTTATTTGAGGCCATGTTTTTAGTAATTTATAAACACATTCATAACAAATATACATGCATCCATAAAACATTATAAAAATGGCTATAAATATTTATCTAAAGGCATAACACATTATATCTATGTGTATTACGCATTATGAATGCTTTATGAAGCTCTCATCTATATTACACTGTAGATACCTTCATAATGCATTATAATGGGTGCTTTGTACCGCATTGAGGATGTATCTATAGTGCATTATAGATGAGCATTCATAATGCATAATAAACATGGCTGTAGTGTGTTATGCCTTTTTAATAATATTTATTTCCATGTTTATAAAGCTTTATGAATGTATTATAATGCATTATGGATGTCCTTATAAATCATTGAAGACATGGCCTTAAGTAAAGTGTTAACGAAATTGCAATAAATATTTCATACAGGATAATTCACTAATAGTGACTGGGTAAGCTGAGTAATAATATGTTTATAAATCTACTGATGAATGTCTACCACCTTCATAAAAAATATCAGTTTGTGTGTTTAACAGCAAAGCCCTTTTTTAAGTCTCACCTGGATTTCTGAAATAGAGCTGCTGTTTATAAATAGACCGATGTTGAATAAGTGTTTTATACACAGATATAAAGCCAAATTCCCAGGGATAAGGGCTCGTTTTCACCTTCACCAGCTAATGCTCCGGCTCAGAAGTTACCTGTGGTTGGACATGAGAGAGTAACTGTTACGGATTGAACGTTCTTAGCAGGATGACTGCCTCACACTGGGCCTGAAAACATACCTGCATAGGTGACTCAGCTGCAGGCACACTGGAGGCTGGTGACTAAAGATGTCTAGCACAGATGCTGTGTGTGGAACACTAATGATGTAACCAGCCGAAGGATCTTCCACCAGGGATGATGGTCTAACAATGCTGTAAAACATGTTACCTTACAACAGAGGGGGCTCGTTAAAAACAAAACACCAGATGAACTAAACAGTAGTGGGAAAAGACAGCATTTACCATGCTGAAATGTCACATTGCATAGTGCCTTGTAACACTCAGTATCAACTAGCCACAGTGTACAAATGTAGAAACTGACCATATGAAATTAGATGGAATATCTTGACTTTAACATATGGAGTGTGTTGAAGAAAATAACTGACAGTAATGATTGCAACCTAATGGAATGTCATAAACTGGAGTTGTAGCATTATTAGATTAACACAAGTAAACAGCTCATTATTCCCAATTATTTGTCATTCCTGGGTTATTTGGAAATAAATATTTATACATGCACGCCAAGTTGTGCTTAGTGCAACATTCAGCATTTATTTCAGCAGTTTATTAAGAGTTGATGAAATGCTTGAGAAATGCCTTACTGACAGGTATGTGCTTGCACTTAGGTTATGTTATAATACAGCAATGTAAAGGTAAGTTTCTTTACTGGTATTTAACTGGGATTGAAATTAATACATTGGAATGCTGGAGTCTCACAGTTATTACTTTTTACTGGCACCGTGAACTTATTCATTTAGCAAATATTCCCTCAACAGGAACCCTTTTTGGGAATATCTTGCTAATTCCAAGCAACTAGGCAGATTTGATATCTTGATTTGGTTATTGCATCCGGAGTACCGGGGGAGCTCTCGGGCTTCGGAAAGTGAGAGACACCGGGATACTCTCCCGGGACAGACAGAAGCCAGCCAGCCTTGGCTTTGACACCTGCCAAATACATCCATAAATATCATGTTTTTTTCCACTCAAAATATAAGTGTACAAGGTGTAAATTAACATATTTTAAAAGACCGTGTATTAAGGACAACAATGATATGCAGATATATTTTTTGGTACGTTATTTATTGCAGTATATGTATTTTGACGTATCACTATTCTTACCTCCAAAATATATTGAGTGGAGGGGTGGGGGTCATATTGTCCGGATTAAATTGCATTTTAGCCTGGAGTTTGCCAGTTGAGTACCCCTCAATACAGTGCTTTACGTGAGTGACAATTACGTGGAACAATTTAGTGGGATGGTAGTGGGGGTGTATATTTTCTAAGGTGATGGTTTTTGTCATTTTTTTCCCACAGGGGGATGACATCTATGCGCATCCCATGACAACTGGTGCCCTGATTACCACAATCAACATGACACTGGGAAGCCGGAAACCAGACAGAAGGCACGTAGAACGCCATCTACATGATTCCTAGGAGTCTACATCAATTTGACGGCCCAGTATAGCAACAATTACTAATTCAAGTAGGTCTCATGTATTATGGGTATATAATCAGTACTATGGAGATGTCTCAGGTACTAGGGTAAACTCTCTTATGGATAGGCAAGAAAGGAGGGGCTGTCTGTTATCGTGCATAAAGGGTTTTCGCCCACCGCCTTCAATAGCCCCTGCATCACTACATGGGCAGATTTTCACATAGCAGATTATCAAAGGATTATCAACAATCCCCACCACACACCTCACGGCCTTTACTTCCCCCATAGGCAGATATTATGTTGGAACCTAAACGAAAACAAAGATGAATCCTCTTCAGAGCAGTCCTGACTCGCAATGAATCTTTAATGCCGAAATATCAGGCGTCGTTTATTTTAATGCCAGTCTCTTCGGAGAAGAAACACCGTGTTTCTAATTAGCATTTCCGTTCAACACATGAGACATTTCAATGAAAGTAAATACATAGTGACTGTGTGGATTGTGCTAAATTATTAAAAGTAAATTGCATGGCTTTACAGGTATAGTAATTGTAATTGTTGCAGAACGGATGCAGAAACATTCAGGTGAAGCAGTGATTATTAAATATTAAATAATGTCTGTAATTAGAGATCACGCTGCACCATAGTAGCTTCTATTTTCGACAAAATAGGTTTAATATGTTACTCAAGAAGGAATGTGGTTCTCGTGTACAGAAATGACAGAAATGTCTGCAATGATTCATACTCTGGCTGACCACAGTGTACTCACCCAGGGTACCAGCAGTTCCAAAGCCTCACTTCTTGAAAATTCTACAGGTCCAACAAAATCAGAATCAGCCAATAAGTGCCCACAGAGCAGTTAAATTGATACCACTTGACAATGAGATTACCCTTATAAAGGGTTTATGAATGGTTTATGATAAGGTTATTAATTAGGTTGTAACAGTTTCTAAATCATCAACCGGCAATCATATACAAGTTATAACAGTTTTTTAAGTTATTAATGAGATACTACCATTTGTAAGCGGCAAGAGGGGAGCATTATTGTAAAGTGGTACCGTGAAATCTTTGCTAAGAAGACTGAAAATGCTCGAATCAAGATTCTTATCTGAACCAGATCTTTAATTTTTTGCCTATAATTCATTTTTCTCGTAGCACTTAGCTTGGCGCTCAGCAAGTTTTACAAGGGTCATGGATGAGTAAATGTTACTGACAAACTGCCAGTCAGACCCTTGTTTCACCTTCTGAAACATTTTTTATGTAAAAAAGTTTCTATATGAAGATTCTTTTCGGTTTCAGACTAGAAAATGCAAAAACTATAAAGTCTGGCCCCATTGGAAGTTACGTTAAAATGTATGCTATGTGCTACCATGTGAAGCATTTTGTTTAATGTAACACAGAAAACCTGATAGTTAATTTCAAATGCACAAAATCAAAATTTAATTAATTTTGCTAAATGGATGCTGTTTTCATGTCTGAAAGTACGGCTTGAGTTGGGTTTGCCACAGCAGGCCCTGGAACATATCGTGGCAGACTTGCCAAATGACAGGTCGTATCTAGCAACATATTTAGAACTGCATTTCAAAAATCCACTTAATGACGTTTCTATCATAACATTTTATTTTGTTGTTTCTCACACAATGCAGTGCTGGTTGTCACAGGTGCCATGACAGCTGTCAGGATCGGCTGTTCAGTCTGTAATGTGTAATATAAGCATTTTGACAGGAAGCGTCAAGCAAAGGACTATTCACCTTTCAATGACCATTTATCAGAAGTTTGCTTTTATGGCAGCATTTTAATGGTGTGTCTATATTCAAAAACTCATTTGGGATATGAAAGAAGAATGGCATTGCGGCTGAATATTATATTTTGGAGCGTACCACAAGCAGAAGGTATGTCTGCATCACGTTGGATAGGGGCTGTCAGCTCAATGGTGAATGAAATTTCCACTGCACAGTCATTATTACTGGCCAGCAGCAGAATATATTCAAGGCCTCATTGATCTTTTGGTTGAGAGATTTCTTATAATTATCAGGCTAATATGATTTATAAAGGCACCATTTTCAGGTGAAGTAAATACTCCCCCCCCCCCTCCCCCCATTTGGATGCCAGACTGGCCTTTGGTGCTTGACATCGGCTGTAGGCACTGAGAAATGTGTCCCCATGGGGAGGGCTGGTTATTAGAGAAATCAATTCCGGCCCATAACGAGCTCCAGCCGTAATCTCTGCCAGGCATGGCAGAGGCTACATTTCTCTGATTACAAAGCCAATTAGTAAAGATGTATATCAAGTATCGTTCAACACATTCTCAGCATCATTCAAGCAAGAATTCTGCTGCTGCAGATTTATACATTTTTGTGGAGTTCTGCTCTACTGTTGCGTGGAAGGATGGCCCAGGTTCTATGTTTCTGAGGGTGAATATAGCCGGGGTATGTCTCCATAAGGGATGGCACCTTTGCCTGCTCACTGCTCCCCGCATGCCTGCCTCTCCTCTGAGGCCTGGGTTAATGTCAGCCCATTCTGACTAACCCACTTTGCGAAAGGTTAACAGTCTGCCCAAAGGATGTTATCCACTCGGGCTAAAAGTGCTTTTAATTAACCCAGCAAACACCAGCAGCGCCAGCACAAACATCTGCAATCTATAGCAACCTGCCAGAAATCACAATGGGACGTCGACCAATCAGGAGGATCCAGGTGTTTTCACATCAGGATGACCTATGGCATTGTCCAGAATTAAGTATGACAGTTTGTACTCTTGATCTCTCTAAAAGCACAGGCTGAGACACACAATTGCAGAGAGAGGGCAAATAAATTAAGAAATTAGGTCCTTAATTACCTATTGGAAGAGAGAGGAGAGGAAGCACTGTTTATAAAGCTGAACTAAAAGTCTATGTAGATTCTTACAACAGAATGCAAGTAGAAAAGAACACAAGAGCCATGAATAAAAGAACTTCTAAACAGAATCCATCCATCTACCCATTTTCCGAAACCGCTTATCGTATTCAGGGTCACAGATCCTGTCCCAGAGACTACAGGCACAAAGGCAGGGATTGTATACACATATACAAACCCGGATGGGGCGCCATCCCACTGCAGGCCGCACTCTCACACCGTTTACACACACATGTACACCTACAGGCAATTTGCTGATTCCAATTAACCTCAGCATATTTTTAGACTGCAGGGGGAAACCCATGATGACATGGGGAGAACATGTAAACTCTGCACACCAAGGCATGACGGGGACTCGAACCCTGGTCCCAGAAGTACAAGGTATCTAAACAGAATACAAACAGAAAGGGCTATTGTGCAAAAAGAAGGCAAAAAGAATATCAATTTCTACCTTTGCTTGTCACTGGGGCTGTACCCTCGAGGATCTGCCAATTGTACCCTTAGCTGTAGGTACTTGTACCTTTTAAGGTAGAGAAATGGAACATTTTTGTATCATTGAGGGTACAATAATGTTGTTTGTACATTGTGCATGTTCCTCAGAGTCCATTTCTGTATTTTAAATTAGACTAATAGATACTTTTACCTACAGCTAAGGGTACAATTGGCAGATCTTTGTGGGTACAGCCAAGCAAAGGTACTAATTGGTACTCTTTTTTCTGATTGTGTGGCATCAGGGAAAAGCAGGAAATCCCAGAGCCCAACAGTAGTTGAAAATATCCAATGGCATGCTCCAATAAACACACAGACTTTTCCTATAGGCAGATCCCTTAAGCCAGGAGGTGGAATGGGAAAAACAGCCAATACTGCCGAAAAGCTTCCAAAATGGTTGATGTGGAAACACCCCTATCATGGAATAGTGGGGTGATTGCGCTACCTGCAGAGCCGTTGAATTACTCAAGGTAGCCTTAATTAGGTGTAATCAACCCTACAGAGAACTTTCCAAAAGAAACACCTCAGTCAATCTAGAACTTGTTTGTGATTAGTTACAAAAACTAATACTGTATACAGACGTTTTTGGTATAGGAATCTAAAACTAATATACAGAAGAAACACAGAAAGAATGTTGCTTTCAGCTCGCGGTACCCGGTCGTCGAATTCTGATTAAAAAGAGTGTATCATACACTGTGGGAATTTTGTGGATTATCAATTAATGTTTGAGGTAAAAAGGGCAGAGCTCATTGCATATTACTCAGCACAGCTCCCAAAGCCCATCTGGCAAGAGAACACATTCTGAAATATTGGCCTCCATCTTGAATGAGCAGCTTTTCATGGTGATAATCTTTTATGTAAATGCAGGGACCCAAGCCCCAAACAGGCAGTAAATCTATCCAAAGCACAACAAGATCTGTATTTCAATATAAATTCTGCTTCCAGATGAATACTGCTCCACAGGTAGATAGTTATTTGATTATATTTGATTCTGTGACCAATACAGCTTTGTTACTGTACAGTACAACTGCATGTAAGTCTACAAGATAAAACCCTTTATTCTGAAAACATGTTGAAAATAGACTTGAATTATTAAAGGAATAACACCAAACTATGGAGAACTATCGAACTATCTACCATATGGAAAAAAAACAAAATTATTCCACACAATGCAACAGTCTTTACTAGACCATTAAATAGTATATTTCACATTCCAGTACTTTAAGTTAGGGGTTCCCAACCTTTTGATGTCTGGCCATTGGTTTACATCACAAAAAATTCAGAGGTCCTGTGAGGGGGGGGGGTGGTTCCAGTGGATCGTTCATTTCTGTTCACAAGTGTAACCATTTTCCTTTATTTCAGATGTGAGCAGAAAGCGTGAATGTGAGGGGTCGTTAAAAATTGAAAATATATGGTTTATTCACTTATTACATGGTGGAGTCACGGTCACTGACCGGCACCCCTACTTTAAGTGTCCCATGTGACCCCAGGGGCCACCAATGAAAGAATGAAGGAGGACCACTGCTATTTTCAACCTGCTGTGTCATTATACCATAAGCCTTTACTTTAGATTGTTTTAGACATTTTATACCATGGAACTGCTGAATTCTTGAATCAGCTTGGTTAGAAAGGTGTTGATTCATTTTCACGTAGTGCTAGTCAGGTGAATCACAGTAGTAAATCAATGGCCTATTATGACTGTTAATTCTAACTAAAGTTACTTACATTTCCAGATGTAGAACAATTTAGAACTAATGGTAACAATAAGGAAAAAAAATGGCAACTATAAAAACAAAGAAATTGCTACAAAGAGCAAGATGCCGCATGGAGGATTTTCCGATTTCTTTTAAGATTTATGAAGCAAAAGCACCTTCGAAGAATGAGGAAAGGCCAATTTAGACAGTCCTGCGAAGACGTTCAGCAAGGGAGAGAGACCAGATACAGTAACAGCTGGCACAAAAAGACACTACATTAGGAGTCTGAATCAACAAGAGAAACAGGGAAAAAAACACACAAAAAGCAAGAGAATGGGCTGTCTTGTTTTTTAAGGACTGGGTGTCTAAAATTGGGATGGTAACTGCGGCTTGTTGTGCATTAACCCTTGCTTGGACGATATCTCATGTTAGTGCTATGAAAAATATCTGAGAAACAGCAATGGAAATAAGTGAAGTAAGTGTAAATAGAGGTATATATTTAATAGTCAGCTGGAATCAAACTGATTGACGGAGGAAGTGACCTCGGAAATAGCCCTTGGCTGGGCCTCATCTATTCCTTCCTGTCCAGACTCAGTCCATCTGGTCCAAAGCAACCTAAACTGCGTGCCTGTCAAGATTATTTTGAGTCCTTTTACTCAGTGCCTGTCAAGATCAGTTTCAGTCTGTATACTGAGTGCTTGTCAAGATCAATTTCAGTGTTTTCCAGCTCAATGGTAAATATTGTCCTTTAGGACAATAGCAAGCTGGGAAGCATATTCTGGGAAAGTTTGAGATGTCCCACTGTTGTTCACCTCTAGTCATACCTGGTGCAGATTTGGAGTCTGAGCTATCATCGACACAGTGATAGCTGACAAAGAAGCACACAATGCAAGCTGACACTGCAAGAGTTGACAGTGCAGAAACAACGAGAACCAGATAGTGGGAGATGATAAAATGAGGACTGACACAAAGGGACAAGTTCAAACGTACACGGCAAAAGATCTGACACAGAGCTGATATAGTGAACTTGGACAGAGGGCAAGCGCAGTGGTGTACAGTGAGAGGTGATACTGTGGGAGCTGATAGAGGGCAAAAGCAGGTGTGTACAGTGAGAGCTGACCCAAAGCGTGCTAGCGGAAGGCAAATGCAGAAGAACACAATGTAAGCTGACACCCGGAGCAGAGAGAGGAAAACACCAACGCTTACAGTGAGAACTGCCCCAAAGGAAGCTAACATAGTAGGAGAGAACAGAAAGTGATCACAGCAATAGATACATTGAGAACTGCCCAGTGAAAGCTGAAGCCATGAGGGCTGACCCACTGAGAGCTACGCCAATGAAAGCTGAAGCAGTGAGGACTGACTCACTGAGAGTTGCATCAGTGAAAGCTGAAGCAGTGAAAGTTGACAAACTGAGAGCTGCTCCAGTGAAAGCTGAAGCAGTGAGGGCTGACTCACTGAGAGTTGCATCAGTGAAAGCTGAAGCAGTGAAAGTTGACAAACTGAGAGTTGCGCCAGTGAAAACTGAAGCAGTGAGTGCTGACCCACTGAGAATTGTGCCAGCAAAAGCTAAAGCAGTGAGGGCTGACCCATTGAGAGTGGCACCAGTGAAAGCTGACAGGAAATTATTTGTATTCTGTTTTGCATTTCAATGAAAGGGATGGCACATTTAACTGGCCTTTGTTGTCTAATGTAATAACGGTGATAAATAACTCTTTGTTACTGATTGCATGTATAATCATATCAGATCTTCTGATTGCTCATCAAGCAAAGAACTACACCTAGCCTATTACAGGCAACACAGGGTACAAGGTAAGGGAACAGCATGCATTTAGTTCAGTGTATCCCTGGGCACGCACACAAACACACTGTGGGAAATTGAGGGACACCGAGTCATTGTGTTTGGACTGCTTGAGGAATCCAGTGTGTTCACAGAAAGCTCGCACTACACAGGGGGAAAACATGCAAGGATTTGATTTGGATTTGGATTTTAATTTGAACCCCCTACCCTGGAGATGTGAGGCCATAATGCCACCCATGTATAATGAGTATTGTACAAATAATGCCATATTCATACTCTGCAGTATTCATTGTGGCACATTGTTCTTCCAGTGATGATCCTTTGAATTGGAAACCACCTCTTTACTAATCTTGACCTTCCACATACCCAGAGCTAATAAGATATCCTCAGTCCACCAAGCTTGTTCATGCTGGGAGATTTCCGAAATAAACAAACAAGGGCTCCCTTTTCTCAGGTTCTCCTTCATCCTCTATTGCAGGCTTGTTTCCACGGCAACAGTGTTGGATTAGCAGAGAGGGAAAAGCTTGATTTCAAAATGGAGTGGACAGACACTCCTCACACAGAGACAAGCTCGTGCTTTACCTAAATGTAGACAAGTGTCAGTTCCCTCTTGCTCCCATGACAACCAGGTACCAGAGCAGATGTCCTGGTTTATTAATCTCTACACATTTCAGCGTGTATGCGTGTGTGCTGGAGGAATTGGACATGGCAGATGCCTTCTACAGGATCTACAAGAAAAATGTTTCTAGTTGCTACTGGGTATGTCTCCTCTTCATGCTGCAAGGTTATGGGTTAAGATTTAAGATTAAGATCTAGGAACTCTATTAAATAATAAAAAATTGAACTCAGAATGAGATGGAAATTGATTCTGAACCTGATAGTTAACAAAAATGTTGCATTTTTGCAGCTATGATTAAAGATTTAACTGTGTATAATGAGGTGAAAACTTAAATAAATTATGGATATATTTTAGTGATTGTTTTAAAAAAAACTTTTTTCATCTATTACTTTCTATTTTCTATATACCTGGAACTACCACAATCAATGGTTCCTTTTGACAGAGTCTCAAAATTACGAAACAGCTCATATTACGACTGATGCTGAAACACCTTAAATATAGAAAACTATTGATATATTTGCTTTATGACACTGTGTTTGGATCAAGACAGACAACTTGAAAGAGTTATCATATAATATATACCCCTCGTATGATTTAGTACTTTCATAAGAGCTCCCTCTATTGGCTGTGAGGGGCAGTGCATAACCAGTAGGAGCTGCTTTTCCTGAGGTGTAGAGTGAGAATTGTCTACTGCATTCCCATTCTAACGTGTTACTCCTGACTGTATTCCCCAGTGTTTCATGTAACTGATGCTGAACACTGCATTACCAAATATATATTCTGCTGTGGGGGGGGGGGGGGGGGGGGGGGGGGGGGGGGGGGGGGGGGGGGGGGGGGGGGGGGGGGGGGGGGGGGGG
>JAODKF010000044.1:10105040-10123687 GCA_026779585.1 Mormyrus proboscirostris
AACTGCATACCCAGAACTCTGTATAACTGCATACCCAGAACTCTGTATAACTGCATACCCAGAACTCTGTATAACTGCATACCCAGAACTCTGTATAACTGTATACCCAGAACTCTGTATAACTGTATACCCAGAACTCTGTATAACTGCATACCCAGAACTCTGTATAACTGCATACCCAGAACTCTGTATAACTGTATATAACTATATGCCAATAACGGTAGTTAAATGTATACCTATAACTGTATATAACTGTATACCCACAACTGTAGTCAACTATATACCCACAACTGTAGTTAACTGTATACCCACAACTGTATTAGCACATGCATATGCAGTATATATAAACTGTATTCTTGTTTATATTTTTCAATGTCTTAGATACATGTCTTAGTATTTTTTGTTTAGTGTTAGATTGTCACTGTGTTTCATGTTTATATTCATATTCTCTTTATCATAGTTTTTCTTGCCCTATGACCCACGAGATGATAATTTCATTTCAGCGTCTGACCCACGCACCTCATACTGTAGGTGAAGATGACAATGAAAAATCTTTGACTCTAACTTACTAACTTGATATCCTATTATGCTACCAAACGCAAATATTCTATCCTACTGACAGACATATATGCAACCAAATATGATCACGCTAATGAAGTGACACACACTAACACAGCTGGGGCGAATGCATCGACACACTGAACCTCTGACTCACCCTCTCGACACTAGTACCCACTGCCCATTCACGTTCTACCTCTGTGCCGTGAGTCACACACCTAATTCTGTTTTTTTTGTAGCCGTGCTTATTATGCTTGCATTTGTGTTGAACCTGTGAGGTAGTTGGACTTGAACCAAAGATATATCCATTGCCAGGACTTTGGATGGCAGCAGAGTCAGAACCAGCCTACAGAGCGACTCTTTGCAGCCAGTGAGGGGAGCAGTCACTCTTCAGTGCAGCTCTGATGCCATCAGAACCGGCATTTGAACTGTTTGTTCTCAGTAAGAAGGGCTAATCGTAGTTCAGGCGAAAGATCAGAGTCTGTCATGTGGAAGTATTTCCAGCAAGGTTCAGCTCCAGACATGTGATGTGATGAGAGTCTTGGGATTGGTCCTTTGTAAAGATTGCCATGCATGAGTTAGCCGTGATTGGCTACTTACTGTCAGCTGACTATCGATGGAATCTCTTCTATAATTTGCATAATTGTTTTCTGCTATTTTCTTCAGCACCAGTTTAATCTTCATTAACCTGTGTCTGAGAGTAATAGTGATAGAATAGTATTTCATTCCATTTGAATACAAATGTGTATCATCAGTATGAGAAGATAGTACAAGTATTGCCAAAGCAATTACTAAAAACAAATGACTTGGAGCTTCAAAGTACATTAAAATAGGTAACATATTGTACCGTATCATAGTCAATTTCCATACCTGAACTATATAAAATATAAACATATCATATTTTAATATAAAAAGATGACATTATTAGATAATATGCTGAATTGGTGAATCTCATAATGCAATCTGTTCTACATTCTTCAGAAGCAAAAAGTGAAAGATTTTGTAGTTGGTCACAGGGGAACATGTTAGCATCAGGAGACGTCATATTTTACAGGGACACCTCAGCTACTGCACCGGTTTCATTATGTGCTTTCCATGGTTTGTTTCCACTTTTATAACCTGAGTCTTGGGTGTCATCCAGAGTTTTCAGTCGTTTTCTGACAACACACCAAAATTGTCTTCTGTTTCCATGTCTTTCTGATTTATAATTGGCTGTCAAAGTTGCTTTTTCATATGGTGATGCAATCACGGCCTACTCCTGTGAGATAATTATTTCCATCTCCTGCAGTACAACTGCTATTTCTTGTTGCAGGAAGACTCGTCTAGATCTAAAACCACTTCCCCAAGAGAAGTACAACAAGAACAGTGTTAAAAACGCCCCTGAACATTTACCACTTTTAACCTACTTTTTGTGACAGGATCATATACTTTACTGCATTCTGCTCAATGGAGATAGTTCTGTATTTGAATTTGACATGCAGTGCCCAGGTTATAGCACAACCAAAACATTAACATTACAGATTAATTATTTGCTATATAGTGCAAGGTTGACTTAAACATCATAACGTATTCCAGAAAGAAGTGATAAATTTATATTTTGTAATAATAGTTGGCCAAATTTGTGAAATCCTGACAGCTCCCCTATATTACCAATTGCTTTTTTAATATTTGTCTTGCTGTATATCACAGTCACTCACAATGCGTACTTTATATAGGATTAGCATATTTTTTCCATAAGTAGCCTCTTCACTTCTCTAGTGATACTGGGGATCCAGTTAATTGTCTCCAAGGAATATTAAAAAGCAGGATAATAGAAATCTAGGTATTTTATTTATTTAGCAAAAGCTTTTATCCAAAGTGACATACGATTTTGAGAGCAGGGTCAGTCGGTGCATGGAGCAATTACAGTTAAGAACCTTGCTGATGGACCCCAAGTCGCAATCACTGATAATGGACCTTAAACCGGTGACCCCTCCGATCACAAAGTTCTAACCTGCAGAGTCATGCGGTGTCCCCAAAGACGAGCAGCCAAGCCTAACCTCAGGCTCGAACCTCGGTCCTTCAGTACAGCAGTACAGTCCCCAGCCACTTGAGTCACACAGCTCATATTCTTATTTGGAAAAAGTGCATTTAGTTTCCTGCCAGCCAGAGTGAAATTCTGAATCATCCTTTAAGTTCCTCAAATACACAAACCTGTATAAACCAGACTGTAATCTCAATATTAAATGTCCCTTTGTAGAGCAAAATCGAAAATGGCTTTTAAATGCCAATTGCCAATTATTTTTGCAAAAACAACACAGACCTTACCTTGCAGTGGAAGTAATTTATGAGGCTTGGAAGGTAGTTTTCCTTGCAATAATGGGGCTATCGACACTCCACTGACAGCCAAGTATAACTGGGAAAGTGAGCAAAGTATCTAAATGACTGCATTCTGCTCTACATGCAGCAAAAACTACCCACTCTTATCTAGCTATCTGCCACCTGAGATTCCAGCTAACTGATCCCATATTGGGACATGAATACACAAGTTTATTATGTTTAATCACTTTGTAAAACTGCTGTTGTTGCCCACTGGTTTGGTAGTCTTACCTGTTGCTAATGCTATTTCTAATTCTACTGTCAAACACAAGCTTAACATGGGGAGGAAACACCCTGGGGGAGGAGTTTGCTTGTCAAGCCAGGACAGAGACTTTAGGGGTTACCTACTCCCTACTCGACATGTACATAGTGGCTCTGTTACAACAAACAGGCCCACTTTTCTTTGCAGCATAAAAGCGACAAACTAAAAAAAAACCTTTCAAGTTTTATTGCCGTGTATTCGGGGAATACAGTGAAATTCTTCTGCCACAGTTACAGGGGGAAGATGGTGCACAGGGGCATAAAACAACCAGAATGCAGAAACATCAGAATGTGTGTATTAATTTAAAAAACTAATATTAAGGGGACTTTTTGGTGTCAAGCATTGAAAAGGACATTTTCATTGACTATTATGACTGCTTCGCTATATTTTAAGATTATAATAAAGATTTCCTTCAGGGTTAAAGAAAGGATCCAACCCTGAAGCCAGTGCCTCCAGTTTGCCTCGTCTCGTCTCCACCATGCCTCTTCTTCACTCCTTCTTACTGCCATTGCAGCATCTGTGGAAACCTTCACTGTAAATCATTCTTCAGCACTGGATAAGTGGCTGTTATTCGCTGGCTCTTCAGACCTGACAGTTTCATAGCTCCTCAGCTTATGCTAAATGCCGCCTACTAGCACCGCATTTGCTACACCTAGATACCTAGACCATAGACTCACACAGGCCCCCTGACACCCTGAACTATGATGTCACAGCAAACTATGATGTCACAGCAAACTATGATGTCACTGCAATAATGACACTGTCCGCAATATTGCTTTCAGACTGACTCAGATTGCCATACACGCCACAACCACTTAATCAATATCAAACTCCAGTGATCTTAATAGTTACAGACGAAAAACTCCCTACCATCGCAGTCTGCCTGGTAAACTTCCTCCCTGATTAGCACCTGAGTGCGTATCAGAGTTCCATAACAAGGTAGGAGCCTCTAGGCCCACATACACTGTTTTGATTTTTTTAGTTATGATTGATGCCTCACAACACAGAACCTGTGAGTCTAATACATTTTTCTCTTGCCGATCTTGCAGATCATGAAACACAGATATTCAATCTGAATATGGAACATAGAAGCTTCAAACCTTCAGAATAATTATATAGCAGAGACTGAGTCTCAAGGCTAGTCTTGGGTCTATCAGATGTTCCCCCAATTGCAGCATCCAGCATCAAAGCTAATCGTTAGCCTGGTGGAGCTCAGCATGGCTGCCAGTGTTACTTAACATTGTGCTCAAGCTAACTCTGTCACACTACAGTCACACGCATAATAATGATGCTGGTGCACAGTTCCTGAAAGGCTTCAAACAGAATTATAAGACAGCACAGCATAATGCTGCCTGTTTTGGGTCAGACTGTCACCTTTATTGGAACATAAAATCATTAACAGTGAGTTAAACATAGATGTGGTCTTTTACTTATCTGCTCACACTTTTTTACATGTTAGATATCACTATTTGTCATTCACTTAAATGATGGCAAATTCTTTTATTTACATGAATCTGAATAGAATCAAAGAGAAGGATTGTGCTTGGCTACCATTTTATACAAAGAATGAAAAGCAAAAAGCTTCTCTGGACCGCATTGTCAACACAGACAAGGAGTTAATACAGAAGGGACCAAAGTAAAATTGCTAATGCTTAGTTCAAAACTGACCAAATTATTCTTGCCGGACCAAAATTTTTGTGTTTTTATTCATTCCTGTTCTGAGACACATCTCAGATGCATAATGCAGATAGTATTTTATAGATATTAGCCAACAGCAAAGCTGCATATCTTTCCAAAATGAACAAAAATTGTGTTTCGGTAATTAAAGAAAAGGCCACAGTGCCCTCTATTGACAGTTATAGGAAGTGTTCTGGTTTAAAGCCCAGAGGACTGGGTTGCTAAGTTACAGCGCTGGTTTTCTCCAGATCCTACTCTGCAGACACCACCCTAAGTGCATGTGTATACAGTTATGCATGTGACCATTGTAACTGCTGAGAACTATGTATACCTTTATATACCTTAAGCCTTATCTAGATAATTTTGCATTGGTTTCTTCAGTAATGCAAGATAATGTACACAAACTCGGACACTGATAGATGTGATATAAAACACAAACAGGGAGAGGCACGACCTCAGAGGCAGTCAGTTAAGGCGTGGCCTCGCATATCGAAACAAAAGGAGTGACCGCGAACGACAGGTACGATCTCAGATACAGACTGTGACACGTGTGGTGTAAAAAAATACAATGACAGGCATGGCTTCAGTAATACACAGATATGACTTCAAATACAGGCAGTAGCAGCCGTGAGCTCAGACTCGGCAGTGTCAGGTGTGGCCTCACACACAAGCTGTGACAGAAGAAGCAATTGATACAGTTAAAACAGCCAAATACACATTCACACAATAACAGGTACGGCATGCTGTGTAGATACGCAAAAAAAGATACACATGTAGCGTTAATACCAAGCTCATCATTGGATTTTATCTGAGCTAGAATGCTGTGAAATAATTAGTGATGCTGAAATAAGGTATCTGTAGGGGGCTTGGAACCTTTCAAGCTGCAATTATAATTGTGTAGCTTTAATTCCTCAGCTCTGCAGTTGGGTTTACGCTGTGTTGTACTGGACTTTATATCAGAGCCATAGAAATCCAGATAAACGGAATTTAAATATTTCAACATATATTACCCTCGGTTTAAGAGCAAGCAAGCGGCGACCAGAGGAATGCAGATTCGAGTCTGTTACATATGAGTATAATTCTGCGAATTTAGCATTAAATATTAAGCACTTGCACACTAGACAGGATTAAAGCTGTAGTATATATTGTCCTCTCTAAATCAGAATTACTCAGCAGTCTGTTACATTGTAAAAAGACTATGCTTTGACAAAATGGTTTTTGCCATTTCAACAAGAACTCTTTAATGAGAACTCAAGAGTGCTTTCTCTTCAGCTAACAGGACAAGAAAACAAATTACAGGCTTTACGAATATTTTCCACGTCGCCTTTGCTATTCCTCATTTTAAGCGGTATTTGTCCCAGGCATGCTCTCCTGCTGTTCTCCCTGGACATATTAATACGTCAGAAACAGAGATGGGAGCTTACTGGAACTTTTACTGTATATATAGGCACTTTAGTCACTTAATTCCTTCATTTAAGGTACTTTTAAAATTACGCCATCTAGTGGTGTCTCATAAACACGCCATCAGAATTAAAAATGCAAAAATGTATGTCTCCTATTATTAACTAAGGATTAATTGCAATTATTTCACTGTTTAATTAGGGATTATGCAAAACCAGCCATGATATCCACTTATGCAGATGTTTTACTGACTCTTTTTAGATTGTGTGTTCTAATAACACACAATAACACAATCCTTAATAGAACTTGAACCCCACAAAATGTGACAGACTAAAGGTTATTTAGCTTGTATGTTCATATGTCATGGAGATTTGAGAGATTTATATATCCCACATTTGAATAGATCATTTATCATCGCCTTGACGGATCTTGAATTGAGATTACATTTTTCATTGAAAATTTCTGTTAACCTTTGAATGCTTGACGTATTGGTACCATAGTATAGTATTTGCTTAGTGTATCGGTATTGTAGTATGGTAATTACTTAATGTACAGGTACTGTAGTACAGTATTTGTAATACAGTATTTGCTTAGTGTATTGGTACTGTGGCATGGTATTTGCTTAGTCTATCGGTAATGTAGTATGGTAATTACTTAATGTACAGGTACTGTAGTACAGTATTTGTAATATAGTATTTGCTTAGTATATTGGTACTGTGGTATGGTATTTTCTAAGTCTGTCGGTACTGTAGTATGGTAATTACTTAATGTACAGGTACTGTAGTACAGTATTTGTAATACAGTATTTGCTTAGTGTATTGGTACTGTGATATGGTATTTGCTTAGTGTATCTGTACTGTAGTATGGTAATTACTTGATGTACTGGTACTGTAGTACAGTATTTGTAGTACAGTATTTGCTTATTGTATTGGTACTGTGGCATGGTATTTGCTGATAACTGACCTTGCTTTTTATTTTAACAATGCCATGCTGACAATAATGTTAGAGACAAGGGTGTACGTTTGGTTTGAACACTATTAGGGAGTAAATCAGCCCCCTGTCCCCCTAAATACAGACAATATTCCCACTGTATTGGTAGGGACATGTCACTATGATCCATACCCAAATCTACACCCTTGGTCAGAGACACATTTGAAATAATAACGTTCAATAAGGCTGATGAAGTAAAAGCACCGACGTCTCTGCAAGATGCCGTCAGATCCCAAACGTCTTCAAGGTGCCTGCCTTTTATGCGCGGTCGTTTGAGGGAAGCAGGCCTTCAAAGTCAAATATCCAAATGCTAACTTCTTTTAACCCTGAAATGTGGGAGGGAGACCAATTTTCTAAATCCCTTCGCTTCAAGGAAGGACTTAAAATAAATGTCTTCTGACTGCACTTCATCAGTGAACGTCTGCTGGCATCTTGATTGGATTCAAGTGGATTTACACTGTTAGCTACACTGTTAGCTATGGACAAAATTCTCCAACACATTCTTCACAAACTGATTATTTAAAAAAACTACTGTAACACCTGAACAGCTTATATATGCTGAAGGTCTTTTTTATTATTTTATTATCCATTTTTGTATCAAATACATTCTTTATATTATACCGAA
The DNA here is from genome assembly GCA_026779585.1 of Mormyrus proboscirostris. Taxonomy (NCBI): domain Eukaryota; kingdom Metazoa; phylum Chordata; class Actinopteri; order Osteoglossiformes; family Mormyridae; genus Mormyrus; species Mormyrus proboscirostris. The sequence goes on from JAODKF010000044.1 coordinate 10,112,912, forward strand.
AAATTCTGCATTGTTTTATGCATATAGTTCAATAGTATAGAACAATAATTTTAGTAATTTTCCATTTAGTGCTCTGCTATTAGTGCCTACAGTATGTAGTTTGTTGATGATTTTTTGATGCTCGATGCACTTAATATTTTGTACTGATGTGTAAGACAGACAGAATCATTTGCATATATAATTCAAAAGTGTATAAGTGAAGTGTGGGAACAAAAATAGACTTTCACCAGAAAAGGTCAGATCCAAAGAAGAGCAAAATAAGGGCAAAATTCCATTAGTATTTACTGAACTAATTGGGATACATGATGAATTATTTCATTATATAATTCTCTCACTGTAACATTTCACATCTGTTACTCAAGATTAATAAAATTTCAATAACCATCACTGTTAAGTAGCAACTGTAACTGTAACTGTAACCTTTAATGATTGTAATTGGGTCCTGCAAAGATTTTGATTTGTTTATAAGTTTGGACAGCTCAAATTGGATTATATTCGCAAGGTGCAGTAGATCATCATACACAAAGTTGCCTCTTTTTGTCGCCATATTTTGGTGCTGTTGTTACACACGCAAACCGTTTCACAGCTCTGGGCTACAAGAACGATTTTCCGAAAGCCAATTTGGTATTTTATTTTGAAAACAGCTTTGCAGAGGTATTACATAAAAGACTGATATGCTATTGCTGTTTGACAGACTTGTCTGTTTTTAGGTTTAGCACAGGGGGAAAAAAAGCTTATTTTTTAAGAGGATTAAATGCTTTAACAAGGAGGATAAGCAGTTGGAAGATGGATGGATGGAAATACTTTAACTGGGTGCACGTTAGATGGAAGACGGGGCTGTGGACCATTAGTTTGAAGTCAAACTGCAAAAGGTCACTATAACATAATGTGAGCGGATGAGTGAGTGCCAGGGCTGTTTGCTGTTTCACACCAAAAGAGTTGAGCATTTGAGTCCCTACCACATGTAATAGAATTTGCATTGCATCCTGCCTGTGTTGAATAACATGGTCATGCTCCCCAAAAACATCCACTAACATACAGCATGTTGAATTGTTGTCTCTAAATCGGCCGTCGTGTGTTTGTATGCGCCCCGCTACAGACATGCATCCTGTGAGAGAGGCTCCAGACTCACCGTAACTGTGCTGGATGCTGAATCACTGATACAAAATTAATTTGCGTTTCCCAGTTTAATGGGGTATTTTCGATCAAGCGCATATATGTTTCTCGTTTCACCTCCCTGAACTGAGTTTACTGGTTGCTGAGCCAAGACGATAACAGTTGACTGTGAAGTCGTTGCATTAGCTTCATTTTCATGGCCGCGTAGCTTATTGTCTAAATGAGGTTGGATGGTGCCTCACCAGCTTCAGAAGTGAAATGATGTGTGACGCAGCCAGAAGCGATTTGCTTAATGAGACATTTCAGTGTTTGGACCACAAAGCCACGGGAGCTAAGGAGAACCATGTGGATTCTGGGTATGTTCATCTCTTTAAATAAACATTTACTCACATTTTATTGTCAAATGGGTTTTTTTATTTATCTGTGAAAGAGTCATTGCAAAAAAAAAGTCTCTCTCCACAGGTGTATCATTTCAATCATTATAACCTGTTACCTTCAGTGGTGATTCCATGTATAATATTATTTATAACTTTCCACCAATTAAAAACATCAGATCATTTTCCATGAACACCCAGTGTGGATCAAACAGGGGTTTATGTAAATGTTATCTTTTTTTCTGATTTAATTAGTCTCTGTAACCGTAATCTGGATGAGCAATTAAAATATGGATGGATGGATGAACGGATGGATAATTTCATCTGTATTTTGTTTTTTGTAAATGTCACAAATTAACCTTCATAATGATATCATTACTACTGTATCTAACCAAGCAAAGCAGTTGTGCTGATCCTTATATCTGTCAGTGCTTATTCGTATTTTTTTCCAGGATAAAAACATAAATGCTATTGAATGCCTGATGCACCCATGAATTATCATCTTGTTCTCTCCCTGTATTTCCAGCAGTCAAACATATCAATTTCCCCGGTTCCATGTACTTAAGCAGATGAGTTCCTTTCGAGTCAACTGATGACGGAGATGCTTTTATATATGTACTGATATCTCAAAAACGAATACGTTCAGTTAAAACTTACTGGTAGCATGTTATTCACCTTTCATGCGAAAATGTGACGCGTTTAGAAAATCAAAAAATAACATATCAATATTATTAGCATGTAGTGCCAATGCATCATCATAGGATGTTTCTCTACTTTGTGTCAGGATCCATTTTCAGGTCTCAGTTTGACAGGAATCAAAGCGGACTGGAGGTTAAGTGGACACTCCTGGCCGCTTCAGAAGGTGCGCGGTCGCAGCAGCAGGTATGACCCCCTTCTGTCTCCAGAACCACTTTAAGTGCAGATGAGTTCTGCATTCTGATGTGCCCTAATGAGTCTGGCCATTTTCCTCTGAACTCTCTCATTAAAAAGTTGCTTTCAGCCGCAGACCTGCCCTTGACTGTTGCTTGTTTATCTCACCATTCACTGTAAAGTCTGGACACTGTGGTGCGTGAAAATGCCTGCAGTTTGGCTGATTCTGCGATGCCGCCGCCATGTGTGGTACCAACAGTTACACTTTTCAAAATTGCTTAGATCATGCATCTTAATACCTGAACCCATCTGGATGATCAGCATGTTCGGCGTTGGAACCGCACATATTCAGCGTTACTGTCAATCAGTGTTCAATGCCGCTATGAATCATGGGAGATACAGTATAAGCGTTTCTGGCATGGAATTATTTTTAAATGTGGGAAATTATTTTTACAATACAAATTACAAGTACAATAATATAATATATATTTGAAGTAGTTGTTGACTGAGAAATTATTGAGTGATGTATTATTAAGTATTAAGATTAATGGATATGTCAAATATTTAAAAGTACCTGTTAGGCCAAGGCCATGATTTTAAAGTTTCTCTACATTGTGAAATGTGAAATTCTTGCAAAATTCTTTCTTAAGTTCTATTGTGAGACCGTGTACGAAAAGTTCAGAGGCAGTGAACATGTCTTGATGATTGATTATACTTTTTCTTTTGGTTAAAAATATTATATAAACGGTTTCTATCTTGAGTCAATAAATCAACATTTGGGTCTTTTTACCCCTCAAAGCTTCTTCCTGGGTTTGCTCGGTCATGCTCTCACGCAATTCGTTTTGGGTTCGCTCTGTGGAGTTCTGTCCCTGTAGACATCACATGGATGTTTGGAGCCATCAGGAAGATCACGTTATTGAGTCATGTGATCACATAATTTAGGTTCATCTGGTTTCCAGATGACACTATTTTCCACATGAGTAATGAGCATAGATTTTTATTGATCTGGATTATCCATATGATCCGAGAAGAATGTGTGATGGTGGAAAGTTCAGATTCAGATGCTAAAGTTCAAATGCTGACCAAGATTTTGTTTCGACCAACCATTTGAGTACTCTGTAGAACAGGGGTGGGTAATCTTATCCGCAAAGGGCCGGTGTGTATGCAGGTTTTTGGGGTAACCTTTAGGTCAGCTGTTCAAACCCAGGTGTGAGGACTCTGCAGCCAATCGGTCCTCTAATTAGTAGTCTAATTAGGGAGTTGCAGCAAAAACCTGCATACACCTGGATTTGTACTTTCTGAACTTGAACTTTGCACCTCTGAGAATGTGCTACCAGAGGCAATACATGCTTTCTCCGGTTTGCGTGACAAAAAAGAATATGTCCATTAATATATGAAGAATATATGAATAATAAACGTGTTTATAAAAACAAGTCAGCAATATGTGTGGAAGAGCTGATTTATAATTGCATTTCATTTCATAGATAGATAGGCGTACAGTATGCTGACTCCAGCCTGACTCCTCCCGAATCATTTATATAAGCAGGAAGTAAGGGTTTGGGGTTCAAGTGAGATGGGGGACAACGTATATTCAATGTATAGGACCTCAGATATACATACACACACACACTCACACATCAACACAGGTTGGTAATTATATCTTTGTGGGGACTCCATTAATTTCCATGGAGAAAACTCTAATCACATCATGACACCCTTAACCGCTACCCAGCCCTAAGCTTGGTCATAAGTAACCAAACAAAACGCAAATCATTTCTTTATTTTAGTTTTTTTTATTGCATTAACAATTTTTAATAAAATTGAGGTTATCTGTAAAAAGGTTTTATCACACTGTGGGGGAATCTCGTCCCCACAATGTAATAATTAACAAAACACACACATATGCACTGAGCCACACATAGACAAACGAATGTGAAGCAAACAAATAGATACTCTCACGTCAACAAACATGCTTTGGAAATCGATTGTTTAGGTTTGTCAATTAAAAATCTTTTGGTTACAGTTAAAAGTAGAAATTCCTGCTTTTGTTGCAATGATTTGTGTTGGATGTCGGTAAACAAATTTTGGTTTATATTCGGATGTGTGTGTCAGAATATCACTGTGCAGGTTTTCCTTCCTCCTGCTACACACTGTTTTTGCTGAATATGAATATAAGTAGCTAGATAATGTGGGGAATGTTGCAGCTTGTTGTTCATTTAAGGACATGGTCAGTCCTGACCGGCGTGATTATGAGATGCTTGGAATGCAGACCACAGAACCACGGGTGGAGGTCATCAACCCAAGGCAGTGATGTGGCATCTGAGCCATTCTTACTCTACATTTGGCGCTCTAACAAACTGAGGAGGACACTGTGGACCTCATGATGAAAAGCTAGATCCTATGCTAGTGTTTCCCGAAACGGCCCTCGGGGACCCAAAGTCAGTCTATGTTTTTGCCCCCTTTGAGCTCCCTGCTGGGAGATGGGAGGGAGCAAAAATGTGGACTGTCTGTGGGTCCCCGAGGACCGGATCGGGAAACACTGCTCTATAAAATATCTTTATTATGTCCTTAGACAAGATGCCTTATGCGTATAAAATAGAACTGAAAGCTCAGTAAGTATCTATTATATATTTAACATTGTGATATTGTCCTATTATGATATATTGTAGAATGTTTAGTATTATGGACCATTCTCAGCATTTTAGCTGTCCTGCCTATCTGTATATTTCATTTTTATAATTAAATAAAAAATGCCTTGTGCATTTTCAAGGTAAAGGTTTGTGCTGCAAATTTCTGTGCTCAGTGTTGGAACAAAGTCATGAGAGAAAGCGATTCTATATCAGCCAGCACTGTGTTTACTTCTCCAACTGAGCGGTAATGGATGACTGTCCCTAGACTCTCATTAACCTGCTCACTGCCAATTAATGTCTCCTCTCCGTTCAGGATTCAAGCGCGGAACAGGCTTTCCCCTCAAGGTCACAGCCTACTAGCAGTAATGAATTAGACGCTGTAATGGATGCAGAGAGGAGCATGCTGGGAAATAGGACAGCATCTCTGTTAAGTTCTCCCCAGGCATCCTCTGAGTTCCTCTGGCTGTCCTCCTTACATTTACAGTACCGCTCTGTTACTATTATTATAATCACTGTCATTATTGCTATTGTTAGTTTTATTGTAGCTAATGTTTTATTAATGCGCACAGTTTTAATAAAACACATATTTATAAAAGCCTAATGTTTTAGCCTCAGAGATTTCAGCTTGTAGAGGAGGCTGGGAGTGGCTACAAGACAGCATCAGTTGTAATGTTACAGTACAGTGTAGTCTGCCTGCCCGCCAGATCCACACCCACTAGGTCATCAGCTCTATCTTGCTCTGCTTCCCAGGGTTTTTATCACAACTTAGATTATACTGCAGCAGTCAGATGTTTGGAGACACCTACTCATTGAATAGTTTATTTGTACCAAGACATCAAAACTAACATATATGGAATTATGCACTGACCCTAGAAGTATTAAACAAAAAAAATTATGGTTTGTTTGGGGGTGACAGCTCTGTGGGTTGGGATTCAGAAGGTTGCTGGTTCAAGGCCCATGGTCAGTAGCATGATCCCACCATTGGTCCCTTGAGCAAGACCCTTAGTCCCAGTTGCTCCAGGGACTGTCTGACCCTACTGTCTCCTCTACACCAGTTTCATGAGGTGGCCTCCTGAGATGCTTCTCCAGCTGTCGTGGATCATGTGTTTCCTATGGTTTTATAGTGAAGTCTTGCATTCTTTAAATCATTCTGTAGGACTTTGACCAATGGCATCAGAATGTCTGTTTACTGGACCAAATTCTTCTCAAGTCCTTCTCAGTTCCTACGGCCCTGCCTTTGTCTTGTGGTTTAACAGTTTTCATGTTCTGCTGGTGCCTGTTAGTAATAGTAAAAGCAGGGCTTTTGGGAAATAGAAACAATGAAAATATTGATTGATACATTGCATTACAGTGACACCTGGTGCCCAAATTGTGCTCAGCGAAGCCCTATTTTAGTCAGACTAGATTCAACTTGAAAAGCACAGAAGCACAATTCAAAGCACTGAAAGAATGTGGCATTTTAAAGAAGCGTTCAATGAATATTGATTTCTTTTCTAGTTAGAAATGTTGTTGCACCAATACAGAACAAAGAGGTTGGACCTGAGAGCACAGTTTATTCCACAAATATAAATCACTAACCCAAAAGACAAGGTCACTCTGCACACAAAGATTCAAACAGGAGCTTGCAAGCCAGTATAGTTTAGGGTAAGAATCGAAAACAGTGAATGCTTGAATACATAAAAACACACCACAGTATTTAATCAAGTCAGTTCAAGACACCTGAGAGACTGAAGCATAACTTTCCAAAATGGGGAAGATTATATAACTTACAAAAGTTTTCAAAGAAGTAAAAAATGGAATTATGTCAGGTGGCACCCACTAACAGATTGAGGATCTGAGATATAATTTTGTGCCTTTTGTTTTTCTGTTTTTTTAGGTGACAGCGTTCTGATACCAGATCATCAGCATTGAGGCAAAGTGTTTGAAACGTTTGAGGCAAAGCATCTGAAATGTCTGGAAATAATGTGACATATTAAAGCCCCCATCGGTATCACGTGACCCTTTTGATACAGACTTCAGAGAAATGTTTTGAAACTTCATGCTGAAAATGAATCAAAGCCAATCCAGAACATTCTCTGAATCGCTGGAGGTCGGAATGACTCACTTCACATTCCGCTGTTTGGGATTGTCATTCCCTCAGCACCAGGCTGTGTGTAGTGGCTGGTGAAGCATTATATGGGTTTTTCTAATGCAGGCTGTGTTCCTGCTCCCAATCTAGAGTGAAGAGAGAACACTGGTCTCCTCTAGAATCCCAATAAGTCACCTGCAGGGGAGGAACTTATGTTCTGGACACTGGTGACTATTAAAAGCGACAACTAGCATCCAGCTCTGCGTGAACAGGTGACAGAAAATGTGCAAGGAGCAGAGGAACAAACCAGCCGGTTTTTGTGCCCTCAAGTGTTACGCGGCAGAAGTAATTAGCAGCTCCTCTCATCTGTCAGAAATGTGGGAATTGAGGCCAGAAACAGTGCCGTTATGTGCTGGTAGAAATTATAGAGTTAGACCACCAGGGACACAGACATTTCCATTCCAACAATATTTATAGTGCAATAAATAGATACACTTTATTGATCCCAGGGGGAAATTAATTTCCCTATTTCATTTTGCAATAATATTAGTAAATACTAACGCATGCCTGCACCAGCGACACTAATATCGACCTCCGTCTTTAAAAACGTGGTCAAATAAGAGGTGGGAATAAGGTAAGATATGCGTATTCGATTCCAGGGGGAAATTCTTTTGCATGTAGTGGGAGGTGCAGTACTTAAATCGCACATATACACACAGAATAAGAAGATGTGTCACTCCGGCGTTAATGCTGCTTACCGGGGCATCCACTGGAAGCTCAACCTAGCCGCCCTTACGACAAATCGACTCCTCGACAGCATGTATGTCTGTCACGTGCTGCTTGCTTCACTTGTACGTCACTTTGGATTGTGTCTGCAAAATGTGAGAGTATGTGTGTGTTCAAACACAGCACAAGGGCAATATACTAACGGAATACTGTGCAGGAAAAAAAACAATAAACAGGTGGTGTATGTGACTTAATAGTAAAAGCAGTAGTAAAAATGCAGCGTTATGAGTTTCAAATATGAAATGGTATCCTGGCCTGCGTTATGGCCGGGGCTGAGAGATGGTTATGCGGTGCCTGATGACAGCAGGCAGAATAGATGTCCTGTGGTGTTACTCAGCACGCCGTGATGCGATGAGTCTAACAGTACTGCGACAGCGCAGGGACACTCAGGAGTACAGATTTAATAGCCTCAAATGTGGCTTTGTAGTCGGGGGGCCAAACAAAAGCATATTGTTTTAAATTGGTCAGAAGTAACACAATATCTATGACAACAGTTCAGGCAGGTGAGATGCTTTTTGGACACTCGGGTTTCCTGTTTTATTACCAGTGATATTTTTACTGAAATGGAAATCTCTGCGACCGGACGCTGGAAAGGATAAGATGCTTCTTCAGCGCAGGCATCGGAGCGATCACACGAGTGGGAAAATGATCTTTCGATTTCATGACCCTGAACAGAAATGATCTTTTGGTCATTGCTACAAGAAGGATGAGCATCCCATTGAAGCACAGGCCTCTATATTACAGCTACAGCCCTGCATCCCTGCCAAATGTGAGGCGTCTGTTAGTGAATTAAAAAATAATGAATTCGCACGCAGGTATGCAATTAATACGGCAGATATATTGGTATCAGACAGAGGAGACGTATAGAATATTGAAATATATTACAAGTAGCTTTCAGGTACAAAGCATGTACGAGGACGGCGTCCTGGCGGATTCGGCGCGCAGGCATACAGTACAGCATCATGCTCATCAAGACGTATGATACCAAACGATAAGGAAAATAAGTAGCCTGTCAAAACCCAAGATTAAAGATGCAAAACTTTATCATCATGTACATTGAATACCTCATAGAAGGTACAATGATAGATAGATAGATAGATAGATAGATAGATAGATAGATAGATAGAAACAAACAATACAAACTGCTAATGTTAAATGCTAAAATATTTTAATCTCATTTAGTCTTCTCTCATATTTTATCTGCAAAGTTTGATTTTTGCATTATTGCTTACAGTATTATTTATAATTACAACTGTCTCCTCTTGATTTGGCCATCCTGACTCGATTAGCTAGTCAGCAGGAATAACACATCCTGTGGAAGGTTATAATGAGTCTGGATCCTTTCCCAGCCATCAGAGGGCACAAGGCAGGGACACCCTGGACATGCTGCCAGGCCATCACAGGTCTTAAATAATAGGCTTCGGTCAATAAATTATCATAACATTAATTAAATAACTCGCCTCCGGAATAAAACATAAATATTGCCTAATTAAACTATTCATAATGCACTGAGTGCTTTTTAGAACCTTGGGCCCTTTATATTCTAGAAAGAATTTCAATACTGTGAGTGAGGGAAGGTCAGCATCATGTGAGTGCTGCTTCTGTCTGGTTGCCGAGTTATAACAAGCATTTAAATTATTCAGGCATAACACACAAGCGTAGGATAGATCACGTCCTCTATTTGAAATGGTGTTTGATTCAAGTGGAGCGCGATATCTTTGACTTTCCTAACAGGAAATTTTATTTAATTTTATTTTGTTTAATTATTTAATTATTCATTTATAGTTTCTTCTATTTTTATCTTAATATGAGTTGAAACTTTAAAAAAAAAATTCTGATTGCTATATTTGTTTGCTGTTAATTTGTACCTGTTCAGCACTTTGGTCAACTTTGTTTCTTTTAAATGTGCTATAGAAATAATCTTTGACCAACATCTGGGAATGAAAGCTGCTTTAACAGGATTTATAACGAATTTGTGCATGAAGCGAAGGACAGAATCCTGAAACAGACAACAAGCTAGGGAGGGACAGAATGTCGGATCGTTACGTAAAGCGATGACTATTGCCATGGGTGCAATATCCTACCCTGCTCTGGAAGGGAAAAAGGAGATCTTATGTAGCCTAGATTAGCCGTTTACACAGATATATGTTTACACGGATTATGCCGAGCCCGAGTACCACTGCCACACCGTACTGAGTGCGAAAGGCAGATGGCGCGCACCTTGTGGGCCTACCTACATGTTCAGGGTGTGTGACAGCGGCCTGACTGCAGAGCAGTTGCTTCCTGGATGCTGCTGAGTTTGGCAACATTCCTGTGGTGCACAGGATGCTGGAGCGCTTGATGCTCTGCATGAACCATGTGACCTACATGGGCCCAGAACGTCCTACAACTGGTCGTAGCCAATGAACAGCTGGAAGCAACAGAGCCACTGAAGATCATGGAGGATAATGGCGGGCAGGGCTGATGGCGGTGGGTGACGCCCTTCTCCTGGGCATCACGTGCAAGTGCACACTTTGGCAGTCAAAGAAAATTAGTCTTGCCTACTGTCTTACTGTATTGTGTTTAATAATTACCAATTATCCAGCCCCGCTTGCTCTCATGTGTTGCACCTGTGTGTTTACCTTTACATATAAGGGCTTAGGCCCAGGCTGGCGAATCGAGCATTTATTGTGTTTGCTAACATACAATAGGTGCCGATGTGGTTGCTATGGTGAGTGATGCCTTTGCTGTCCTTCATGTTCCCTCGGTCATCTTGTGTGTCACTCAATAAAAGTCCTATATTCGCATTCGTATCCTGCCCAGTCCACAGGCTGCCTATCTGGGGACCACGGGTGGGCAGACAACCATGTTTTGGCCGGTTTTGGTTTGTGCCCCTCAGAGTAGGGAACCCGGCTGGCAGCAGAATGTCTCATGGGGGGGGGGGGGGGGGGTA
>JAODKF010000044.1:10242620-10260529 GCA_026779585.1 Mormyrus proboscirostris
ACGTGGGCTTTGAAGCTTCTGAACTGCTCGTAATCAAATGATCTCACAGCATGGATCACGCCCGTGTCTCCGTTAATGGATAAAAACGAGGACACCGGAACCCCATTAACCTCACTGGGGAACAGGGAATAGAAGACTGTGCCGTTCTGTCTCCAATCCGGGTCTCTTGCCGTAACAGAGCAAATAGAGGATCCGGGTTTGTTATTTTCAGTCACTTGAGCGCTGTAGGATTGCTTGTCAAACACAGGTGAGTTGTCATTAACGTCTGACACCGATAACTGAATTGTCTTCGATGAGGACAACGGTGGAGATCCCTCGTCGGTGGCAGTGATTGTTATATTGTAATCTGTCACTACCTCACGATCCAGCTCGCTGGTTGTTATCAGTGAATAATAATTTTTAATTGACGGTACTAATTTAAATGGAACATTTTGCTGAATTGAGCAGCGAATATTTTTATTGTGGCCAGAATCGTTATCTTGCACATTAATAATACCTACTTCTGTAGCGGGTGACGCGTTTTCAGGAATAGGGTTGTTAAGCGACTTGACAAATATTACCGGCGCGTTGTCATTCACATCGGTAATTTCAATTATTAACTGAGCATTTGATGATAACCCTGAACCATCTCTTGCCTGTATTTGCATTTCATAATACGACTCCTCTTCATAATCTATGTTCCCAATAACTTTAATTTCCCCAGAGTTTTTGTCAACAGCAAACATTTTCAGCGCTTTGTCGGATAAACTGTGTATTTCATAGGTCACTTTTCCGTTGGCTCCCTCGTCTGCATCAGCAGCACTAACTGTCATCAATATCTGGCCTAGAGGTGAATTTTCAGGCAGAATGACTTTATACACAGCTTGGCTAAACACGGGTCTGTTATCGTTAGCATCCAGCACAGTAATGTGTATGACTGCAGTACCTGATCTTTGCGGTGTCCCGCCGTCGGTGGCCGTTAGTAGTAATGTAATTTCCTGCTGTTGTTCCCGGTCCAGTTCTTTTTCTAACACAAGCTCAGCGTATTTGCTTCCAAACTCGTTTGTATGAACATCCAAAATAAAATTATCATTATTTTCTAACAAATACTGCTGAACTGAGTTCTGGTGGATATCAAGGTCAAAAGCCTGAGGCAAAAGAAACCGAGAATCTTTGTCTGCCGATTCTTGTATTTCCAGTTTAATCCGATCATTATGAAAACGTGGAGAATTGTCGTTCACGTCATGAATTTGTACTGCGATACGATGTAGCTCCAGAGGATTTTCAAGGATCAGCTCGTATTTTAACGTGCATGAAACTCTCGGCCCACAAAGCTCCTCTCTGTCTATTCTGTCCGACACAATCAAATCGCCGGTGCTTAGATTTATGTCAGAAAAGCTTCTGCTGGTCCTGTCTGCATCTAAACGAGCTTTTCGATCGGAAAGTCTTTTAACATCGAGCACAAGGTCCTTTGCTATATTTCCAATGACAGACCCACGTGTCGTTTCCTCCGGTATAGAATAGCTTATATCTCCGTGGCTGGTATGCAACATGAAAATGAAAATTACCCACCGGCAGAAAATGTTTTTTGCCTTGATCCCTTTGTGTCTCATCTTCAGTATGAAATGATGAAATGACGGTCCCTAATTTTAACCTGGTGCTGACGATATGATTTTCAATCCGTTTAGCTCAAATTGTCGCAGATTGCTGTTTTAGAATGGTTTACTAAAGGCGTAACAGCAGTTTAGTTCGTCTTATTCTCCGGTCCAAACACACACCGACTTTTCTGCTGCGAATATTACAACACTGGGTGGAGCAAACAATCCTCCAACAGTCCTCCACAAGTAGTGAACAGCGACGCTTTGAGTCTTTTTAAAAACTGCAGCACGTTGGGTATGGCTAAATCAGTGTTGCGTTTGTCTGGTAGAAGATTTATTGGTACTGATACAGACAGAGTGATTAGGTTTAATGTTACAAAGCTAAAAAAAACACACACACACACGGGAAGCCTAGAAGCCCATTTTCTTAAAGGTTACATTATTTCAAACAATTTTCTCACATGTGCAGGAAATTGCATCTCACTGGAAACTGCATCTCATTAGAAAATTTTCTCTTCATTTCAAGGGCACTTCATCATGTTTGCTGACTTAGAAAGGCAACTTAGAGGGCACTTCACGAGTTTTTTGCTAATAGGGACAGCTCAGCGCATTGTAAGGGCACCTTATCCAGCACGAGAACTACTCACGCTAGTGGCCAAAATTGTGGAAACACTTCCAATTTTTAGAGATTGCACAGCTCTATTCAACTGTTGTTCCAGTTACTTATTTAATCATCCAGTGTATATTTGTAACATTCTTTGATTGTTTATAAACATTACCGCCAATATGCATGTAATGACAAATATGTTAGATGTTTCCACAATTTGGCCACTCGTGTAATAATGGTTGAGACAGAAGCTAAACTAACTTGAATTTTAAGTAGAATGTTATCTATAGTGACAGTGGCTTTTTTTTGTAGAAAATGGATTTTTGAGAATTCATACCTTCTATGCCACATACAGGAGCAGGAAGGGACATGTGGTAACTGAACACATGCAGAGAATGCCATCATCCCGGTATACCTTACAACCCAGCTATGACAGATGTACCAATACAGACTACAAAAACAGACTACAAATACAGACTACAAATACAGCAGCATATTAATTAATGGCTTACGTGCAGATACAGGGTACGCAGTACAGAACACCACAAAAACATCAGGTATAAGCTCTAGCACAGCTTCAGTGAATCAGTGGAGACTCTCTTGTCACTTCACTTTCCTCCTCAGATAACCTCTTGTGCTCAGCAGCAACACTCGCAGGAACACTGTGGTACTGCAGGCTGAAAATGTGCTTATACCCACAAGAAGTTTTGATGTAGGCCAACCACCCAGTAAACATGATTCAGCATTCCTCCATCCATTTTCTTTAGCTGATTACCCTGTTTAGAGCTGGGAGGGGGAGGGGGGAGGCCCAGGATGGGGCATCAGCCGCTCGCAGTCAGTCTGATCAATGAAATACTTCTATAATATCTAACTGCTACCACAAGACAAGTATAAATTATTATTTCCAAAAGCTGGAAACATATCAAAAGTAAAACTAACCTCTTTGCTGTGGTTTGACTCACTGCCATTTATGCATTTGCGTGTTTGTTGTTTTCCCTTTTCAGCTGACTTGCTTTCTCAGAAACTGAAACAGGGAAGTGGTTTGACATAATCTCTCATCATTACTCGAAATGCAATGCTAATAATAATATTACATTACAATAGCAAAATGAAATTCCTATCAATGTGGTATGGGGGAGGTGTTAATGTTAATGCTAAGATAAAATGGAAACATTGTGTTATCTTCATCTAGGCATTTAACCCGTGATTCTGCTAGTATGTACTTTAAAATTCAATCCAGACAATTTATGAGAGACAACTCCGCAAGCACATTTTTGGCTGGCTAAGACAAACAGCCGCAGTGTTTCCATTCCCACTTAGTTCATTTAAAACTCTCAGACGGATAGATGCCTGTGAGTGTAAAAATAATTCATATTACCATGTTTCCCTACATACACTGGCCAATTACCCGCTGAACAAGAAGGTATAAAACTTAGGTAACTTTTCTGATGTACATCATAAATAATAATAACAACAGCTTGTGAAGTTTTACTGGAGGGTTAGGGTTAGGGTTTCCCTCGTCAGTCTCAGTATTTCCCTGTAAATATAAGGCCTATCATTTCTGTCAGCTGAATATGCCCTGAAATGGACTGAAATCAGACTAAAGACCAATATTAACAAAGCAAAGCTAACCAATCCCATCTCACTAATCTCGTATTTGTTTTATTTTTCAGTTGTTTAAGGTCAGCATCTCTGTTAGGCCAAATAGCTTTGGACAGATTAAGTACCTGTACTTTCTTAGCTAAATGCGCAGTTGTACCACACATGGTTTGTCAGTGAAGGAAAACATGTGGTGGTTCGTAGCCAATTCCTTTTAACTGACCAATGGTAAAATGGATGCTCTTCCCACAGTTGAGCTCCTGTAGACCCCTTATTTCAGGGCCTGCTTTAGTAAAGCTGGAAGATAATCAGACTCTCAATCCCAATCTGATCAGTTCAGGCCACAGCACCACTTACTGCCCAATCACAGTTCTGTGGCTACAGGGAAACTGGCAGTGATGTTCACCTTCCTACTTCTGGCAGATACAAGAAAATAAAGCCTAATGCCACATTTAAAAACCTGCATGTTAGAAGAAAGGACACTAGGTGGCTCCATACACTGTGAGTTGGTGGTTCACGGCAAGTCTGTACATTGTGTACAATATAAAAGGATGGATGGGTGGTTTGAAGAGGACTCTTATTATGAAACTTGAGCAGAAGTCTTTACTCAACACTCCCCATTTGGTGCATGAAAATTTCCACTCCCCTCCTTCATTTCCTCTGCTGCAATATCCTAGGAACACTGTAAATAAAAGCATTTGCTGGTGTTTTCAAATATGTCAAAGCATAAGAATATGCGATAAACATGCAATATGACTGGGGAAAACAGTATGGAGTATTTTAAATATCCATGCATAGAGTATGACGGGAGGAGTAAGGTGTGCGATCCTCTGCGCAGAGGTAGACATTTCAGGTCCAGAAAGTCAAAGTGAAACCTTGGTCTGAATTTGTACTTTCTGGACCGGAAATGTCCATCTCTGCCTAAGCATTTAGGCAGTTTCGGAGCTGTGTTTCTTGAAGTCTTTTAGTATGATTTACAGAACTGTAATTCTGAATTTAACTAACAAACTGAATTCAGATGATTTGTGATTAAATAGCGTAGCTCAGTTATATCAGTAGCTTGACTTAGCTGTGCGTGTAAATGTATTGTACCTTGCGTGGCAGCCTCTGCCGCCGGTGTATGAATGTGTGGGATGTATGGGTGAATGTGAGGCACATATTGTAAGGCGCTTTGAGTACTCGTAAGAGTAGAAAAGGGCTATATAAATGCAGTCCATTTACCATTACCATTTATTGACTGTATTTTAAAATTGGACTTCTACAGAATAGCCGTAATAAGAAATAGATGTAAATTCCATCGTAAAAAGAAAAAGATTAAAAAGACAGTTTGTATATATTCTAGGAGAGGCGCTGGCCTCTCCGCAGCCTTAAACACACTCCTCTGTGCTGTTCACTTTAGACACACTTTAGAAAGATGATCTGTGAAGGGCGAAGCTGCAGCAAAATAAGCCCTTCCATGTTACGCTGTTTTTCGATTTATTGTTCATTGTCCCTTTTTGGAGAAAGCACAAGCTTAAAAACACACCTGGTAACATCCATCCATCCATTATCTGTGCCCACTTGTCCTATTCAGGGTCATGGGGGTGTGGAGCTTGTTCCAGAAGATATGGGTGCAAGGCAGGGAACAACCCAGGATTGGGTGCAAACCTATTGTAGGGTACACACACATACACACGCACACACCTATGGACGATTTGGTAACTCCAATTCACCTTACTGTGTTTTTGGTGCATGGGAAACTGGATCACCTGGAGGAAACCCTAATTACATGGCAAGATCATGCAAACCGCGCCACCCCCACCTGATGACATTGTGCACACAAGTGCTCGAGGTCACGTGAGGGTTACTGGCTTGCAGGGTTATGCATGTCTGTGCATAACTGGATCACTCTCATTCTTATATATGTGTATTGCAAATCCAGAGGGCAATTCAAGTCCTAAATAAACAGGTGCCAGTGCACCATGCCCAGGAACAGTAGTGTTTGTGGGATGCCGGTCTATCACAGGGTAAACCCAGGAGAACACGCAAAGCCCACACACACAGAGCAGAGGTCAGATTCAAACCCACACACTCAGCGGTGCGATGCAGCAATGCTGCCCATTGAGCCACTGAGCCCTTTTTTTTTTTTTTTTACAAATATTCATTCCTATTTTGTGCCTGTTTGTATTCATATTCATAATACCAACAAGACCACAGGCAAATCTAATGTGCATAAATAAACAGAGATTGCCCCAGCAAACAAACCTGAAGGACTGTTTCAAGAGATAGCTGCTACAGTAAAATTTGAAGTTATTATTAATAAGACCATTTCTGGAAAGAGCTGATGACAGCATTTTATAAAAAATTATATTTTGTAAATTAAGCAGGTTCTCCATGTTATTTATATTCCCAGTGAAAAGGATGCATGTATCAGGATCACAGAGCTCTAATTACACTACATGGCCTTACTTGACTGTTCTATGAGACTGGATGCCAACCCCTGACTTGCCAGCATGGGGATATAAATCCCAGAGCAGAGGTATTCAGACTGAAGGGTGCGCCGCACTGGTGGGGCACGAAGGAATTACAGGGGGTAAAGGGGGGAAAAGAAGAAGATAACTGTGAGTGAGTGTGTGAGTGTGTGTGTGGGGGGTGGTCGAGGTAAGGGCAAACCTGCTTTGAAACTGAAACCTTTAGAAACATGAAAAATAATGTGAACAAATGATATGCCTGTACACATTATACGATGCTAACCAATCAAACCATCCATCCATTTTCTGAGACTGCTTGTCCTACTCAGGGCCGGAACAAATCAAAAAGTCTCAATACCACTGACCAGGAGCCTCACCATTTGATATCGCAGGGTAGATCAGAAACACACCATCATTCTGCAGGTGAAACAGGGCAGCGAATCATACGTACAGCCTGGTATTACGACATGTCGAGTCCAGTGTGTGGTTGTTTGGAATATAAGACCCAGAGACTTACACTTAAGAACTGAAGGCTATTGGGTGAAAGCACTACTGGGACGTGTATCACAAACAGGATTTCTTGCTTAGCTGGATGATGTGTTGGATTTAAGGTATTCTGGGCTAAATGTAAGTGAACAAAGTCCGTCGGAATACCTTAAATTCAGTTATTTGGCTAAGCAGGAAATCTTGCTTTGTGAGACAGACCCCTGTTGTATAGGTTGTACTAAGAACCCAACTTCAGCCCCAGGTATCCCCAACTCTTAGCTTTCCAGCTTAACACCAAACCGCATGCTGATCCACTACAGACATCCAAAAGACAACAATGTTTGAGCATAACCTTCAGATTTTTAAGAAAGGTTTTTTTTTATTTGTGATTTATAAACAAAACACATTACCAGTATTCATATAATTAAAAAAAGAAAGTCACTAAATCACTGTCACACTGATGAGCAGGTGTACGAAAAGGTTCTAGCACAGAACCACACGGGCACAGTCAATAGGCTGGGAGCGCTGCGCTCCCATTGGCCAGCAGGGTTGCATGAGCACACACAGAACACAAGCATAGGAGCCATATACCTTTTTTTTTCATTTTTTGTCTTTCCTCTTTTTTTGGTTTCTGTTTTCAGTTTTTCTTCGAAGGGAAGGTCTGTTCATAAGCGCATACAGAGTTCACTTTCATGGTACAATGTTAGATCGTAATTATTTAAAAGCTTAATGTGAAGGAGAACGTAACTGACGAAAATCATATGAATGAAAAGTTGCTTTGAAAGCATTACACTATAGCATTACACATATCTATAAGGTTAGTTTAAGTTAATGTTGAGAGGAAGAAACGCAGATGATTTCTCTGTGTATTTCTGTGAAATATATTTTACCAGAGACTATATGTATCTCTGGGTGTTTAATGAAAGGAAAAAAAAAACATAATCTCTCTATATATATCTATCTATATATCTATATATTGTATCTCACTTAATCATAACATGCAAACAGCCACTTAGTGATCTGACAGCACAGAACCAAGTTTCTCAGATACCTGGAGACAGAAGGGCTTGGACCAGTAGCAGCAAAAACATTACTCTGGGACTTTTCCTGACTGATTGGTGTTTGCAAATACACAATGCCATAGATTCTGATTGGTTGGTGTTGTTGGGGGGGGGGGGTGGAAACAAAGAGGAGCATAATGACAGTTTGCATGTAAAAAAAAATAAAAAGCCACCAAAAAAGAAAGCCAAATAAACAAAGGGAAAAAATCCACCAAAACTCCCAAATCTACAGTGCTCTCCGCCACACTGACACACACAGCTCTCATGTCCCTCCGTTTCAGCAGTATCCACAGGAATATAACTCAAATGGTTCTATGCTCCACAGACTAGAACTGAAGCGGTATCCATTTAGAACCCATCTCGCTCTCTCTGCCTCTACACCAGTGTTTTCAAACCTGGTCCTCGGGGACCTGCAGCTAGTCCGTGTTTTTGCTCCCACTGTCTGGCCGGGAGCTGGATGGGAGTGAAAATGTGGACCGTCTGTGGGTCCCCGAGGACCAGGTTGAGTAACACTGCTCTACACTATTCCCTCTATCACTCACTCCCCCCTCCCTCCCTATCGCCCCCTCTCTCTCTGCCACAGCACTGCAGCCAGCTGAGTGAAGTCTTTGCTACTGAGTCAGGATATGGGAGCCTATGTGCTCTGGGCACTGCGTGTCAGGTCTCTGGACAAAAAGGTCAGACTCCAGCTGCTTGCAGATGCTGTCTGAATTGCAGAATGGCATGGGATGCCTCCCCAGGCCACTGAAAAGCAGCCATACCCGGGGCCCTAGCACATGAAGAAAGGCAGCACAAGTGTGGGTTCTAAGCTCAAACATGCCGGAACGTCAGGCAACATTTTCATTGTTTAACTTTTTCATGTATAAATCCAAAAGATTCTGAATCGAAGGATCAAGCTGGAAGTAAAAAGAGGAGTGAGCGCCATTCCTACTATTCTACTGCTTCGCTATTTAAAGTCCAGGAGAACATGTTCATCCAGTTGTGGGATCAGTCACCATCCAGGTGCGGCCCTGTCTGCGGTGGGGGAGTGCGAGTGCATTAGCCTCCGTAAAGGACTTCAGAGAGTTGATAGCAAGCGTCCTTTTTATAGCCGTTAAGTCCTGCCAGTCACCCGTTCCGTAAGCAGACACGTTTCTGTGTGTTTACTAGGGCTGTAGTGCTGGCCAGTTTAAAAAAAAAAAAAAAACAACCCACTTCGCTTGGTTGTTTGTTTGTTTTCTGTTGTTAGTCTGATTCACTCATGGTGTTCTATAAAAACAGAGTGCTGGGCAAAAAATACGGAGACCAAGTTGGGTGGGGCCCGCAAAGACACGCAGAGGCGTGGGGGTGTGGCGTAACGGCACAGCAGGAAGGTGGGATTTCGGTGCGCTTTCTGTAACTAGGCGTCTGCAACGCGGAGGCCAGCGAGGCTCTCCGCAGCCAATGACAAAATGCTGTGAGACAATATTCATTTCGACAAGACCAGCAGGTCAAGGAAGCGAGTTAGTATTCTAATGGACATGTGTATGGGTGGGCTGGGACTCTGTGTCAGGGATTACATGGTCGGCGTCATGGAGGGTATCTTCTCGTAGTACGCTTCCGTTTGGCTGTCGCTACGCGCGCCTACTCTACTCGTCTCCGTCATCTTTGCCCTTCTCCTTTTTGTCTTTCCCCTTCTTCTTCTTCTTCTTCTTCTTGGTCTCCTCCTTCTTGCCGAAGGTGATGAAGTCGCCCTTGTCGTCGACGCCGGCCTGGTCCTGCCGGATGGATATGATGGCGGGCGAGCCGGGGATGAGGAAGGCCTCGGGGACCTCGCCCGGCTTCAGGTGCTGCGGGGGCCCGTACCCGGGACCCGGGCCGTAACGGAAATGCCAGCTGTTACTGTTGATTCCGGCGCCCACGGGGGGGGAATGCTCGCCGCCCTCGCCATCTACCGGAGAAGGAGAAAGAAAAGCACAGTCACACCTTCACTTCAGCAGCATCGTCATCCACTCTTTTATCCTTTATTGTCAGTCATTTCAGTATATAATGTGTTTTATTTTATCATTTGACTATATTAAAAAGTTATCACATCATTTCGGTGTTATTAAACGTGAATCTTCTATCATTCCAGTTTTATTAAAAGTCATTAATCTATCATTTCAGTATGCTTAAATGTTTTAATGTAACATTTCAGTGTTATGAAATGTCATTATTCTATCAGTTACATTATGACATCTATCACTGGGCTGTTTCTGATCAGACTGCAGGGCATCCCTGTTCGATGCAGGGCTGGTGGGCATATTTATTTCTGAAAGGCCTGCAGCAGAACCCTGGCACTGTAGCGATAAGAAGCTGAATCAAAGTAGGTTGAGGGGCGTACGATTACTTCAGACACAGATTATGCCAAAGGCATCAGGAAATGGGGTCTCGTAGTGCGCAGAAAGGTTACACTTGAAAGAAATGACTGATTAACAAGAAAGTGAAAAAGAAAATGGCTAAAATAGCTCCTGGTGCGACTTTGAAGCATCAGATGAAGAATGTTTTAGAGGGAGAAACTAAAAGACGCAGAGATTACATTGCTGACCTATTTCTAAGCTCCATGCTCATTTTAAGCCTCACAGACTCTTTGCCTCTCAAGATAGGGCCCCCTGCACTACCAATTATGATTTTTTTTTCTCACGAGAACAATTGACTAAACAGATCTGTGCAAGTTCAACCTTTGAACTTAGTTTAGCACTGTTGATATTTATTAACTAGGCTAACTGCATTAGCTCACTGCAGTAACATGACCGAGCTGAGATCACTGCATTAGTATGCTGTGGCTGAGCTTTCTGCATTAACATATGCAGTCCCTGGGGGCCGCGTCTCTGCTGCGCGTTAGCGTTCCACAAGCTCAGCAGATCCAAGTGATCCAGCCACCCATCTTATACAGGTTCTCAATACAGAACTGAGGCTTTTTACATTATGAGCAAGACTCCCTTAAGCAGGTGACATTGCAGACTGAAAAAACAATGGAAACATCAGAGCTTGGCAACACACTGGAAGTACAGTGATCCCAAATGAAGTGTATTTAATGCATGTTAATATGTAATCACGAGTATGTCTCTGTGGGATCTAACCAGGGTGACCAGATTATCCACATCAGGGAGGACACTGAGAGCTAGGACAGGATTTGTAAACTACCATTTCAATTAAAATGACCAGGGTTTCATTTTAGCACTGAGTTCTTGCTGTGTGTTGATTGGTCTTTGGAGAAGACACACGTTTCCTCACGTCCTGTGATGTTTCTTTGTACACATGTTGACCATACAGTGCAAGGTCAGAGAGCTCACCTTCTCCTCATTCCTAAAGAGAAAGAGGAAAAAGCGCCGGTCTGCACTCGTCAGTGGTACTGCATCTCCCCAGTGTTAACGGACATATTACAGGATGACATCATCCAATACATTATGAATTAAGGTGGAATGGAAGTACCAGATTCAATTAATCACTGTGGGAGGTGCTGCAGGAATATGGTATCCTGCGGCTAGTACTGTGTGCCACATTCATTTGCATTAATTTATTTAGCAGATGTACGATAGAGAGTGCAGTGTTTGCCAGGTCCTGCAGATATTGGGTGCCCTGATCCAGGCCCTGCAGATATTGGGTGCCCTGATCCAGGCCCTGCAGCTTTGAGTGCCCTGATCCAGGCCCTGACAGTGAAATTCACTCAGGGGATTTGAACCAGCGACTTTCCGAT
This sequence comes from Mormyrus proboscirostris, assembly GCA_026779585.1. Classification (NCBI taxonomy): domain Eukaryota; kingdom Metazoa; phylum Chordata; class Actinopteri; order Osteoglossiformes; family Mormyridae; genus Mormyrus; species Mormyrus proboscirostris. The sequence continues at coordinate 10,254,098 of JAODKF010000044.1, forward strand.
CACAGGCATAGCAACCTAACTCACTCCCCTGTGAATAAAGTAAGAATTGCCTCTGCATACTTGGCATAAACTCAAAGTCATTTACAGTGGGTGCTGTCCTCTGGCAAGGGTACGTCTTGTCTCCCCTCCTGTTTGTGATTCTGTTTTCTTTGGATAGGAGATCATAGCCCTGCTGTGCTTGTCAGGGTGACCAGTATCGGTGGCTGAAAGTGACATGCTCGCACGTGATGTCACTCTATTTGTCACACCCATCCAGGACCTAACCAGCACTCACCTGGGCCGTGTGGTGCCGAGTGCAAAACCGCGGGGATGGGAATCAGCACCTCTAAATCTGAGGCCTTGATACTCTCTTGGAAATGATTGGCCGTTCCTGGTGAGGGCTTCACCAGCCAATCCTCACCTACGGCCAGGAGCCGTGGATAATGACTGAAAGTACAGGGGTACCTATTTTTTCTACGGTGTTTCTAAGTACATTCATGACAGGGTGCGGCACATTCCGGCATATCAAGGCCCAGGGGCAGCCCCAGGACAAAGGGAAGGGATTATGTCTGCCAGCCTGCTTGGGAACATCTAAGGAGCTAGAGAACGTGGTGTTGGACAGAGAGGTCATTCCACCACCATAACCCTCGCAAGGAGAACATGACAGACGATTTGTTTTTACAGATCAGTGCATGTAACTGCATAAGTTAATAACAAGGAAAATGACCTATAAGCGGCTATAAATGATCCGTAAGGGCAGCAAATGTCAGGCCTGCATGAAGGTCCGGCAGAGACTGGCATACCAAAGGTCTGACCCCGGTAATCCCCCTCCTGTCAGATTCAAAATAGGCTCATAACCAGCAATAACCTAAAATGCATCATCTAAACAGGGAAAAACTTTCATTGGGGTAAAATACTGCACGGGAAGAAATGAAAAAATAGACAATTCAGAGATGGAAATCAAACAAGAGAGGGGTATAGTTATGCTGCTGTAGCCATATCTGCCGGAGATTACATATTGCCCTCATCTAACTGCTTGCACTGCCTCTAGTCTCCCCTGCTTTGGCTAACTGAACATTTTATGTCCCCAACCCCTCCTGGGCTGTGCTGCCTGGAGACCCCAAATTATCGAGCTATTCGACCTACCCTGTTGCCTGCGACACCTCTACTACCTGCGGCATCTTTCTGACCTGCCCACCCTCCTGCCTGCAGTGTCTCACCTTCTCACCCTGCTGCTGTAGCACTCTTCACCCTGCTATCCAAAGCAGCTCCAGCACCTGCCTGCCATCACCTGCCTGCCCCCCCCCCATTGAGACAGCGGGAATTGGGACTTCTGCCATCTCGCTCATTTGAGCGGCCCCTGCCATCTGCTGCCCCCTGGAGGACGGGCTCCCCCCTTTGAGGCTGGTCCCTACCAAGGTTTCTTCCTGCTGGGGAGTTTTTCCTTGCCACTGTCACCTCTGGCTTGCTCACTGGGGGCTTTGGGCAGGGATAATGTAAAGCGCTTTGACAATGTCCCGTTGTGAAAATACGCTATATAGACAGAACTGAATTGAATTGCAGTTACAGATGGATGGATCAGGAGCCTGAGTCTTTACTTGGGGGGGGGGGGCAAGGCAAACTATACATGACTTAAGCCAATAAATACTAATTTATATGAGGGGGAGGCTAAAAAACACTTTAGGGCTGCTAAAGCCCCCCTAAAATAGTCCTCAATATGCCCCTGAGCTAAAGGATAATTACACATGTTACAGTGCCTGAAATATAACGGTATGTATGACGGGAACAGGAGAGGCGGGGTTCGTACAGCCGACATCACAGGCCCTTCTGCTATTCGCTGAGAATATTTGGTCTCCTTTTCGTAAAGGGGCCTCGTCCCCATTTTATACCGAGTTTTTGTGAATGAATGTGCTTGATCCCTGCTGCGCTGCACCTTTGTCCGGCCCCGTGTCTCTCCTTCGTCTCACCACCGCTGTCCGCCATGCCGTCTGTGCGGCCGGTAGGTGTCCGTTCACACTGCACTACAGCGTGTGTGCGAGCGAGAGAGTCCCCGCCACCTGTCGTGAGCTCACCCTGGTCAATGTTTGCCTGCAGCGCGGTGCCAACCACCACCCACGTCCGTGTGGTCAAATGCCAAACCCCACCCGAATGCACAGGCTGCAGCACACAAGCACAGATGCAGGTACCCACCCCAAAACATTTTCTCCTTTTCTTCTCCTTTTATCCCCTTCTCTGTATATAGTAGGGATGTCCCAGTCCACCTTTTTGATACCCCAACCCAATCCAATCCAGTCGATATTCATATCTGCCGACTCCGGGTGCCGATCTGATCTTTTATTACTTACATAAATACGCAGACACGTACTGCAGGCACTGGTGCATTTTTCATTCGCGTAAAGCCAGGCGATTTCACAGTATTCGTCCTCATAACGTTTCTGCTATCGCCCGATTGGATTCCTTATATTACGCGACGCTCAGTCGCTACCTCGTCCACAAAGGGTGGCATCGCAAACATTGCAGGTAGCTGTTTAGCTACTTTGAAGTTTGTAGTTCCAAACCAATGTGGCTTATGGCGGTGTCCGACGGAACCTTACATTCTGTGGAACTGACATAAATTAGGCAGATGTAGAAAATTAAATGTATTCACCTTGGGATCAGACTACGGTAGCCGATACTGATCAATTAAAAAATGTCCCAGATTCCAGTCTTTGATTTCGGCTCAGGACATCACTGGTTTTTAGCCTCTATTCCTCTCTCCTTCTTCACTTTGCTCTCCCACTTTAAACTGGGATCAGAATGGTTGCCTGGGTAACAGCGTGTTCTACACTCACATATAGGCAAAGCTACTGATAGAAACTGATGTAGCTCCTTAGCAACCCGTTACTTCTGTGGCAACCAGTCGAACAGAAGCCCCTTAGTAACCACATATTCTGATGTAGCCTCTCTCACTTTCTGTCTCTCTCTCTCTCTCTCTCTCCTTCTCTCTCTCTCAGTTTCTCTTGCAGGACGTGCTGAACACGGCTCATTCCTCTCCAGCTCTAGTTTCTCTTGCCACCTTCATAGCCTCCCTCAGAGTGCAGGTCTGAAGTGATGCTTCCAGACAGACCCCACGGGAGCCTGACAGCGAAGAGCCCACAGACCTGCAGTGTGTTTCCATCCGTATGACGGCATGCAGCCAGTCTCCACTGCGGTGCCCCTCCCAGTCTTTAAAACCCTCACATGACCTCATACCCCCCTCCCTGTCCGCGTCTCATTGTCTCATCGTTCAAGTTACATTCATATTCAGAACCGCTGGACAACTCTACGCTGAATTATAATACACCTACTCAACTCAACTGACACGGCGCTGGAACAGATATATAATACAGATTTCAATGCACTGAGTAGGGGTGCATGGATCACATTTGGGGACCAAACTGTCCCCAAATTGTGGTAAAACCTGAAGCTTTTTCTAGGGGACATTTTAGGAAATTATTTGGATTATCTCCATTTAATGAAAATCTGTGAACGCAATCAAGGAAGTAAAAATGTCAAAGGTCACGTGTTTTGTTTAGTTACTTATGGTTAAGGGTGTCGTGATTGGGATTATTGTTTTGCCTCTAGAAATGAATAGAGGGTCCCCATTTAGATAGCTATATCATTTAGATAGCTACATGTGTGTGTATATCTGTGAGTGTGAGTGCATATGTGTGTATCATCCAAATATGGTGTACTAGTGCACCAGTCAAAAAATGTGTGGGTGTATTGCAGCGTTGGTGCAAATCCTGGGGTTACTTTAGCAGAGGTAAGACTTTGCACAATAGTGTATGTTCAAATTTAACATTTTCCCCAATGCCCTCCTACTTATTAGAAGGGTATCGTTCGGCTTATTTTAGGGGGGCTTCAGCCCCCTTAAATGTTTTTTAGCTCCACCCCAAAAAATGTATATTTATACTTAAATGTGTATATATATATATTTATTAGTCATGAATAGTTTGCCATCTGCCCCTGCTATATAAAGACTCCCCCCGATCCATTCATCACTAAGTACACCCCTGCCTATTAGTACTGCTCATCCAGGCAGCCAGTCCGGCACCAAACCCCACATCAAGCGTACGCATGACCACAGACAGCGCCGTACCTCTGCTGCAAGCCACTCCTCTAATAAGCCACAACGTTACTAACACTCCTATCCTGTAGCAGGTTGACATCCTCTGACCTTGAGTTCAGTGAACAAACAGTGCAGGGGGAGGGAAGGAGATTTAGGGCCGGAATTGCACGCACGCACACACAAACACAGAAACACACACACACACACCCACCCTTGAGCAGTGTTGGAAGGGTTGAGGTGGGGGGGGCCTGGAACAGAATGTCGACTGCATCACTCAGATTCCCAGTCGAGAACCAGATAGCTAGACAGCCTGAGCCTGGATAAGCCCCGTTCGGCGCCCTTCTGGTTAGCGATGATATACGTAATATAACTTCTCTTACCTCCAGCAGCACTGGACACGGTTGGCCAATTCTGGACCAAGACCCCCTGAGCACCCTGCATCACCGAGGACTCTTCCATATGCACCGAGCTGGGAGAGAGAGCGAAAAAGCATTAGACACGCATACAAACACACTTTGCCAATACTGGTCAGGGTAAAAGATGGAAAGTGCTGAATGATCAATAGGAAAGTGAAGAGGTGGACAAGGTGAGTCACCCAGGTGAGACACAGTCAGTGATACTGCCTATGTCAGCTTGACCCGTCAGTCACAGACCAGGTGATGTATAACATAGGCCTGAGCTTTAGACGTAGTCCTCATTAACCATCTTCACCGTTACATGATTTTTAAGGAGTGTTATTTGCACTGGCACATGCACGGAAAGCAACTTACACAAATTTACACTTTCACTTATTCATACAGCTATGCATCTGTGACCCAATTTAGGCTGAGTATCTAGGGGGACAAGACGACGGCAGCAGCCCAGTCAAGAGACTTCGGTGAAATGTAGGACGCAGAAGCTCAGCTAAGAGTGACATTTTTCAGGTCCTCTGAAAAACACCAAAGCTGCCATTGAAGGACATTCTGCAAATGCTGAGGGACCAGTGGTCAGTCGCCACAGTCGACGCAGCTCAGAGCCTTTATTCAATTACTTTTAGACGGAAGGCGATTTCATGGCTTAAAGTCATCAAGTAGAAGGCAACCTTTTGATTCTGTTTGCTGTGCACAGACTGGAAGACTCACAAGTCCCGAAGAACACTAAGTCGATGCAGCTCAAAGCTACTCAGATCTGTGCCCAGACAAGTCACTTCTCAAAGGAAACAGCCAAGCTGGCACTGGGTTCATAAACACAAATGACATGGAAAGGGTACAGATTCCAACATAAAAGGTCCCTCATGAAGCATTACTGTACCCCTTTACCTCCCTGGGGGACCCTAACTTCTTCCTCTAGGTTTGGACAATATTTTATGCTCCTCTCCAACGCATTCTAATGAACACCTCTGCCTCATGTCCAGTAATATGTGTGCATGCATCATGAACAGCGGATCCATTGCCGTGACAGTTACATGACACCCCTTTACAGCAAATGCCCTAGTTTCTTACTGATCTAAGATCAGTTTAGGGATCTGGGTAAGAAAAAGCCTTCCACTATTCTGAGCCCTGCAGATGCTAAGATAGACTATCAGCTTATTCATAAAGAGATTCCATAGGCAGAATACACAAACGTAGCTGAAAAAAACAGAACTTCCTCCGCTTTTGAATCTCAGGCAGGCAAAATGTGTGCGAACCTTAACCAATATCTGGCTTTTATATACCAGCGATCTTACAATACAAATAGGCAGAATGGAATTTAACAAAAATTCTGACCAAAACGCTTTTCTGTGGTATCAAAAATATAGGCCGCCATTTATCAAGTAACAACAAAGGGGCTTCTTCCTGCACGTTTATGAACAGACGAATCAATCTTTGCTACACATGACGAGTAACAGGTGAGCATTCACCTGCTTTTTGTGTGAAGAATAACAGGTGAGTATGAACCTCTGCGTGTGTGTGTGTGTGTGTGTGTGTGTGTGTGTAGAGTAACACATTACTTACACTTCATCCTTCAGTTCTTACCTCTGCATTCCTGCCCTCAAGGAAGCGGAGTAGCGCCAGTCAGCGTTGGGAGCTTTAGGCTGAAGTACGGGGAGAGAGGAAAGGGAACAATTAGCATTTGGCTACATCTTTAATTTGGCTGTGCTCGTCCATTCCAGTGCCGCACTGAATTCAGCGGCACTTGGATCGACAGTGTTGCTTCCGGGGAGACATTTAAACTTCTCATCTCCACTCACCTGAAATGTACAGACCTGATTTCCCAGAAGACACTTTGTGTTAAGTTTAAAAATAAATGCTGCGATGAGGCCTACACAAAATAAATGCTGCGATGAGGCCTACACAAAATAAATGCTGCGATGAGGCCTACACAAAATAAATGCTGCGATGAGG
>JAODKF010000044.1:10260629-10270950 GCA_026779585.1 Mormyrus proboscirostris
CCTACACAAAAAAAATGAGTGCCGACTACGTTGGGGGGGTATTTAAAACAATGACGCAAGCAGACACAGGTGCCCTGACCAGAGAGTGAGGTAGAATGCAAATGACTGTCAATAGTGGCCACATCTAAAACTGAAGAAAGACACGATGAACTATCAGTCTGTCATGACCAAAAAACATCATGGTAAACACACAAGCCCGCTACAAAGGAACACCTCCACAAAAACATCAGTCTGCTCTGAACTAGCAACATCACAGAACTCATTTCACTATGAATTAATAACATCACACCAAAACCAGTCCCGTCCTGAATAACAACTTCACGGCGTTACCCTCAATCTGCTATAAAAGAAAGAACAGTGAATGCATCAGCCTGCCTGAGCTTTGCAATGCAGGTCTTCATGTGACCCACCCGTACCTGGGGGAGCCAACCATAGCAGATACGTGACATGTACAAGAAAACTTAATGAAAAACCAATTGACCATGTGGTCAAGATCATGGTCACGGTCAGGATGTTGACTGACAATGACAAACGGTTGAGCAACATGTTAGCATTTAGGATAATAAGGGAAGGAGGTGGAAACTGCATGGAAACTTCATGGCAAAGAATGGTGGCTGTGACCAGGGTCCATGCAGACACACCTGCAGGGCAGCGTCCGGCATGCTGAGTCTCCGGACAAACATCTGGCCACTCTGGCCCGTGAAGAAGCGTTCGGAACCCATGGTGCCTCCAGGTGGGAGGCCGGTGTTATAGAACATGAAGGTGTCACTGCCAGATGTGGCCGTCAGACACGTCTTGTAGCAGTAGGTTTTGGTCAACGAGCCGTTCCCTCTGACCTCGATGTAGTGCGGCTCCACCTTTAGGTCACGCCGCAGCACTACATTGTTGCCGGGCTGCTGGCCGCCGGGACCCATGGCGCCCTCTGCAGGAGCCTTCTGCGTCACACAGCAGGGGGAGCAAGAGCCTGGCTGGGTGCAGTAGGCGTGGCAACGCACTATGGCAAGAACCACCACAGTCAGGAGGAACACGAAGGTGGTGGCACTGAGGGCGACGATCAGGTAGAGAGTCACGTTGGAGAAGAGCAGCGCCCCGTGTGGTCGGATAATCCGCTTGGGATCGGGGATCAGCTTGGGCGGGGCCTCCATTACGGCCACATTGACGGTGACGGTGGCGGACAGCGATGGCTCGCCCTGGTCACGCACCACCACCAAGATACTGAAGAAGGTGGAGTTGTCTTCTACCACCTTGCGTGTGGTGCGCACCTCACCCGTGTGCTCATGCACCTTGAAGAGATCGGGCTCGCTGGCCTGCTCCAGCGAGTAGAGCAGCCAAGCGTTGCGACCTGCATCCGCGTCGTACGCGCCCACCTTGGTGACCAGGTGGCCGGCCTCGGCGTTCTTCAGCACTGTCTCGGTGAAGCGCGAGCCATTGGCCGGAAGGCTCAGGATCTCCGGGGTGTGGTCATTTTGGTCCGTCACATACAGGTAGACGGTAGCGACGCGGCTGAGGGGGGGCACGCCGCCGTCTTGGGCCTTTACCTGGAAGTGAAACTCCCGCAGTGTCTCGTAGTCGAAGGAACGCAGGGCGTAGGCCTCACCCGTGTCGGGCTGGACGGACACATATGAAGTGACAGGGATGCCGTGGTTGTTGTCGTTGAGCACAGTATAGGTGATGCGGGCATTCTCGTTTATGTCGGCGTCCTGCGCCCGAACACTGCATAGTGAGGCTCCGGGAGCATTATTCTCCGCCACGTACACAGTGTAGGACGTCTGCTCAAAGCGAGGCGGGTTGTCGTTCACGTCCGCAACATCCACCTCGATGGTCATCTGGGACGAAAGCGGGGGGGTGCCCCCGTCGGTGGCACGCAGCGTCACATTGTAGGCGGCGGTGGTCTCCCGGTCCAGGAAGGCGGCTGTCACCAGGGTGTAGTAGTTCCGGAAAGACTTAATTTTAAATGGAAGCTCTGGGTCAATTTCCAGGCTGACCTGCTTGTTGGGACCAGAGTCTCGGTCCGTTACGCTGATCAGTGCCACCACTGTGTCGGCCCGTGCGTCCTCCCGTACGGGGCTGGACAGTGAGGACAGCACGATTTCAGGCACGTTGTCATTTACGTCCACCACTTCCACCACCACTTTACAGTGTACGGCCACGGCTGCGGGACCCCGGTCCATAGCCTGCACATACATTTCGTAGGAACTGGTGTCCTCGTAGTCGACGGGGCTCCGCAATCTGATCTCCCCCGAGTTGGCATCCATGCTGAACATCTGTCGGACCCTCTCTGGTGTGTAGCTGCTGAAGGAATAATACACCTCCCCATTTGAGCCCTCATCCAGGTCAGTGGCATTTAGCTTTATGACCAGCGTATCCTTGGGTGAGTTTTCCAGCAGTTTCACTTTATACACCGAGCTGTCAAAAACAGGAGTGTTGTCATTTGCATCCAGGACGCGCACATTAATTGTAGCCGTGCCGGTTTTCGCTGGCGTGCCTCCATCCACAGCTGTCAGAATAAACTGATGGGAGGCGGTCTGCTCGCGGTCCAATGCCTTTTTAAGCACGAGCTCAATTTGCTTATTGTTCACCAATGGTCTGTTAGTGTCCAGCGCGAAATGCTCGTTTGGACTGAGGCGGTACAGCCGAATTGAATTAGACGCTATGTCAAGATCTTGCGCGCTCTCCATAGGAAAGCGAGAACCCGGGAGAGCAGCTTCGGAAATGTCCAGCTGGATCTCGCCCGTGGAGAACTGCGGCGCGTTATCATTCACATCCAAAACCTCCACCTCCACATTATGCACTTCCGACGGATTCTCGACCACAACCTCCAGATTTAATAGGCAGGGTTTGTTTAAGTCGCATAGCGTCTCTCGATCTATCCTGTCAGTCACACACAGTTTTCCATTTTTAGGATTGATACCCACGTATCGCTTTCCGTCGATAGAGGTTACCTTTAAATTTCGAGTCGACAGCTTTTTCAGATCTAGCCCCAAATCAAGCACGATATCTCCAACTACTGTTCCTTCTTCCGATTCCTCCGGAACCGAGTACCTAATTTGTCCAAATGCAAATCCGCCAAAAAGAAAAAAGACAAAAACGAAAATGGATATAGGCACGTTCCTCTTAATGTTCATACACCCCCTTTCCACGGCCATGGCAAGCGCATAGATTCCGCACACGGACTGAAATCAGCTATCCGTCTTTTTCTCTTCCAGGATGTTGCTTCGTGCACCCTCGTTAAAAAAGACTCGATGTCCAGCTACATACAAAACGACCAACACATCCACTCGGTCTGTCTTTAAACTGGCACTTCAGCGATGCCTCCATTTTCCTTTGTCCCTGCTTCTCTTTTTTTCTGCTCGGCGGCTGACGGGTGTGTTTCCCTGCCGCTGGTGCTGCGGATCGCTCCTCGCAGCCCCCCGCCCCCCTCCCCACTCTATCACCACCCTTATTTCTCTCCATTTCTCTCTCCCTCTCTGCCTGAGCGTGCGGAGCGGAGTCTGTGCTGGGGGATGGGCAGCCTTATCAAATACAGTTTGCTGCTTCCTTGCTGCTCAGAATAAAATATTTAGCCAAATGAAATTGTCGAAAACAAGACAATACTCATTATTCACTGAATACTTTCATTCACGCTTCATCGTATGCACTAAATCAGATTTTACACGATGACGGGCGATACGTTCATTCGACATTCTTTCTATCGGCGCCCGCATAGTAAATTTAGAAAACCTCATTACTGTTCTTTTTTTAACAATCGCACGTCCTAGTCATTTGTGGAAGAATGGTACTGCGGTAGGGGGAATTATGGGGTTAATGTTTTGTCTTAGGCCTTACGCAAGAAGATAATGTTACATTTGGGGTTGTGGGAACAATAGTTTGTCCTATAGGCTTTTGGGCACAGTATGTTGTGTTTGTTAAGGTAAAATTTGGGAGAATAAGTATGCTGGAGAAAATACGGCCTGGAACACGCTGACCTCGAACCAGTCAAAGAACTGTCCTAATTGGGAAGAGGGAATGAATCTGTTTGGCTTGTGAGGGAAGGCTGTCATGTTAACAACCAACAGCACATGAGCAGTTGGGAGAGGAGAGCCCTGCTTTTATTGCTTGTCGCAATTTGAGCTAATAATGTAAAATACTTAACATCATTACAGAATATCACAGGTACACTTGCCTAACCACTGTAAGTACAAATAATATGTAGCGATTGAACAATAGATAATTAATCAATCATGTAATCATTATGTATGTGCTTAGTAAGCAAGACTGGAGGTTGGAAGAGGAAATTTATTGATGGACATGCTATATGGTGACCAATCATGTGGAAGAAAAACTTGTAGGGGGGGCTTTGAAAGTATATAACAGAGCACTATTCTTTTGAGGGGTGTGCAAGCACCCAGGTTACCTGGAGCACTTTGTCTCACTAATAAAGAAGATTTTTCTTTAGCAACCCTGAATTTTGGGCTCAGTTTCCTGCCTGGGGGAAGCCAAGACAGTCCCTCGGCGTTCAGGTTTTCCACGTTACTCTAGGCTCTTTATCAATAACTGAATACAGCCAAAGCACCACCACCAGAGCAAAAGATTTAGATTCTGACATGCTTAGTTGATTTTTTTTTTTTTAAAGTGGATGTTTAAACCTTATGCAAATTTCCCCAAGTCTCAGTTAGCGGCAAGTGTCCTTAGGCAATTTTAATGTGTGAGAAAACATAAATTACATCACTTCCTCTAGTGCCGAATGACATCATTACCTGCCAGGTCACCCTCTCCTACCCATAGCCCAGAACCAACAATGGCAATAAAACAGCATGTTTAATCACTGCGAAACCATGTATAAACCATGGTTATATTAATTGCTTCTCGCAGAATTGAAGAAGATACAAAGTCATTGTAATTTGATTAGATAAGTATCATTGTAGCCATAATATTGCACATGCAGATGCACAGCATTTTTCTTTGACCAGGTCATGTAATTTAGGAGCCATTTAAACGGCTGCATTTATGCAACACGATGCTGAATTTGCTGAGACCTCAGTTCAGGTTGAGTTCATGTTTTTACCTGCAGATCTAAGAAAGGGGACCGTTCAGAGGCAGGGGCGTTGCTAGACATTCGGGGCCTCCTGACAAAATGTGACCTGGGGCTGCGCACAAGGTTCCGCTGTCGTCTATTGGCGATTGCTGGGCGTCTGCTCAGGCTGCACTAGCAGCCAACTCTGTTACTCCCAGAAATGCCTTTTGTCTGCATCTCTTTTTCAATGCATGCACATGGCCCCACACCCAGCTGTCCAGTAGAGGGGCAGGGAGCCTAAAGTCTATCCCAGGATGCCCAGGGCATGAAGCTGCAGAACACCCTGGATAAGCTGCCAATCAATTACCTTGGGAGGAAACCACAGTACCCAGAGGGACTCCGGACAGGCAGGGGGAAAATATCCACCAGCCACATACACCGAGCCGGTGGCAAGAATCGAACCCATATCCTCAGAGGTGTAAGGCTACAGTGCTACCTACCAAACCACTGGCTACCAAAATCCCATCTCAAATGTACATCTGTCTGATTGTAATGTAAAAATGACAGGAATTATTATGGCAAAACAAAACAAAGTGAAAAACAGCAAAATAATTCAAGCTAGTCGGTAAAAAAAGACCCAGATATGGGTGGTTTTCCTTTAACAAGCCTGTCTTTTAACTTACACCCTTACTCTGTGGATTCAGCTGCTAACTTGATTATCATCCTTGAGCAAGGACAATTTCATTAACTCACGGCACGTTATCTGGGTAAAACACTTTTCTTACGGGTTACCATTTATAGCAGATCAGCCCCCATCCACATTTCTCTCTCTCTCCCTCTCCCACCCTGCATCTCCCACACCATCCCTCTCTTCCTCTCTCCTCCTCATTCTATTTCCTGCTCATTCCCTCCCTCTCTTCCTCTCTCTTCTGCTCTCTCTCTCATCCTACTCCAGCCTGTCTTGCTCCCTCTCTCTGCATCACCTGCTTTAAAATACATCTTACACATGTATTTTACATGACTACAGTCAGGGGTACCAGTAAAGATTATGGGGCCCATTAAAGTGTATTGTATTTGTCCCCCAACCCAGACCAATCCGATTATGTTACAAATTTTTTAGAGCCCCTGAAACTCCACCCCCCCCCTTTATGGCACCCCTGACTGCAGTTAAAATTTTGTATTTTAGAGTACAATTTGTCTTTTTTTTTTTTTTTTTACAGATATACATTTACACTTATTTTTTCCATACTCACACACAGTGCAAAATCGCACACTGTGAGGACGGCATTAATTTTAGAAATCAAGAAGGAGTGAGGTACAGATAAGGCAAGACTGATATTTCGGGAGTACAGTGTGTCACCACAAAGCAAAAATACATAATGAAAAAGAAGCACTGTGGACACTGTAACAGACAAACTGACAGCATTCTGCCAGCTGCCACTGCAAATCAATCTGTCATCCAGCAGAATGTAGCAAGCTGCTAAACTGCAGTCGATGCATGCTCCCCCAGCAGGAAAACGCAGCCTGTGTGCCAAGCAGATGAGTGCTCAGTGTAGGTGTATTAGTGCGGATCCATAATATGCTGTGTTCTTAGCACTGTGGAGGAGGACAGGAGGAGAGGGACCAGATGCAGTTATGTGTGACAGGGAACCAAGCACAGGTAAGTGTGTTAGGAGACCATGCAGAGCTGGATGTGTCAGGGGACCGAAGGAGACCGGGTTCAGTGGCGTGTTCTCTGTAACCTGCTGAAGGGCACTACTCTGATTCCGAGTCTCTCTCTCTCCTCTCTCTCTCTCTCTCTCTCTCATTCATTCATTGTAAAACTTTTCAATGGGATACACAGAGGGCCTCCTGACTTCCACCCCAATGAGCTGAGAAACAGTATCTACCTTCATATCTGGCCATAAATTCACACATCTCACCCGATCAGAAAGCCAGCTTTACTCCAGTTAACAAGCCAAACTGGTAAGGCTTCAAATACAGATCTCGCACCCAGATTACAAGTGTTAAAAAAACCTATTTTAAGTTATGTAGGCATGTGTGACAATTGGGGTAATGGTTCAGTAGTAGAAAATGGTGGGTTTAAAACTAATAACAATATTACACACATTCACTTTGTAACCAATACAAACGTGGCCGCTAACCAAAAGGAATTTTACAACAACAATAACATCATTAACTAGAAAAAAAGTATAATTGCCAGTGAAAATATAATCATTCACCTTTAAACAGAATGAGCAATGCAACATGAAATACTAATAAAGTCATAGGTTATTCTTTTCTGTTAGTCTGAGCCAGGCGGATATAGAAAGTAAACTTTAAAAAGGCAAATTCGTCTAAAAACACAAGCGACATTTCACAAATAATCCATGAATCCATTTGAAAACCACTCATCTAGAATGTGGTGATGATCCCTGCACTAAATGCCGTTTATCATCACAAAGACCTGTATGACCAAGCAGGGTCTCTAGGCGACTTGGATAACTTGTCGGATTTAAGGTTCCCCAGTTTAAATGGGCTTCATCTTCTGACACTGATATTCAGCTCACCCTACCTCAGATATGACAAGTACTCTGGCTACACCGGAAATCCAGCTTCGTCACACAGGTCCTGGCTGATTTATCCACACCTTTTCGTGAGACTGGAGAAAGAACGATGGAACAATGAAAGAAGACATACCCTCCAAATACAAAAATCCTTAGAAGTGTAAGGGCCCAGTGTTAACCACTGAACCAGCATTCCACACCTAACAATAAAAACTACAGCAACAAGAAACTGTTGTTATTATTGTTGTTGTCGTTGTCGCGGTGGAATGCTGCTTGTTACAGTAGTGGCAGTAGTAGTTATAATACTGGTATTAGCAGCAAAACATAAGAAAACAAACAGACTGCGTCATATTGTAGCACTACTTAGAATAACAAGGCCAGGCAGTACAGTGCAGTGTATCTCTTTCAGAACCAGTGGCGCTGTCCGAAGCTGTGGTTCTGAACTACAACTAGAGGCGCTGTCCAGCCTTGTGGTCCTGAACAGGAAGCTGAGGCAGACAACGCCTGTGTTCTGTTTTCAGGACCACGTGGCTGGACAGCACCTCCAGTTCTGAAGGATCTTGTCTGTTTCATTACCCCAGTCTACTATATTTATCTTTAACAGGAACATTTGAAGGTTAAGCTGAAATCCGGAGATTATCTCAGAAATTGTATAACATGATGACAGTTACTGTAAAAGTGCATTAAAAAAAGATTTGAGACTTCACTAAAAATATTTGGGTTGTAACCTTGTTAAGACTGAAAATTACATTGACTATTTAATAAGTTATAGACCAAAATACATAGGTCACAACATACACAGTCCATACTGAGTGACTGATTAAGAGAAAATAAATAAATTTAAGACCCCTATACAATGGCAAACAAATTCAAGAAAAATACCTGAAAACTCTGCATGTTTCAGATCAATAAATAACGCTGTCTTGCCTTTTTTTGGCAATATGATATTCAAAGTTTCAGATTTACAGCATTTGACTTTAAATAATGTTCTATGTCAAAGACATGGAAAATACATGCAAAGTAAATTAGTTGAGATAAAGCGTGAATACATGGACAGCCTAACATAGCATAACATACCTGGCCACAACCAATGATTATTATGAATGGCTGAACAAAGTGGTGTCGGGTGCAGGTTACAAAGACACTGCAATCTCACAGTCCTTTCCGATAATGCATGACTCGTGTTCTCTTATTGTGTAACATTAGTATATGTACAAGGTAAAATAATTACCACGAAGAGTTACAAAAATCTTATCTGATCTCCAGAAAGTTACGATTATCTTGCTGGATAACATGAACAGCACAGCTGTGGTACACAAACCTTTCCTCTGGGGGCAGCAGAGCCACCCTACGTTCAGGTTTAATCCTACCACCAGTTCCCTTGATTCGTCTGATTAAATAGTGCGCAACTGTTGTTATTATTGTTGTTGTCGTTGTCGCGGTGGAATGCTGCTTGTTACAGTAGTAGCAGTAGTAGTTATAATACTGGTATTAGCAGCAAAACATAAGAAAATAAACAGACTGCGTCATGTTGTAGCACCACTTAGAATCACAAGGCCAGGCAGTACAGTGCAGTGTATCTCTTTCAGAATTGATTAAATAGTGCGCTACTGTTCAAGTTCAACAAATGGATGAGTATAATACTTGGCCACTGCAAAAACTTCAAAAGATGCTTAAAAACGGCAAGATTGCCACACTTTGACAGATGTCTAATCGTAATTTTACACCAATAGAAACATAAATTAAACAAAGTTTTCTTTAGCAGTCTAAGAATTTGCATTGTATTGCAATTCTTATTGTTGTATTAAAAACACATTTGAGAATGAGAAATGCAAATATTCTATTTATTGTTGATTGCGCCACTTAAATAATACTTGACATATGTGGATGATGACCATTATGGTGAGTATTTTGTCATATTTACAGTAAACATAAAATTATTTTTAGCTATAAATCAAACCATGCATGGTATAGCTATTGAGTGAGGCTGCAAATCAAATCATACTGAGAGAAGCAAGATAAAATCTGTCCTGATTCTGTGAGAATATTTTCTTTAAGAGTTACACTAGTGCAGTGTGAGCCAATCGAATTTCAGATGCATCAAAACCCTACATAGGATCCTGCTGAAACAGCATCTAGCACCGTTGTGCTAAATTGTTTGTTTTTAGCATTTTGGCCCTTACTGGCACATACTGTACTAAATTAGGAGAGGAATTTCCAAATAGACTGACTATACTATGTTGTTCCCAAAGACTTTGTTGAAATGTTTCCATACATATACAGCCCATTATATTGTTTAAAATACTTTAAAAGTCAGCATTCTAGAGGAAGTAACATCTCTGTACAAATGTCCCCATTCAAACTAACTGCTTAACAAAAGTAGTTTAACACCCAGTGGAAATAACAGTTTACAAATAACTGTCAGTACTGAACAGTAATTAAGTCAAACATCACCAGAAAAAGGACAACAATAACATTTTAGCAATAATAATTGTTGATCCCATATCTCACAGTTTCACAGATCTAATACTTAGTTTCAAAGAAACGTTTACATATTAAGTATAAGTCAAAATGTATACAAAAATAAAAATCGATATTATATTTTAAAAAACATCCAACTTCTCACCTTCTCCCGGGTCGGCAGTGTTTGGTTCCGTTTCAAAGAATCAGCCCCATTAATACTGATCAGTTCAGCATCTGCAGACGGGAACGGCGCCGGGAAAACCACTACGTCACTCTTCAGTGTGTCTGAGCTAAAACACACGTCATACTGCTGGGTGGA
>JAODKF010000044.1:10390014-10403224 GCA_026779585.1 Mormyrus proboscirostris
CCCCCCCCGGACCCTATGGGCATAAGTGAGGGAATAACCTAGGATGACGCACAAATATACACACACAGACGGTAACTCAGCCTGAGCGTGTTTTTGGGCTTTGGGGAGAAACTGGAGAACCCGGATGAAACACCACAACACAGGAAGAACACGCAAGTTCCACATACACAAAACCCTGGTGGAGACTCAAACCCTGGTCCCAGAAGTGTGAGGCAACAGTCCTAACCACACCACCTAGAGTTGTCACGATTAAGACAATGTACATTATAGTGACTACAGCTGTGAGAAGCAGCAGTGTTGGTGAATGTTGATTTTAAGAAATCTGCTACATTACTTGGCACACTTTTATAACAACATATTAGCATCCATACAAAATATGCACATACAAGGCAGGCCATTGCATACCACAGTAACCTCCACAGAGTCTCCTTGAATACCACGTTAAGGAAGGTAATCTTGAGCAGTCACATGACAGCATCAGTGACAGAGGCTACCTGAAGTTTTCCAAGGGACGGGAAATCCATAAGCAGTAGGTACAAGTTATTTGTTTAAAATAATCACAGACGCCCCTTTGGCCTCAAAGTTGGATGCGATTGCAGTTTTCTTCCCAAAGGTAGAGAAGGAGCTGTGGACGTGTAGGTCGCTGTGGGGGGTACCAGGAATGTAAACATTATGCTGATAGTCAGGTAGCATGTGAGATGCGTAGAGAGCCTCCAGTCGCTGGACCTGGGTGCTGCTGGAGAGGGCACCGGTCACAGGGTCTGCTGGACAAAGAAAAGAAAAAAATGGCTCAACGGGATCCAACAAGTGGAGGTGTGTGCTGCATTTCACTTCACATACATTATATTCTCTTTTCAAAGAAACACTGATTTTGGTAAGTGACTGCTGTAATTTAGGAATACAAATAGCTAAATGCCTTAAGTGCCAGGCCTGAATAAATGGCTCACACACACACCCCATCTTCAAATTGGTGGTATTTTTTTTTGCCGATTGTTATGTCCTTTCTTGACATGGCATCATGAGATGGCATTGTCTTGTAACGCTGGTTTTTAATGCCAAAAGATATCCTTGGTGCATGAGGTAGGCCATGATTACACTGCAGAGAATGCAGCAGGCTTCAGGAGGAGCGTATGGCAAAAAACACAGTGCCATGCAATCAAATATGAGAAAATAAGAGGCTTTTTGGAGATGTGACATACCATGCAATCGAGTCTCCCACGTCCAGCAGTGATCGGTGATCTGGTCAACAAAAATTCCCGGGTCCTTCTGCACTAGAGTGCTGTCTATGCCGACGGAGCTGTGCCTAGTGAAATGCAAATGGCAACGCATAGATCGGTCAGAAAAAGCATGCTCAGATACCTTCTACCTTCAATAATTGCTTAAGTGGTTCTGGGTCATGGTGGGTCTGCAGCCTGTCCCTGGAAGAATGGGGCACAAGGCACTCAACACACGAGTCCAATCCAGCACAAGCCATACAAAGAGTGAAATGCAATTTGAAGACACGCCACAAGCCTCTGGACAAGGGAGAGATGGAGAGCTGAGAGGAAACTCCACACGGGCACAAAAAGAACATGCAAACGCCCACAGAGTCACGGATGGGATTCAAATCCCAAACCTGGAGGTGTGAAGCAATAGTGTTTTACCCTTTAGTCTACTTACTTTTTCAAAATAATGTTCTGTTGATTTGAGGACAGGGTGCAGTCCATGTTCAGTTGCTTAAACTGCAAAAAAAAAAGTTTTACTTTGATAAGAAAAACCAAGAAATTTTACATCCAATTGTATCATTATCATGGTATATAAGGGCCCTTGCACTGAAACAGCAAGCTGTTACTACAAATTGTAAATCTCAAAGCAACAAATGCAATTGTCATTGATATGCCAGGCCACTTGGGGTGGCACACAACACTATGCAAAACAACCTGGACTACGGTACTCCCGGGGCCCGTATTTTCTGCTTAGTCGGATAATATCCCCAAAGTTCCATCTGACACATCGAGATGCCAACTCTCACGGGTGACGAAGAAACCGATAAGGATCCTAATTTAAAATCGGCCTGAGGAGAATGAACTTATTTATGGTCTGATGGCCCCATCTAGTGAGTATCTGTCGGGTCTGGTGCACGAGCGGGGAAGCAGATCAAGGAGACGAAAATTCAAAAACGGGGATTTTATTAACAGATCAGGGAGCAGCACAGGACCAACGTCAATGACAGATCTGGCGATACGGACTCAGATGTGGACTTAAATACACAGGATAAATCAAACTGTCAGAAAACAGCTGGTCACAATCGGGGAAGCACGTGTGGTTAATGAGGGGGCGTGGTACACACGAGGATCTTACGAGCAGGTCATGACAGTAGCAGCTTTAAAGATTTTGAAACCCATTTTAGAAACGTCCCGATTCACTTTTTTATATCCCGATCCGATCCATTCGATAAACTTACATACACTGGCCAAGTCCCGATCTGATTTTTTAATTAATATTTAAATAGAAAGTAGGGTCCGTCTTTGCAAGTGCCTGATTAGATTCGTTGTATTAAACGGCACTCTGTCGCTACCTCGTCCACAAAGGGTGGCATTGCAAACATTGCAGGTAGCTTTTTGGCTGCTTTGAGTTTCCAGTTGAAAGAATTTCCGCGCGTCTGACATGTCCACAGTCTGCAGTCTCAAATCACGTGCCTCGACGTCCAAGTCTACTGTATCATGTGACAAAACCTCATAATCTGAGAGGAGTATCTGCGCATTTTACGTAAATTGGGCGCCAGCGGGGAATTAAATACATTGGTCTGCGGTGGCCGATACTGATTAATTTAAAAATGCCTGGATGGAGCCCTGTTTCTGTCTTTGATGGCTGCTCGGAACATCACCGATTTGTAAGGTATAACTTTTGGGTTTTTCGTAAATAATGAGCACATAGCTTATATATACTCTGCCAATCACAAATTAAAATAAGTAACATAATGAGAGCACACTGGATAGAAGAAACTCACAAAATATGACGAAAATGTAGCCCTAATATTAAACTGTAAACTAACCATACTAGGTATACTAAAATAAACGCTGCATATAAACAAATTAAATGCTGGTACTGGGAATGAACTATAGGTTAGGTTCCTATAGCATTAAATAATACTAGGCCTGTTTATCTCATAACTAAACAAATTAGGCCTACTGTACATTTTTGGACCGACTGATACAAAACTGAAATTTTTGGTACAACAGCCTACAACACTACAATAGACTGCATGCAATGTCGTTACCTTGTAGGGTGATTCTGTTCCTTTGTTAAAAGTTTTCCAGCCAAGCTCTGGACAATCATCTCCTTTTGCATTGTTCTTGATCTGGGTAAGACTGCCTGCTTTTAGAAACATGAAATCGCTGCTCACCGACCCTGGAGTCAAACAGACTTGCAAACAGGATGCATGGGTATGAGCACAGCTACTTTTTAGTTCACCAAACCCAGCGGATGCTGTGGTTCTCGCAGATACCGGTTTGTGCGGGTTGGATTTTATTACATTTTCATTGGAGTCTCCGAAACCGACCCCGCAGCACGAGCCCCAAATGGGGTCGCGGATTTCAGTGGAGTGTTTGATCCGGTATCCTTTAATGGAGTTTAGGACGATTATAGCCACAAGTAATACTAACGAAAGGGCACCACAGGAAACAATCATGTACAGAATAAGACTAGCGGCTGGTGGCGGCGCCACATAGAGGTCGTCCAGATCAGACAGGGATTCTGGCACGCTGTCGACCACTGACACGATAATTGAAATTGTAGCCGAGAGGGCGGGTTGACCGTTATCCTTGACCGAAATTATTAGTCTTTGTCTTCTGGCGTCTTTGTCTGTCAACCTTCGAATTGTCCTAATTTCTCCGGTGTACAGGGCAAGACTAAACAATGTTGGATCTGTCGCCTGTATAAGCTGGTGGGAAAGACGCGAATTCTGCCCAGCGTCCGCATCTGTCGCAATAATTTTCCCCACCAGATAGCCCGCATCTGCTGACCTGGGCACAGTCTCCGTGGCGAACGAGCCATTGGTGGGCAAGGGGGATGTGATGATCGGGGCGTTGTCATTTTGATCCAAAACAAAGACATTGACCATGATATTGCTACTTAAGGGTGGCAAGCCAGCATCCTGGACCTGAACTTGAAACTGAAACTTTCTGAATTGCTCATAGTCAAAGGAGCGCAATGCATAGATGTCTCCACTGGCTGAGTTGATTGAGATGTAAGTGGACAAGGGCATATCATGAATATGACCCCCCAAAATAAAGTAAGACAAGCAAGCATTATAGTCCCAATCAGGATCAACTGCTGTCACTGAGAAGATGGAAGCTCCCGGGACATTATTTTCAATAACATAGACCGTGTATGCCTGGCGCGCAAAGACGGGAGCATTGTCGTTGATGTCAGAGACTTGAATTGAGATTCTTCTTGTTGTAGAGAGTGATGGTGTGCCCAGATCCCTAGCGCTAAGCGTGATGTTGTATTCGGCCACAATTTCCCTGTCAAGGAAATCGCTCGTGATCAGTGTGTAGTAATTTTTATAGGAGCTGAGAAGTTCAAAAGGTGTATTTCTGGGAATGTGACAAATCACATTCCCATTTTCACCAGAGTCACGGTCCATAACACTAATGACAGCTATTACTGTGCCGGGAGATGCGTCCTCTGGGATGGTCATAGAGACTGAAGTAAGAAAAACATCTGGACGATTGTCGTTTACATCTAAAACATCGACGAGTACTGTGCAGTACACGGCGACTGCCGACTGACCCATGTCTTTAGCTTGGACGTATATTTCGTACGTTTTGCCCTTTTCATAATCTAAAACCCCTTTTACTCTGATTTCACCCGTGGAAGAGTCTATTTCGAACAAATCACGCACTTTTAACGGCGAGTGCCCACTGAAAGAATAAGAGATGTCCGCGTTGGAACCTTCGTCCAAGTCTGAAGCGTTGAGCTTAATGACAGTTGTGCCCTGCGGTGAATTCTCCAACAATTTCACCCGGTAGACAGAACGATCAAACACGGGAACATTGTCATTAGCATCTAACACAAATACTATGATCTGGATGGTACCAGATTTCTCAGGGGTGCCGCTATCCACTGCTGTTAACACCATTTGGTGCGTCGTCTGCGTCTCCCTGTCTAGTGGACTGTCCAGCACCAGCTCCACAAACTTGGTACCATCGCTGCGTGTCAGCACCTCCAGCGCAAAATGCTGATTAACGCTTAGCAGATAGGTGTTCAGAGAGTTCACGCCAACATCCATGTCCTGTGCGCTTTCCAGTGGAAAGCGGGAGCCAGTGAGAGACGACTCGGATATCTCCAAGGTTAATTCGCTCTGAGGGAATCTGGGTGCGTTGTCGTTCACATCCAGAACTTCCACTTCAATCCTATAGAGTTCAAAAGGATTTTCAATGACAACCTGTAAATAGAAAAAACAAGTCGGGTTTTGCTCACACATTTCCTCTCGGTCTATCTTCTCAATCACAAATAAAATTCCATTTTCCAAATTGACTGCCAAATACTGCTTTTTAATGCTAGAAACTATTCTAAATCTGCGTAAGGACAGCTCAGCAATTTCCAAGCCCAGGTCTTCGGTGATATTTCCAACAAAAGCTCCTCGCTCCTGCTCTTCTGGCACGGTGTAGCGTATCTGCACCAGGGCTGAGTCCAAAACACCGAGGCACAGAGCCAAAGTTAGCATCAGCAGTCGTAACATCCATCTTCCAGAGATTCTCTGGTTCATGTCAGTGTCATGCAGTACGCCGATCGCCATCAAGTGACAAAATCAACTTATTCGATCTGTAAAAACAAAAAGAAATGACTGGCGCACAAATATTACAAGTAGTTATAAGTCAACATAAAATAAGTAAAAATAAAAACTATCCGTTGTCCGTTAAACTACGGGTAGCCTACAAAATAATAATTTCACAGGGTGTACGTGTATTATAGAATGAGTTCCTGTGATTTTATTGTGCAACAAATTAATGTTTATCAACGGGGAGGGGTTGGGCTCTCTCATTGGTGGGTGATCGCATAAGCGCTTTATGCATAATTACACTGGGGCTTTAATCTTCCCATGCTTAAAATGACTAGCAAGCAAGAGACAGAAACCACAACACATGTAAGTCTTGGCAACCGAGAAAACACCATCACAATAAAATGTGTGGGTGTGACTGAGATTGGATAAGCTTTTTGAAATACACTGAAGAAGTACGTTATCGCTTCAAAACAATAAACAATTAATTGTTAAAAACAATAGCCTCAGTATACCACTTAACCATCCAAAAGTGTAATCCTTTGGTTTAAATAACCAGAGCACGTAATACGACGGCAGATGGGAGACTTCTACTGGGTTATCATCCTTTTTTTATTAACTGATTGGGGATCGGGAGGCCACAGCCAGCACTGAGCACAATAAAGACAGCAAATGATCTCAGGATAATCCCAAAATATTAACAGGACAAGCTACGAACACGCGCATTACAAATAATCAAAGCGCATCCTGTCTACATTGGGAGTTACTCTCAAATTTCTTGGATTGTTGGATTCAAACAATCGGAAAATGTGACTGCCAGTAATTCCTTTAATAATTGGATTTCGTAGGCCTTGAACTAACTTGTTTAACATAACGACATGCACAAAAAGCGATGTGCAGAATGCTAGGGTGTTACACAGGACAACCGTTTATTACAGAATAAACTTTAATTCACTCATATTTTTCTTAAATATAAACGTGCTTTAAATTTTCATTTGATAAACATGTTTTATACATTGTGGAATTTTATTTTGAACGTCTTTTGTGTCATAAATCTCATTACTATTACTATTAATAGCGCAACTATATGGAGAGAACGTGTGAAATACCACAAAATTGATTATGCTATAAAACTGGCAATTCTGTCGCATACTGATCCCAAAAGTAGCCAGTAGGTGGAGGCAGAGACCGCACGAGGCGGGGCCTGCATCCGAGGGTTCACCGTTCGTTATAAATATTCCTTTTTTCCTAACCACTGGCAGACACGTTATCCCTCACACTATTCAGCAGGGAGTGTTGGGATACTCTGGGGCAAAATCTGGGGGCACACCCCCTTCATAAGGATGGCGGGAGTCCCATAAGTGTATGAAACCTGGAATCTTATAAAGCACATACTCATGTGTGTGAATAATGTGACGGCAGTACAAACGGAGCATGAAATGTAACTACATCATTGGGGCACAGCATTAACATTACAGACAAGCTTACGGGCTGTAGGTCCAAGGTCATTCAACTTTCTCTGGAGATTTATACTCCTGTACTTCTGTTTACATTCAGTTGACAGTCACTCATGTCATTAATATCAGCAGGAAATGCTTCGGCTATTGGCTTTCATGTACTTTAGCGGCGCAATGGCTGGAACAGGTTGAGTTAGCTGCTGGGATAGGGACAGTAGTGATGCAGGACTCTGGCGACAAGCTCACTCATATCCTACGTCAACAAATGCTGGCTGACCATAAAATGCTGACCTTCTGGGACTACAGCATGAGCGCCAAGCGGATGGGTCAGAGAGGAGCTGAGGGATAGTGTAAGGCAACCTCACAGACACGGACAACATAACATTAGTAATGTTTAGTTTATCAGCCGGTGGAGGCAAGAGGCTTGTGTGACTGTGTGTACGGAAGGGTCCAGTCAAAAGGGAGATGGTAAGTAATAGACAAACAGATCTATAACATCCCAGTCCAGGTGATTCCATGTTATTAACAAGTGAAGCCATCACCGCAGACCGTTTCAGACGGGAGCCAGCTCTGTGGGCAGATTAACATGGATCGACAGCGAACAGCCAAGCAGATGTACGTGGGAGAATCTCAGAGTAATGTAATTTTTAGAGCTTCGAATGGATTCACATGAATGTGTTAGTGTTCCTAACCTATCGACGCTAGAAAATATAACAGGTGATATTCATTTTTTTTAAAAGTAGCATAACTTAAAAATCACTTGTTTTTTCACTGGTGTTGGGGGTGGGAGCATGGAGTCATGAAACAAGGAACCGCATCGCTTTAAAGTTAAGGCGCAGTTCCCACAATAACAGGTAAATACGTATGTTTGCACATGTGTCTTTTACTGTGTTCTTTGGCTCGCTGTTACTCCACTGTTCCTGGCCAGTATGAGCTTCTCCTTTAAGGAACAAGTTGGATGTCTTTGGCAGTGAAGGCTCCACATTTGCATTGTACAAATACTGTGGAAAGGCCATATGAGTCAGTGTTGACTGAAGAGGAGGAATCTGAGTGCCCGTAGTGGCCAGGGGGCTGTTTACTCTGAGGTCCCAGTGAGAGGAAAGTGCTTCCCCAGATGCAGGAATCACAAACCATATACTGTTCAGGGCACACAACCAAGGGGGGCTGGGGGATCACTGGGGGATCACTGGGATTGTCACAGAATGCTGAGCTCAGTGATTGCTGTGCAAGACACATTAGAGTAACTGTGCAAAGGAGTGTGCGGGATTTGCCATGGAGTGGTGGCTGTAAGCATGTAGCGAGCACACTGCAGCGATAACTGCAAGACAACACTGTACTGATATCTGTGGGTAGAGATTACACCGCAGCTGTAGTTGTATAGAGACGACTGTGCATGACTGTAAACTGCGGATAGCTGTCAGAGCGTGTAGCACTTACTCTGAAGACACCCGCACTCATGTCCTGTCTCTATCACACACACACACACACACACACCATAAGTTCATACATCCCTATCATTCTGGGGACTCTCCATTCATGGGCACAACCCTAACCCTAACTTTGATAACCCTAACTTTGATAACCCTAACCTCTACCCAGCCCTAACCTTAACCATAAGTAACCAAACAAAATTTTTGATTGCATTCACAGATGTTTGTGAGGACCTGATAAATGGTCCCCAAACCGCCAAAATAACAGGATTTTATCACATCGTGGATGGTCCCCACAATGTAATATAACCATAATCCACACACATTCTCACACACAATCCAAACAGCAATATTGCATGAACACATGGGCAGGTCCCTGAAAGTTTAAGGAAAATATGAATGTGCTTCCTGAGCATCCTCTGACTGAGGGGGCCCAGGCCATCTGAGGAAGGAAAAAGAAGGAGAAAGGAAGTCAGACCCAGAGCCAGATGTAGTGTTGGGTTAGGGCGTGCTAGCAGCCCGGTGTGGCAGAATTCCCAGCGCAGAGAGGGCAGGAGCCGAAGGAGAGAAGAGTTACAACCAGACTCGGTCAGATAGGCCACATTTCTGACTGAGAGCGAGAAAGTGAGGATGGATGAAGAGGGATATCAGGGAAGGTGGCACGTTGTCACACACATGCCAGGCTGCTAGCAGACCACTGCCAGAGCTGCCAGCACAGATGTGTTTATCCCTGGCCAGTCGGAGTGTGCATCATACAGGCCCCACCCAGTACAGCATGCTGCCATCTAAGCTTTTCCTACTAGAACACATCCAAGTCCCACCTACTAACCTCTATGTTCTTTCCAGGAGCTTCTACATGACTGTTCTCCTATTAAGTACTCTCTGTCTCACTCACACACACACACACACACACACACACACAAAGTTACATGCACACAGACAACAAACTTTATTGCACCTGTGGGAAGGCCCCATTGACTTTGTTTTTTATGCAATAAATGAATAATCACAACTCCACGTTTAGTTTTTTTGGCAAAAAGCAGGAAAGGCTTTTGAAATGAACTTGTCTCATGGGAGAATCTCACCACTATCCATCCAGTTATGTCCATATATGTGTGAGATTCCTCTCCTGAGAACCAACACGCTTAGCATTACCCATGTTCTCTCCTGAGAACCTAAACGCTTAGCATTACCCATTTTCTCTCCTGAGAACCTACACACTTAGCATTGCCCATGTTCTCTCCTGATAAGCTACACGCTGAGCATTTCCCATGTTCTTTCCAGAGATCCTACAGGCATTGCATTGACCATGTTTGTTCTCTCCTGAGAACTAACAGACTCACATGCCGACGTCGATGTTACGGCAAGCTGATGTTGTGGCTTGAATGTGGACCACATTCTCTATTCTTACCTGGCAAGATGTGGGAAGACGAAACCGAAGCGAGTGCTGTGTGCATTTCTGTCTGGATGGACTTTGCAGTTTGGCCATTGTGCACAAGGGTTTGAAACTGCTTTATGTGAGTGTTTATTGTCCCATTTAATGGGAGGATATGGATATGCTATTGAATGAGAGAGTAGGTATGAGCTACATGTGGGCTTACTCTATGGCCTCATAGCCAGGCTCTAATGACTCCAAAAATACTGTGGTTTATGGCTTCACACACATGCTCTACCCTCTGTTTTTCCTCTCCCTGAAAAAAAAAAAAAGACAATTTATTTACTTTGAATTCCATGACTGTGGTAACTGGCACTTGACAACTAAGAGAGGGCTATGAGAGGGAGATGGGTTGTGGTTTTAATTAGGGGCAGACGCAGGCTGTAGAAAAGAGAGAGAAAGGCACGTGAGTCCGCCGTTCCAGTGCACAGCAGAAACTCCTAATGGAGTCAAATGCGACTATCAGTTCCAGCAGGGCGGAGATTCTGATCATACTTGTGGTGTGACGTGCCTGTGGTGTGAAGTCCCAGTTGAAAACCCTGTATTTTATCAGTTACTCTAAGCAGTGTCAGGTGCACAGTGTCACTATCTCAGTGTTAGTTATGCAGTGTATCAGTTGTACAGTTTCCTCTGTGACCCTTGATGACAGTCTCCCGCTACGTGACTTTGTGCCTGTCTGTCCAAATAGCCGGATCAGAAGGCAGACAGAGAGGCATTTTTTCCCCTCCGTCTGTCTTTCTCAGTCTTAACACCCAGCCCACATTCATTTAATTCCCAACACCTCTGTCTCTCTGCATTTTTCCCCTAACCCCTCCCTCATCTCTTCCAGTCCTTCACCCCCTCCTTCTGAGCCAGGGTTTCCACAGTTACCTGCTCCATTCCCCCCCCCCTTCCTCCTCTCACTCCTCCATCACCCCCTCCCCTGCTGCTCAGGGGCTAATCTGTTCCAGAGATGCTGAACCCATGGAAAACACATAACAAGTGCACATATTTCTGTCCAGGCCAAAACTCAAAAAAAAAAAAAAAAAAAAATCACAGAGCAGGAGCAAAAAATTGCGAGACAGAAAGAGGGGGAAGAGAAACTGTTTATTCAGTATTAAGCCTGAGTATTCTGTTGTGGTGAAGACCAGTGTTTTATTAGAAGTATTAGCTTTAAAGTCTGGAAAAACAGAGGGCCAGGTGCCAAAGAAGAAACAGAAAGAGGGAGACTGATGGAAGGAACTGCGTTTATACAGCGAGACGAGTGAGACGGACGAGAGGGAGACTGATGCAGAAGGACTGAGACAAGTGAGAGTGAGGAACGGGGCTGGGTCTGGATTCAGGGAGATGAGTGTCAGAGGCTGATGGGCAAGGTTAGGATTTATATAGGGAAAACAATGAAAAGCAAAGCACAATAGAGGAAAATCCATGCATATCTGAGCGTTTGGCTTCATGCCTCATTCTGTTCCAGTTATGCTGTACTCTACACATGGGTGGGGGGGCATGTTACTCTAGTCAGGAAGAAGGGAGAGGAGGGACTATTTCTACAAAAAAGAGAGACATGCACACACACTGAGGTTTGCACTCGCCATTGCATCGGTAGCCAGAGTCATTTCAGGAGACGTCGGAGAGCAAGTAAATCCTGTGGCTGTACTCACCGTCACAGCAAATGACCTGCTATGCAAATAAACACATAAACACATGGTACGCAGGCATTGGGGGGCTATGTGAGCGTGCTCTATTAGCCAGGGAAAGAAAGCACTCTGCTTTCAATAAAGAGACTCAATCAAGAGCCATGACATCAGCGCACCAACTCCAGGGAGCGTTGCGCAATGAACAAAGCCATGTGTGTATAAGTGTGCGAGCGAATGTCTGACAGCAGTATTGGAAGCTGAATGTGTGCATGTCAGTACATGACTTGAAGTGTATATATATGTCGGTGCACACATTCATATTTCTGTGCACATATGTATGTTGTTACTTTTGGAATAATTGATGATATTTGGGGGGAAGGGGGGGATCAACAAGATTTTGACCACGGTAAAACAGTGTCAGAATAACCGACAGACGTTGTGAGATTTTGACCACGGTAAAACAGTGTCAGAATAACCGACTGACGCTGTGAGATTTTGACCACGGTAAAACACTGACAGAATAGCCGACTGACGTTGTGAGATTTTGACCACGGTAAAACACTGACATAATAACCGACTGATGTGCGATTTTGACCACAGTCAAACACTGACAGAATAACCGACTGACGTTGTGAGATTTTGACCACGGTAAAACACTGACAGAATAGCCGACTGACGTTGTGAGATTTTGACCACAGTCAAACACTAACAGAATAACCGACTGACGTTGTGAGATTTTGAACACAGTAAAACACTGTCAGAATAATCGACTGACGTTGTGATTTTTTGACCACGGTAAAACACTGACAGAATAACTGACTGAAGTTGTGAGATTTTGACCATGGTAAAACACTGACAGAATAGCCGACTGACGTGAGATTTTGACCACGGTAAAACACTGTCAGAATAACCGACTGACGCTGTGAGATTTTAAATATGGTGAAACGATGACAGCATGAACTGCTAGCATTTTGATTACGGTGAATTACTGGCAGTATAAATCACTGACACAGTGAGAATTAAGTCACCGGCTTCAGTGTTACATCTGTCGTCTTGAAATTGGGGCCCATTTGTTGTTTCACAGTGGTAGAGGGAGGTAGACTGTGGCCATAGGATCATAAAATAAAAATGTGTGGCTCCAGAGAGACTCCGTGTAAACTGATTTATGGAACAGAGAGAAGGTACTGCCTGTATGGGACCCAACATTTTCTGTCTCTCTCATATGATCTCTGCTCCATATATATGGCACTACATCCACCCCACCCCTATTTCTGTATTAAGAATATAGACTGTTGCCCTTTATGGACATCTAATTTCATCTACAGACTCTTTTATTTATTTTTTTTTTAAATGGTGGACAGAGAGGACTATAGGGCGGTGGGGAGGAGTTTTGTAGAATATAGGTCAGGTATCACTGTAAATCAGGTGGCTATGTTAATGACAGAGGATATAAGGAGGTTTAACAGTGCCAAGCCTGATGATTCCTTGTCAGTGTGCTGACTAACCTCCCC
>JAODKF010000044.1:10403324-10422527 GCA_026779585.1 Mormyrus proboscirostris
CTGACTAACCACCCCCCCCCCCCCCCCACACACACACACACACACACATATGGAATGCATTAGGACAATAAATGTTCCTAATAAAAACTAGGCCGACCTTCCAGCTGATGGTGCACATTGTTGCTCCGCATAAATTTATACAATATTTGTCTTAGAGATGGTGGCTTTGTGGTGCTAGTGGGACCTAAGCTACCT
This sequence comes from Mormyrus proboscirostris, assembly GCA_026779585.1. NCBI lineage: Eukaryota > Metazoa > Chordata > Actinopteri > Osteoglossiformes > Mormyridae > Mormyrus > Mormyrus proboscirostris. The sequence continues at coordinate 10,403,520 of JAODKF010000044.1, forward strand.
CCAAAAGTCGGAGGGAAAAAAATAAGTCTGTCACAGGAGAAACGTTAAACTGATTGGGAAGACAGGAGATTGCTGATTGGCTGAGGATGGAGGCGGGGCTTATGCTTGCACTATACAAGCGTAAACCTCCTTTCCTTCTAACATCAACAAACAACCTTGCTTTGCTTTCAGTCAGCCCTCATTCATCCAGTCTCCTCACCATGGGGAGACATTCCTGAAATTATGCCTCCTTGGACGAAATAGAGAAAAATTCCTTTGTGTTTTTCCATGAACGAAATCTCTATAATAAACATCCATCTTACCAGACAAACTAGGGAATGATCAAGGGAATTTAAGTAGAGCAGGATTGTGAGACAAAAAGGAGGAGGGAGCACAAGAGTGAAAAGTGAATCGCACGAGTCACTACTCCTCATTATGCCCGCACAAAGTTTTTTTTTTCACGTATCAACTTATCAAGTCCAACAGTATCACTAAGGTGACCTCATTTTTTCTCTCATCTTCCCCACATTTTTGCACACGACAGTACTAACACATGATGGATGCCATATTGTATGGCGTGGTACAACAACAGAGGGCACAAATTATGCACATGGCGTGTAAAACATCTTGAATCTATGCTACACATTCTTAGAGAGACCAAAGTGTAAACACACGACAGAATTAGCATCATTTCAAAGGAACCAGGAAGTTCTTACAAATTCGGCAATTCATGGAAAAATAGCACTTTTCTTGCAAAACATACATTGCAAAAGTAGAGAGGGAGAGACTTGTAAGAAAAAATACGTAAGAGCTGGGTGATCCCTGTAGATCTATCTTTGTCTTGTCCTACATCTGTTCATTGGAAAGTAAAATGACTTTGGGAAATGTGGAGTAAAATCACTAAAATTGCCCCTCACACCAACACCTGGAATAATTAGAAATAATTAGAATTTTTTTTAATGTTTTTAACATCCCAATACATGCAATTTTCAGATTGCATTTAAAAGAAAATGATCACCAATACTTTTTAAGTTTTAAGTTCGGGTACAAAAGTACAAGAGCATAAACCTTCCAGTAAAAAAGTAAAACAGATGCTTTTTCTATGGTTCTTCTAAATTTTGAAACAGGACAGTTCTGAAACTCTTACGCCAGAAAATGTCTTCAGAGTCAAACATTTGAATTTACATGAAAAATTCAGCGGCTGTTTTGGTTTCTGTGCTCTTTTCCCCAAATGAGAACATTTGGACTTCCCAGAGTGCACAGATCTTCCAGTTACTGTCTTTCCATTCCTGTCACGTGACTCTTCTCCAGCAAGTCAAGGTTCTGGCTCCGAGCTGCCAGTTTTCTTTTCCAGCCTCATGTGACCTGTTCCTTAACCGCACACAGCATCATCTCCCTCCCCAGGGCAGATAAGGTGTGTATCATAACGGACGTATCCATACAGACAGATAAATCAAAAAGATCGAGCACGGAAAGGACAGTTAGATCAATCATTTTAATTAACATCAGTTCACTTCTAATTAATGCACCTCTCTGTGTGAATTCTTTGCAAAAAATATATATATATTTTAAAACATTCTTCACAGAATTTCACAGTAGGCCTACATACTTGGGCTGCCTGTGATTATTAATGTTAACAACAACCACAACAACAATAATAGTTTGTTGACCCCTGCATGCTGCCCACTTCCTTTTCCAGTGTCTTCTATCCCAGCGAAAGCTGAGAATAAGAGTCTTGAGCGCAAGGACAGATCGTCACTTAGCAGCTTCTTTCCCCCAGACTGTTGCCTTTCTGCATAAGGGAACTGTCATAGTCTAACCACCCACCGTTTGCAAATTTCATTCATTCATTTTCGTTTGTTTCTTTGCTTGTTTGTCTGTCTGCATGACTCATCATTGCATATCTCCTGAAAAAGTGTTTCCCTTTTTTCTATTTATTGTCTTTGTATTTTTACATTTTGGTTTTTTAGTTGTATCTTTAATTTGCGTGAGTCATGACATCACCTGCATCAAAAGAAATTCCTTGTACTTCTCTGTACTTGGCAAATAAAAGATTGCGATTCTGATTCAATTGGAGCCAAAAGGGCGAAGGATATCCTAGAATGGCACCATCTTGTGGAGAGTTTAGATATGACAATTTGGAATCAGCCACCCGGTCCCAGGATGCAAAATCTCATTCACAGCTTGGTAATGCAGTTAGATGGAAACAGTGGTTCCTATCAGGCAGCCCATAATATACACCATGCACACAGCTTGTCGCTACCTGTCCCGAGGCAGAAGGCCTCGATGGAACTGTGACCCCAATCTGACCCTTGGGTTACCACTGCATCCAGTACCAAAATGTGAAATGGAAGCAGTGGGCTAAACCCAGTAGAATCTGGAAGAAACAAAAAATCTAAAACCTGCTGACAGAAATCAGCATAACCTCCGCCAAGCCACCAGACACAAAGACACACAACAGACACATACAGGGAGAGGCAGACAATGTCCCAGGTTCCTCGCCGGCCGGTTGTCTGCGGTTCAGTAGCGGTAAGGGGGCGCGGACAGGGCGGCTCTGTCGAATTCCCTAGGAAATGTTCGTTTTGGATCCCTCTTTGTACTAACATACCTCACTCACGCCCTCCCCTTCCTGCCGTTCATTCTTGCACTTTCTTCATTCTCTCCTCCCCCCCCCCCCTAATTTCTTTAGGATTAGAAAAATCCATCTCGCTGAATTAATTGGTGCCGGAGTTTCTTGTGCGCTTGGAGAGTCGGTTACTAGTTAACTTCTCTTTCTCTACGCCTGCGACCATCTCCGTTCAGGCTGACTTTTGTGTATATAAGGAAAGTCATCTATTGCACGGTCTGGCAAGCTGAGAGATGACGGCGAGGAGGCTCCAACCCTCGCTGTGAGCGTTTCCGTCTCTCAGGTGTCAGACTACACCCGCAGGACCCTGTGCGTGTCAACGACTAGGAAACATGGCAAACACAAGAAGCAGCGTTGCTCTATGGGGACGACTGAACGCGTCTCCTCGCCCCCTGCCCCCCTCCCTTTGTTGCAGCCTGTTACCGTAACAATAGTGGCGTCCGCGGCCACACAGCATCATACACTGATTGACTAATCTCATTTGGATCCGGAAAATGTGTGTGTGTGCGCCTCAGGGTGAGGGGGGTAGCGGGGGGAGGAGGAGGAGGAGGAGGGAGGATTGATCTGCTGCTGTTCAAATGTTCTTCTTTTTCCAGGACTGAAATCTTTCTTTAGTAGTTTTTTTGTCGTTTTGCTAAGGAAATAAAGTGAGAAGGTTGTATGAAATAACAAAAACTTTAAAGCAGCACAAAGTCAAACAGGTAACGAGAAACGCATTCGTTTTTAATTTACATGTCGAAGAGAACAGAGCCCAGAGACAGACAGACGAGGCAGGTTTTGAGGTCGATTTGTCAATGCGATCACACATTCTCCTCCGTTCCTGTGCATGCGTTCACTTTATGCAAAGTGGGACCGCTGACCCCAGCTCACCTCGACTAGAAACAACGAAACCGACTGCACTCTGCGACGTCCTGACTTGGCTTTTCGTATAAATGCAAAGTTCAAAAAAGATCGGATTGCATTTTTTCCTAAAAAAAAATTGAGGGTGATGTCATCTGGCTGTGCTGGGGCTGGTATTGTGTGCGGGCTCCGTGCAGACTACCGTTGTGAGGCGAGCGGCTGGACGAGCCGAGTTGTCCGTGAATCAGGTGCGTGTGTATGGCCGTGACTCTTCTGTGCTGTCGCCGGCGGTCCCCGCTGTCATCGTCTTTCCCGCATCCCCTGCAGATCTGGATCGTCGGATTACCCCACTCTCGTAGCTGTCCATGCTGTAATTCTTTACATTGCGCGTCATTGTCCCCCAACCTACGGACTCTGCGACCCATCTGAGAGGATTAGTCATGACAGAAGCCGGTCGGCAGCACCTGAAGCCCGCGGAGCTGCTCTCACCCCGCCGCCCTGGTTTCCGTCTTGCCCAGGTGCCCTGCCTCCCGCGGGAACTGTCTTCGCACCTTTGGCACTAGCGCAGGATCGCCCGCATCTCCTACCTCTGCCCTAAACGGTCCCACCTCCCCGGGGTTTGATGTTCAGGTCCGAGTTTTACATCGATGCTCCCTGCAGACCCAGTGTGGATTCGCTTGTGTCCTCCAACAAAGACCTGGCAGTTCCTCTCTAATCTCACCGATTTCAGACAGAAATAACATAGAGAGAAAAAATTGTGGGACAGAAAAGTAAACGATGAAATAAAGTAGCACCAAACAAACAGAGGACCTTGTCCCGTCTTTTGGTGGAAGCGCTTAGTGCATTAATGAGTGCTGGGCAACTTTCACGGTTCGCAGCTTTGGGAAAACATGAGTCTGAGCAGCGTCTGGATTTAATATGAACGGAATACGTGGACAAGAAGCGTGAATTAGAAAGACGGAGACATTTCCATGCATGCACTTTCAACGGTGATTTTCACCTGTAGCTTCGGCGGTCAGGAAAAAACAGCCGCCGACTAAAAGGTGCCCCTCCTGCACCGGGATCCAAGTACCCGGAAAAAGCAGGGGTGTTCTCATCCCAGAACAGAACAAGCCCCCAGGTGTTAGGTGGAAAGCAGTTATTCTCAACGGATTACAAACCCGTGTAATCCCCGTTCACATCCGGGGATCCGACCGCGACAGGACGCGGTTCTGTCCCCGGGAGAGCGATGCGGTACCTCCTCTATGCTGCAGTTATCTTGTGAGTATATTTGTTTCAAACCTGCATGTACTCGATTAGGCTGTTCTTTACCAGTCTACATGGCACTAATTGGCTGCGGCGCCGCTCCACGGCTGTCTCTAGGTTGGGAGCAGCAGGTGCCTGTATTCAGACACTCACAGCAGGTGTAGGGCTCCCACGAAACAACAGGGTGCGATTCTGCTGTTGTAGAAGAACCTTTGTTTACACTACAAAAAACAAAAAAACAAGAATTTCTATTTGCATTAATGCACCATTTTTGTTTAATGGTTCAACAGAAGGGTATCTCAGAACTTATTTAAAATTTCTATTATTTTATCCATAACCAGACTTGAAAAAAACACTCAGTAACATTTTTCAAAGGCACCTTTTCTGGGATGAACAGTGATACCTGCTGGGGTTATTGAGCCCGGATCAGACGGCATGTTCTGAGAGCTGAGCTGAGGTCAGAGGTCAGCATTGATGAGCAGGGCTGAGGCCTCCAGGGAGAGTCACTAGGCTAGAAGGCGTGAGGCCACTGCGAGGCCAAAGGTCGACCTGTCAGAGGCATTGTGACCTCTGGCCAGGACTTCTACCTAGATGACCCCAAATGTTATACCTCTCTGAAAAGTATCTAACCTAAATGACTTAAAACTGCAACACTGCCAGAAAGGGTAAGTGAAAACTGTAAGCCATCGATAAGTGGATGAAATTGTCTGCAAAGAAGAAGAGTGGTGTGGTCCAGATGAATGTGAAACTGGATGTGGTGCACTGCTTTAACAGCGACTCGACACAGCTGTGACCTCTGTTGCCCTCTCCACCTCCCCCAACTGTTGCTACATCTTTCTGTGACTTGGCCCAGTAGGGGCAAGGATCCAAGCCCCTCCTACAGCCACATGGGATTGGGGCACCTGACAGTGGGTGGGGTTGGAGGGGGAGGGGGGGAGAGGGGGGGCGATGCGAAGCATAGCCAAACAGGCGTCCCTGTAATGCTGCACACTGATCTGTCATTAAAGTGCAGAGCGGCTATGGATCGGGGGGGGTTTCTCCTAACCTCCTGTCCTTTGGGTGTGTGGCCTAGTAATGCTGATGTTTACATTACAGGCCAGATGCCTCATTATGTTCCCTAAAAGTTCTCAATGTTGTATTTATGGTCATCGGATGGTCTTATTATTTCTTGCTTTGTTAGAATTTGTTGTGTTGCTGCTGCTCCAATCCAGCTTTCGCATGTACCCGGCTTTCACTGGGAGCTCAGCCTAGCCTCTCTTCTGCATCTTCTGCATCGTTGACTCCTTGACAGCATGTATGTGTGTAATATGCTATTTGCCTCACTTGCATTGGAAAGCAGCATCTGCTAAGTATGCTAAATGTAACATGAATGTACACTTTTTGTGCCAAAGAACAAATAAGGTAGATAATTGCATCACAAGTTTACAGATTGGATGTAATCTGATGTTAGGGGAGAGCTGATATTAAAACATGTTTTACTCTGATGTTAATGAATGATCCATGTTAATCACTTTATGTGATACTCCTGGATCACAATCTACTTTGCAGTGAACTGCTAATGTTTTGGTTGATCCTCAGTAAATCATCCTTTTTACCCATTCATAGGTGTGTCCAGGCTCTGTTTGCAGTGTGTAGCCCCTTGCAAGTAAGTTTACATGTCTTTTGTGGTAAAGTTGAGGCAGTGAAATGAATCCATGCTTGAATGAATTATTGCTTTATTTTAACCAGAGGTGGAGATTTCAGGTCCAGAGAGTACAAATCCAGACCAAGATTTTGTTTCAACCAACCAGTGGAGTACTATGTCACTGTGACTCTTTATACTCAACTGGTTGGTTGAAACAACATCTTGGTCTGGATTTGTACTCTCTGGACCTGAAATCTCCACCTCTGTTTTTTTAACATGTTCCTGGTACAGTAGCATCAGGCTGAGCAGTGCATTTGTATGACTGAATGTCAGTGACTGAAAGAGTGTTTGTGGCTCTAGCAGGTTTTTGACAGGGACGGCGTGAACTTCAGTGTACACGTGGAAAACCAGACTCGTGTCCATGATGCCATGAGCCGGCGACAGCACAGAGTATATCAGCTGTACAGCCGCACCAGTGGGAAGCACCTACAGGTGCTGGGAAGGAAGATCAGTGCACGGGGGGAGGATGGTGACCGATATGGTAAGAAACACAGGTGTGCACTTTCACAAACGTGTATTTAGATACACAGTCACCACTGCCAGTCCCTTTCGCTATAAGCACTGAGCTGGCATACAGCAACAAACAGCAGGACCCGGGGGGGGAAGGATGGAGGTGAGATCTCGCAGCTTATTGATTTCCCACTTGCTTTGCTCTCCCCTCCTGATTAAAATAGAACGTTTCACTCAGTCTCTCACTTGAGCCCTTTTCTCTGTCTATGTCTGGGTGTTTTTGGCCCCTGTTTATAAAGAGGCAGCAAATAGAGTGAGGTGCAACACAGTCATACCAGACCATCGCAGGGATAAAACAGGCGTCACAGGTATACCAAACGCAGATAAAGTAAGGAAAAGTGAGATGCTGGGAAGTAAACGCCTACGTTCATATTTAGGTTACAGAAAGGCCTTGGTGAGAGACAGTGACATACAGAGTTTGTTGATATGGGAGTTTTACTTACACAAAAATGTTCTAAGGGCAGAACAAAAATGATTGATTCAGAGAGATAACCAATCAGATTGTAGAGGAGATGGGTTCAAGCAACTAGGGGAGGCAGTACCAGCCAGTCAGATGTGTTGGTATCACCCCCTCTAGTCACTTGAACCCACCACCCATACAATTTGATTGGCTATCTCCCTGAACCAATCATTTTTCTTCTGCCCTCAGAACATTTTTGTGCAAGTAAAACTCCCACAAGTTTGATGTTATTTAACATTCATGTTACTCAGACTTTAAGCTTCTCCCTCACTTTCACTGTAATGGAAGTGCCAGGACAGTGTATGTTCAAAGTAAACAAGATAATGAAACATAACAGGAAAAGAGTAAAGGGAATTAGGAAGGAGCAGGGGCAGAGGGCTGAAAACAGAGAAGGAGGTGGGAAGCTTAATGACAGAGCGAGTGAAACAGATTAAAACAAACCCTTATGTTTAACACGGTAGTGCCTGTTTCTACAAAAGTTTGGATTTTATTATGGACTTTATGGACTTTCCTATATCAAAACCAGTCATACCAATCCAAACCCTCATTACTGTTCCTCCCTCCCCCTCTCTATTCTGTCCTGCATCTTGATATGTCTTGAACCTTATCCAGGTTTGTAACACCCTGTACCACTAATCACCTTTCAAACCCAATTATGTCAAATGCATAAATCATAGTACTTCATTAGTGATGGTTACTGATCGCACCCAGTCACAGCCAGGAAAGGCAGAATCCCACGCCCCCTAAAACCGCATGTGTGGTCTTGTTTGTCTGTCCCGTTCTCTGTCTCTTTACAAGCCCAGCTTGTAGTGGAAGCAGACTCCTTTGGCAGCCAGGTGAGGATACGTGGCAAGGAGACCAACTATTACCTGTGCATGAACCGCCGAGGAAAACTGGTGGGGAAGGTGAGTGGGCGACATTAGTATTAATGATCTTCAGCATATCTAATGATAGCATCCGTGTTGTATGTCTACATAGTTAACAAAGGCTATTGTGCGTGTGCTTCCCAGAAGGCCAGCAATCGTAGCCCTGACTGCGTCTTTGTGGAGAAGGTGCTGGAAAACAACTATACAGCACTGATGTCTGCACGCTACGCTGGGTGGTACGTGGGCTTCACCAAGAGAGGGCGCCCTCGGCGTGGTCCACACACCCTGCCCAACCAACAGGACGTGCACTTTATGAAGCGCTTCCCTCCCGGCAAGCAACCAGACACCCAGCTGTTTCGCTTCACCACGGTCAGCAAACGAAGCAAGAGGGTGCAAACCACAGAGGACTGCTAGCTCGTGCTACTAACACACAGAGGTAGCTCACTCTGCTAGCCTGCTCTGCTAATGCACCAAGGTAGCTCACTCGGCTAGACCGCTCTACTAACACATTGAGGCAGCTCACTCTGCTAGCCAGCTCTGCTAATGCACCAAGGTAGCTCACTCTGCTAGCCCACTCTTGTAACACATTGAGGCAGCTCACTCTGCTAGCAGGTTCTGCTAACGCACCATGGGGCTCACTCTGCCATTTCGCTCCGCTAACACACCGAGGTACCTTACTCTGCTCACCCATTTTGCTATTCCACCAAGGCAGCTCACTCTGCTAGCCCATTCTGCTAAGACATGGAGGTAGCTCAAACTGCTAGCATGCTCTGCTAACACAGTAAGGTAGCTCATGCTGCTAGCCTGCTCTGCTAACATGCTGAAGTAGCGTGTCCTACTAGCCTGCTTCGCTAACGCAACGAGAGCTCACTGTGCTAGCCTGCTCTGCTGACCCTAACGCACGCCACTGATGTACCTCACTAACTCATTGCTGCTAACACAGCCCACTGATGTTCACACTGTGTATATACTTTGCCTAGTACATCCGGATAACACATTCCATTAATGTACCATCGATGCTATGCTCGGCTAATGTGTCTTGCTAACACACCCCCATAGAACACCTCAGCTCCTGGCCCTGGAATCTCACACAGCATTGCTGGATACAAGCCTACAAAAACCGATCTGGGACTGGACTACTGACACAGAGTGCTGGAATCCCAGTTTGATCCGATGCTGGAAAGGAATTACGCCGTGATGCCAGAATGGGCCGTGCTGGGTTGATTGATGTGCAGCTATGGTACCAGAACCAATGAACTGGATCAGCTGGACTTTCAAACGAGATCAGCAAGACAGACTGTGACAAGCCCAAAGAATCACGGGGAACATAAAGCACAGTGGATGCTGGAACAGTAGGGGGAAACTGACAAAGGAAGACTTATTGACTGCTTTCCATGCCAGCTGTGTGTGTGTGTGTGTGTGTGTGTGTGTGTAGACACTCAGCTGTGGAATGTGTGCATGTGACGAAAAACCCCAAACTCCAGACCGTCGTGATGCTGTTGCGGATCAGGATGTTCCATCCTATATAATCTCAAAATCATAGGACTGCACAAGGTCCATTATACCAAAAGGATAAGTCACCAAAGACTGTACTTTACCTTTAAGACTCCCTCCCCCCTTCCCCAACCCCCCGACCCCTGGTACCTGTGCTTAAAGATGACGACAGATGGAGTTTATCTCCTGCTCACCGGCCGTATGAATGCTGCTACCAGGACATTTGGTGGAGAAAAAAAGCCTCATATCTATGTACTTAAAGGGAACAAATAGGAACAAAACTATTAAAACAAAATAAGCATTTATATTATTGTTATTGAAAAAAAACTATTTATTTTAGTTGTGTAAGACCCATTCTGACTGCCTCAGTTATTAAAGAGGAACAGAAAGGATCCTGTGTTGAGTGGATCATTGTGGATGAGTCAATGAAGAACCACCAAGAAAATTCATACACTGTAGTAATCGATTCCCTACATCTGTTAACAAACATTACTCTGTCACATTATGATCATATGTCTCAATTCAAATATGGGAAGCAGAATAACAGAACAGTAAGTAAAGGTCGAAATGTTTTCTAATACTTATCTCTGATTGCTGAAAAAGTAATTTATTGCCATCTGGTGGCAAGAATTGGAAATGAAACCATTTCCAGGGCCTTGCGTTCAACCCCAAAGCCAGGACTAAAATAGCAAACAAACAAACTACGGGCCCCACTGAAAATAATCTGGTTGTTTCCATCAGTCCCGAAATTGGCTGTAGTGTGAGCCTTCACACTCAATTCAACAAAAGTTCATTTCCAAAGTGGTAGGGCTGCACAGACTCGCACACAGGGACCAGATAACTCAATACCCAACCTGAATGACAGTAAATCCCACCAGCAGTGTTCGAACATTATTGGAAAGCTCTCCCAAAACAAGAACGGCTATTATAGCTCCAAAGGGCAGATCATCGCTTTGATTTCCTTTGTTTTAGAATGAGATGTTTGATAAGCTGGTGTCCAGATACACTTTATGGACATAAGTATTGGGGCACCTGGCCATTTTACCCACAGGAACTTTTATGACATCCCATTCTGAATCCCCCCTTTGCAGCTGCCGCTCTTTTGGAAAGGATTTCTGCAAGTTTCTCTCAGAATGTTTGTCTATTCATCCAGTAGAGCATTTGTGAGGTCAGGTACTGATGTTGGCATGAAGGCCTGGCTTGCAATCTCTGTTCTAGTTCATCTCAAAGGTGTTATATGGGGTTGAGGTCAGGGCTCTGTCCAAGCAGTCAAGTTCTTCTAAACCAAACTCACCCAACCATATCTTTATGGACCTTGCTTTGTGCAGCGGGGTCCAGTCATGCTGGAGCAGAAAAGGTCCTTCCCCAAGGTGTTCCCACGAAGTTGGAAGCATAGAATTGTCCGAAGTCTCTTGGTATGCTGAAGCGTTCCCTTCACTGGAACTATGGGGCCTAGTCAAACCCCTGAAACACAACCCCATAACATTTTCCCACCTCCACCAAACTATACAGCTGGTACAGTGCAGTCAGGCAGGTAACATTCTCTCAGCATCCATCAAACCTAAACTCATCCATCAGACTGCCAGACAGAGAAGCATGATCTGTCACAGAACACGTTTCTACTGCTCCAGAGGTCAGTGGTGACATGCTTTACACCACTCCGTCTGACGCTTGGTGATGTGAGGCTTGCAAGCAGCTGCTCAGCCATGGAACCCCATTCCATCATGCTCCCGGTGCAGAGTTTTGTGCTGGGATTAATGCCAGAGGAAGTTTGGAACTCTGCAGTTACTGAGTCAACAGAGCTTTGGCGACTTTTACACATTATACACCTCAGCACTCAGTGACCCTGCTCTGTTACTTTATAAGGTCTGCCACTTCATGGCTGAGTTTCTGTCGTTCTTAAATGCTTCCACTTTGCAATAATACCAATTACTTGTTCTTGCAGGGAAGAAATTTCACAAACTGACTTACTGCAACTGTGGTCTCCTATGATAGTACTATTCTTGAATTCATTGTGCTCTTTAGAACAACCCATTCTTTCATTTGCAAACCTGGCTGCATGGCTTGGTGCTTGATTTTATACACCTGTGACAATGAGTGAGCCGTGTCCCAATTCAGTGTGCTTTTAGCCATATAATATATAAAGTTTAGGTTCCAAAATGAAAGACGTCAAATTGGGATGGTCAGATTTGTTTGGGTATAGTGAAGGGTAGGGGGTCCATCTGCATCAACGACAGCTTAACCTCATCTGAAAAAACATCAATGATTGCAGTATACAACAAAAACTTGTGATTTACTCGTGGCGAATCAGCATTACACATCACATCAGCATGGGTGAACATCTCCAGATGTTTTCCACAGCGGCAACGGTTGAAGTTGACTTTCTAGTTGGATCGAGGGGGTTTGACTAAAAATGAAAATGCAAATATAACTCACGGTGCAGAGGCCTCCTTCCACGGCACATCAGCTGCCCTCCCTTCAGGAGGAATGCCTTCTGAGTTGTGCTTCAAAGAGACCCCCGACATTCCTGAGACCCAGAGCCAGTCAGGCCAAGGGCCATCCCACATGGGACCTCCACCCACATCCCGTCCTGGTGGGCCCACTGCCCCTCCTGCTGACCACAGGCACTCCTAGACTGGGGGACACACCCTTACAAGCCCTTCCACTCAACAGAAAGATCTGACTGGTGTGAGCATTTGTCTGTGATTTTTTCACTCTCTCTTTCACATTTTCTCTCTCTCTCTCTCTCACACTCACACACACACACAAAGGAAGGCCAAGGACACACACACGTAAATACACCTTCACAGTCAAGGATTTTATTCTTCATTCAGGTCTGCTTTTTTCCCCTTAAAAAACCATGTCAATGTACAACACATTTTTGACAAGACAGCTGTGTTTACAACTAAACTCGAAGTTATGGGCCATTCAAAACCCAAGCAGGGATGTGGGGGGCCAAGAGAACTATAACGGGCAGTATAATATTACAAAGGAAACACTGCACCCCCTCCCTCAAAAAAAAAAAAAAACACATAAATAATTCATTTAAAAAAATGCGAGGACACCATAAATGGAGAACCTTTCCATCAATCATGCACTTAAGTTACACAGTTCATAATCTTTGCATCTCTTCTTATTTCTACTCATTTCCTGTGCCATATAACAGGAGGGTGAAAGGGAATCCTTCAAGTGGCAGGAGGGGTGTGGCTTACGGAGGGGTGGAGGAGGGCGTGTCCTACAGTCCACAGAGCATCCATAGGTCAGGATATCCTTCCTTTTCCCCCCAACACTGTGCCCACTGGCTGAGGAAAAAAAAGTCTTTTCACCCTCTCTTTGCTTTTCTGTCTATCCACCTCCAGGGTGAGGACAACAGGAGAACGTCTATAAGGTCCGGCAGAACCAGCAGTGTACGGGAGCTCAGAGCGACGTTTGGACTTTTGTCAAGGCCAACCCAATGGCACAGCTCAGTTGAAAGCGACAAATCCAGGAACGAGGGAGAGGATAAGGTGAGATGAAGAGGCGATAGGACAGACTGTACCAAGAAGGCACATAGCGCCCCCTACTTGACCTAGAGAATGAAAAGCAGGAAAAAACTAAGTGATACACAGGTCTGGCTCGGCTGAGAATGTCTTTGGGTGGACATATGCCTTTGATGATAACGTTAAAGTACCTGCTATCTGGTAATGTAAGTGTAGGTGCGCGATGGCGAACGCCCTTCCGTCTGGCCGTTAGACGATACGTTCAGGAAATCCCAGATGAGAATCGTGTCGTCATGTGAGCTGCTGATAATCTGGAACTCATCGAACTGTAGCCGGAAAACACGGCCAGAGTGCTCCTGGTGAGACCACAGGGATAGAGTCAGAGACTGGGGACAGCTAATAACAGACAGACCATGATGAAGGGCAGCAAAGACTCACCACCAGCGTCCGCAGACAGAGTGTACTAGCAGGGGCTCGGGGATCCAGAGCTGCCTGCAAATCCCACACTTTAATTTTCCTGGAAGAGAGAGAACTGGGGTTTCAGACAGATGTACATCACTGACTAGCACTACATATAAGATGGTTGGTATGGTAACGGCATGATGTCATCACCCATCATAAGCTCCACTGACGATCCTCTTGTTGTCGAATCGAATGCAGCGGACCAGCTCCTCGTGACCCTCCAACACACGCAGACAAGCCCCACACTCGATGTCCCACAGCCTGCAAACACAGTCGCCATCACCTACATGCACCCACTGTAATACAGACACGCATATACACACGTAGAACGGCACACTGACCGGATGGTGTTGTCCGAAGAGCCGCTGACCACCAGCCTGTCCCGGTACTGTAGACAAGCGATGCCTCGTTTGTGTCCGTTCAGCGTGCGGACAAATTCACAGGTGCTGGTGCTCCATACCTGAGAAGGGGAAAGGAGCTCTTTTAACACCCACCCACCCATCCATCCATCCATCCATCCATCCATCCACCCGGTGCCAGGTAGGGAACAACCCAGGATAGGGCGCCAACCAATAGCAGGGCACACATACACCATTCACACCTATGGGCGATTTGATAATTTATCATACTTCAGAAACAGCTGTTCCGAGTTAAAAAGTTCATCGCCAGGCAGCCTCACTGGGTGCTTTTTAATGAGTAACACCTTTGCAATAACATTAAACACTAAACATGTGCGTTTAGTGTCCCTATGGGAGCCAATGACAACTGCAGTTAATATCAAAATGGCAAGAACAGCACTGAACGAGTCAGTCAAACAAAATCATGACACTTAATAAAAAGAAAATATCCATGCGAAAAATATATGCAGATAGATTAAACTTTGGTTGTCAATGGACTTTTGCTATGAAACCAATACGCTTGCGATATTTTTACAGAATTACGCAAACGCCCCAAATACCAAAGACTTTCTGTCAGTAGTGTTCATTACAGGCTTGGCATATATTGAAAGTAAAACACCATGTCACATATCGACCAACAAAAATACACGATTTGTCCTGTATTTCCATACACATGGTATTTTTCACCCCTGTCATTGTCAGGACCCACCCTCTTCACCCCTGGCACCCCCCAGTCCAAAATTTTTATACCACTCGAAGCAGTCCCCAGAAAACTAAAAGCTGTGAGACCCTGATAAGGAGACGCTGCTATTTATAAAACCTAAAGCTCAAAGTAGCATCTCATTTTATTATAGTCAGAATACTACAGTATTACGTACAGAAATCCAATCAATAATCTATGTAGAGGGTTTATAGCCCATAATAATTCACAAATGTACAGTCTGCTGTACCGTACAGACCGTCTGCTGAGTAGTGGGTCACTCCTAGGAAATAGGCTGGTCTGGCTCCTTTTCACCTCAGCAGCACATCTAATCCATCTGATGTTTGTGTTTATACGGTTTATAGACGACTTTCTATAGCTTTTTGCAGTTGACACCCTGCTCCGGGTTTCTGGTCGGGAAAACATAAAAATCCTCATTCAGCCGCATTCTTGCAGTGGCAGTAAACAAGTCTCTTTAAAAGCGGCGAACGTTTCGTGTGGCTTTTAAGTTGCACTGGGTGATGTGCTCATTTCTTCGCGTGCAGGTACCGACACAGATGGACGCGGCCCTGAAGTTTCACGACAGAAGAGCTGTGTGTGAACTTTCCATAGCACCACCACGCCCTCGTGTCTGGAAGCCAGGAATTCCAGCAGCCCCTTCGAGGGGAAACCAGGGTACCCCAATCGTCTTATTATTGCGTTTGAGAATGTTTTTGGAAAGGGGGACTGTGGGGTAGGAGATTCCCGGACGGGCCATTTTCCCACAGATGTGCCGCAGGAGAATCCTAATCCTGACTACTCAAAAAGGCCCAGAAGAATGGACGGGGTGAGACAGATGTGTGCATGGTCTAAATGCTGTTCGGCATCCTGAATGTTCCGGAACGTCCGAATGGCTCAAAGGAGTTACCATGGAAACGTGCCGAGATGGTGCGGAGTTTGTTGGGGTCAGGAACCTGCACAGAGCAGCCTCAACATCACTAACCTGGGACAATATCCAACATCAACTATGGCTCAAGAATGACACCAACTGGTATAGCTATAAAATAACTGCAGGAGCTGCCCTCAGTGGTGTTTTTGGGGGAATTGCTCAACACAAGGAAGAACCCAGAACTACAATCACTCCCAGGTAGAGTTTAGGGATGAGGAGAATGAGCTCAGTCTGACACCTCTACACACTGGCAGAGCTCAGCATACACCATGTGGAGAGTTCATTAGGTTTGCACAAACGCGTGCCATTTCTGTGGGATTCCAGGTGAGGACGCATGTGATTTATTCACATATTACAGAAACAGTCGGAGATTACCTGTTTGATGTGCGGCTGACCAGTGTTTAACTAAATGAAGTGCGAAAATTCATAGGCAGAGAATTCAAAAAAAACTTTACAAAGGATAAATTTTATTATGATTTTAGGAACTGAGAAAGAGATGGAGACACAGTTTCGATAATATGAGGGGAAGTCGGTACCGTTTCAGGTTTTAGGGGGAGAGTCCCTAGGGCGAAGCCGGGAATCCACACGACTCACCTTGATGGTACGGTCCCCGGAGGCCGAGACGATGTACTTGTCGTCGAAGTCGACGACGTTAACGGCGGCGCGGTGGCCCACCAGCACGCGGCGCAGGCTGATGTCGGTGGGCGAGGCCATGTCCCACACGGCGATGGAGCGGTCCTTGGAGCAGGTCACCATCAGCCCGTTGCAGAAGCGCAAGTGCAGCACGGCCTCATTGTGGTGAATCAGCGTGTTGAGCACCTCCCCCGTACTGACGTCCCACACCCTGGGGGAAGAGCCGGCTGAGTAGCAGCCCCTGGCGCCAAAGCTTTCGGCCATCCCCGCTAAACCCTCCTCACCTGACAGTGGAGTCGGACGAGCCGGTGACGATGACTCTCTCGTCATACTGCAGGCACAACACGGAGCCCGTGTGGCCTGTCAGAACCTTCAGGCACTCCAGAGTCTGCTTGTCCCAAATCTGAGACACAGAGGGGACCGAGTGAAGCGTACATCAGCCTCGCTCTCCTTCTCAGACTGACAACCCACATGCACACGCACCTTGATGGAGTTATCCCGAAGGCCACTGATAATCTTGTCGTCGTCATACTGCAGACAGTACACGCCCTTGCTGTTCTCTGAGCGACACTGAATCCTCTGTAGGTTGTGTCTTCCACAGCGCCAATTTGCCTCGATGGTCTATGCAGAGAGGCAGCGGTCAGACGGAGGACCAAGTGGAAGAATGGATCGCTTGGCCCTTTCTACATCGGATTTATGGACTTACTTCAATGTCTTGGATGATTTTGGGGTAAAGCGAATGATAGTAGCTGTTCGGAGGAACCTCTGCAGTACGATTCTTGAACAGATACTTCTCCCTACAGGAACAAGAGATAAACGATGCAGGTCACAGCCTAGAATGGTCCCTGCTCTGACGGGAGGATCTCACTCGCTGCTTCGACCATGCAGGGTGACCCATGGACCGGTGGGACTCACCAGTGGTGTCTCTCGGACAGGCCCTTCCACAGCGCGTCTGTGCGGACCATACGCTCAATGAGCTTCTTCCACAGCATGCCTTCAGAGATGACGCGCTGCCACTCCTTACACACCAGCTCGGCCGCGCACAGCGAGCGCGCGTCCAGGAACGACAGGATGTTTTCCGCTATGTGGTCCAGACCTTGAGCTGCAAAGCAAAGACACCGGCGGCGTCACGTGTCTGCGGCCGCGTGCGAGTGTGTGCGAGGAAGCCGGCGAGGTTGCGCTTACCCGGCAGCGCGGTGATGAAGTCCCTCTGCAACATGGGTTTGAGGTAGGAGTTGATATGGCCGTGCTGGTAGTGACACATACGGGAAATCAAGTGCTCGACAAATTCCACCTGGTCAGCCTCTGACCACTGGTCAAACAGCTGGATGCACCGGTCCTTCTCCTTCTCATAGTTTCCCTCTGAGGGCCTCTTCCTGGAGCCCATCACTGGTCCGTTGATAATCTGTGCGGTAGGAATGGTGATTACACTGCATGTTATGCACCCTATTTGCCACTAGGGGGAGCTCGCATGCAACAAACCGAACCCTGATCGGCCACTAGATACAACCCGATCACCTACCTTTAACACTGTGGTCTTTGGGGAAAGGTCATCATTCTGGGACTCCATGTTCTGCAGGAGAGAACAGCAGTATGGTGACTGAGCAGTTTGAACATTAAGACAAATATGGTGACACTTTGAGGTATAGGACAATGACCCCGTACTATGACTGTTCTCCACACAACATTATCACAGCAAAGCCAGTCAGAGAAAGCAAATGCCTGCAGCAGGAGTAGGGTCAGGTGGGGCAAATAGTCACACGTCACAGGACATGGGCAGCAAAAACCTTCTGGAACCTGAAGCCCAGGGAACGCCACCCCGCTACTGAACCCAAAGATTCAGGGATGGGCTACACTCCCCCATGATGGGGACAGGCCACACCCTCCAATTATCCCACTGGCTTGGAAATGGTCCACACCATCATGCACATGGAGCAAAAGACCTCCTCATCAGGACCATATAATATAATAGACTAAAAAATAGAGACAGTGACAGAAGCAGCTAACAGACACATCTAGAGCCCGCAAGATGTAAGCGCACCATGTCAATCTGTGTGATGTTACTACAGAAACTGAAGACCCCGCAGACACACACACACACACACACACACACACACACACAAACTTTCAACCGTCAGCATGCTAACAGTCTCTCACGCATCCAGCCGCAGCTCAGACAGGGCATATGCGGGCCAGGAGGTCAGGGAGGAGGACATGAGGGGGCGGACAGCACAGCACAGCACAGAGGGGGAGAAATGAAGAGAGGCACCTGACTGCGGCCCAGGACACTGGGCATGCTCTGTAGACACTTGAGTGCACACAGGCTCCCAGCCACCAAGGAGCAGCCTAGCCTGAGAGAGCGAGGCATAGAGCACTGTGGACAAGAGAGAAGGAAGGAAGGAAGGATAGAGGAATGAATAGAGGGGAAAGGGGGAAAACAGGCATTAGAAAGCCAGTCTTACACACACACACACACACACACACACACACACACACACACAAGGGGTTTACACCAAGGAGAGAGACAAAGACAATCCAGTATAAGAATCAGCACTCTAGATGTACCATACGTCCAGAACATTACCCCAAACGCTGCACCCCCTAACCAGTAACTGCCCCCCGCCAAACACGCACCCCCCTAAACGGTAACCCTCCCACCGACAAGCACCCCTCTTCCCTCCCTGGATGATAATGCGGCCTTCTT
>JAODKF010000044.1:10428532-10439877 GCA_026779585.1 Mormyrus proboscirostris
CCCCCCGAACGGTATGCTAGTACATCTCAGGCCACAGGATGACCTACACATAATCACGCACTTAACGATTACAACATGACTGCACAGACTGTCGATAGGGGAGAGGTGCTTATTTTACTGCATGTATTTAGACTGCGAGAGGAGCATGCAAATCCCTCGGACACGGACGGGGCTGGGGCCGTATTCAAAGCCCAATCTCGAAAGCATGAGGGCACGGAGAAATGCACCGAACCACTCACCTACAAAATAGTTAGCTTGCTATATTTACGTTTCTTTCATATCAAACAGTTATGTTTTCCACAAAAAAAGTAAAATGTTCCGGGAAAATCAGAAGCTTAGCCTCCAAACCAATCGATAGGTGAAGCATGTACACGGTGATTCATCTTTCAAAATCACAGTAAAGCCATAAATACATTCAGTATTGTTGTTACTGTGCTATTTGAAAAAAATATTTTAGAGGGCAGCTCCCCCCCCCCAGATAAGTATGAACTGGCTACCTTCGAAGACGACTAATATTCAGCCACAGCCCCAGCAAACGCACTCGATGTACAGATGTATACAAGTACGTCAGTGTGCTGTGATCAGAGCGAGACGATATATTGTATTTTTATTGTACATTTCATGTATGTGTAATCACACCGATATCCCTTCTGTTCGTACATTTTGTGCGGAACAGGGCGAACGGGGCAGACACCGGATGGCCGGTAATTATTCGGCTCCGTTTCGGGGGTGTGTGGGGGGCGCTCCCGGACGCCCTAGCACTCGCCGGCCCCGCCGACTAGCGCAGCGGCGCCGCAGTATACATTATGAACCCGGAACCGGAGCAGCTGTGCTTCGCATTTAGGCGACACCCAAAAAGGGAACCAGGAATTGGGAATCGGGAACCGGTCGCCTCGACCAGGCAGACCCGACCTACGCCTCCACAGAAAGAACAGACGCAGAATAACAGGGGTCGTTTCGAACGTCCCTGGTGCCGTTGTTTATCATTACGTTCTATTAGACATTTCCCTCCAGTGATACGGGACAGTTTCATCGGAACTTACCATCAGCTCCAAGGTTTTGTCCTCCATCTCTGGCTCCATATTGACGTTTCCCCGAAACCCGAAGCGAAAATGGAAACCCAGCCCTTCGTCGCGCATTTGGAAGGGGCGGAGCAGGGAGTGGAACGGGGCGTTTGATTGGTCTATAACTGACAGAAGGCGTTGTCAGTAAGGCGATTCTACTGCTTGATTGGCTGTCCTGCTGCTATGGCGAGGACAGCGGCGAGTCCCAGCGTCTAATTGTCCGACTGAAGCTGCTTCCCTTAGACCGCCGGTCTATAGTTGTCACGTCTTCAGTGTTCGGCTCATGAACCCCTGTAGACAAACCAACCGCAGGAGCGCTTCGACTCATGAAATAAAGATAAATGTGCATTTCTTCACTCATGCATTAGCAGCATTTTTGGACATTTATGCTTTATAAGGGTTGAACCGTGTAGCTGCCAGAACGGGGAAACTGAAGACTAAGGCAATTAACCGTAACAATGGTTTTGGACTTATCACTGGCATATTAATGCCATCTTATGCCCCAGCACATGGTCTCAAGCCCTCAAATCAAGAATCACACTCCTGCAGGATTACATTTTAATCTTGACCACTATCTCATGGTTTAACCAGGAATCGGCCGATATTAGGTTTCCACTGCAATGTGATTCTGGCAAACTCATTCATTCATTCATTTTCCATACCTTCTTATCCTATGGAATGTCAAGGGGAAGTTAGAGTCACTGTATAAGCAGCAGGCACAAGGTATGGAATAACCCATGACAGGGCACCAACCTGTCCCAGGAAACGCACACCACTTCTAGATAATCACGCAAGCCCAATTCAGTTTTTTGGACAGAGGGGGAACTAGAGACCCTTTTGGAAACTTCACAGGGAGACCAAGCAAACTATACACACACACAGCCAGCAGAGACTCGAGTCTCACTCTCCAGAGAGCAACTGTGCCACCCTCCATGAACACACATTTGACGAAAATATTGCTCCAAAACTTACCAAGAAACACCGTTGCTCTCAAAGCCAGTAAAGCTGTAAAGCTATTGGTTTAACAATTCAGAACCTCCGTCTATTGTCTTCTGTCATTAATATGCAAACCACATAAGGCTTGTATGAAACGGAATCAAAATGGTTCAGAGAGTGCTGCAAACTTACTGAACTATGAAGTTCTATGCATGGACATACATCACTCACACTGACAACAAGCATGCAGAAGAAATCATAAATGAACTCAACCATTTTGCAAACAATGAGAACATTTAATAAGTGTGGCCTGTTAAAATTCATACAAAAGTGACAACTGAAAAAGAAAAGCAACAGATATTGCAGGGGGACAAAAGAAATGAGTATGTAGACAGAGGACTTGCACTGCAGTTCAATACCATCATTACACTCCTCCAAAATGGAGGCCATGTCTAAACCATACCACATACCCTGGCTAACCTAAGGGACCTCACTGGCCACCATGCTGAAAATATTCTTAAACAGGAGCCAGGGCAAATGTCTTCAAGTCAACTAGTGACAGGACAAGCAGTTGTCGGGGGAGGGGGTAAAGGTGAATTCCCACCCCTCGTCACTAGTGCGAAAACGTATTACCCAGTGGGCACCGTGGACCAATCACCTCACGGTACAAAATTGGTTAAACCTCCACCTTTCCAATACCCCTGACGACAGAAACCCATGGATTATAAATCACTCCCCATGAGACTTAAGACAAACTACAAATCTTTAAAAAGTGTGTAAGCTCTGCCCAGTTATCACTCCAACCGCATGGTAGGCCAGGACTGTGGGATACCCTTCCTGCATGTATGCTGGGAAGCCCACACTATGTTCCTTCATAAAGCAGGAGAAACACCTAATGGTCGGGTTACTGGACCTGCCATACCCTGTCCCATTTGTGTTCCATTCTGCTTTCTTGGGTTTAGAGCTTCCCGAGCAGAGTGGTTGAACAGGCCAAAACATATCTGCATTGTATTATGATCCTGACATGTATGAGAACATGTAGAAAATAGTCAATACGGGATGTTTCACATTATCGTAAGCTGGGTGAACTGTGGAACAGTTCACCACCCCCCCCCAATGTAATTATTGTACATCAATCATAAAAATCACCCACTATCACTGTACTTAAAGTACAGGACTACGCAAATTACTTAATGTTCCACTGCTTATATCATAAGGTACCCAGGCTGATGACCCTGACTATCATCTCAAGCCAAGTGATATTCAATCAGGCCCCATAAAACTGCCCACATCACTGATTCATTGATTATAGCCCTTGCTCTCCCCAGGCATGGATACATCTACATATTGCACAGTGAGACAAGTTACTGCAGATTGATTACCAAAGTACCATTTATCATAAGCCAAACATGACAGGGCGAGAAATGGAACTTAAATAATGTAAAGCAAGAGCACAACCACTAAACCAATAGCCTGAGCAGGATGCTCAGCCTTCCACCCAATCCGGAGTGCATCTCTCAATCGGGATGAGAAGCGACCATGGCAACAGGTCAGTGGCCGGCCTACACTCGGCTCACACCCACCCTGTGACTAAATCAGACTGCAGGACCATGAAGAGGATAAACCAAGCAGTGGTGCAACAGGACAGAGGATGAAATGGGAAGCTGGACCAGAGCGTGGACTAGTTTTGTTAAGCAGTTCAAATTTAATACATTGCCTGCTTTCTACAGGAACCCAAGTTAAAAAATAAAATACAGCAGATGCCAGTTTAAAAAAGCAGGGTAAATGGAGGATAATTTATATAAGAGTCCAAAGCACTGTGGGCGGAGCAGGGCAGAGTGTAGGAGGTGTGGCCTGTCACTGCTAAGTCGACGCATAAATTTACAGTGTGGAGAGAAGATCTAGGCAAGTTATATCCAACCAGAAGATGGGATCATTCCATTCTAAGGCAGGGATACACATGTATGCTTTCCCATATTTGGAATTCTCATTGTCACTCCCTCCTGTGATTTTCCTCACTCATTCTCAGGGGAAGATGGGAGTGCAAGCCCTTCCCCTCAAAGCCAGTCTTGACTACCTAGTAGTCATCCAAATCAAAGAACTCGTCATCATCTCCCTGGTACTCCATGCCCTGGAAATCCACCCTGTATCGCAAGATACCTGCAGGGGACAAAGAGAGAGGAAGGTAATCAGTCTAGGCTGTGGAGGGGGGGCGGGGCATAGCGTTGGATGTTTTGATTGGAAGAGGCCCTGAAGGCATCACCAGCAGCCGGTCAGCCATAGATGACACTCACCACCAATGCCGCCAAAGCCTTTAACGAACTGTGACCCCTCCTGGCTCTTGTCTGTGACGATCTCCAGCGTAGCACCAAACTTCTTATAGTTGTTGGCAAACCACTCTAGCAATGGCATGCTCTCGATCAGCTCGTGCTCCTGGCCTGTCTGCAAACACAGGAACTTAATGAGCAGCGTCATTTGGACGCCCACGGATTTCACACTTAAGCACTGGCAAGCAGACTGCTTGGGGGCGCTCACACCCTAGGGTCAGCTGGGCTGTCGTACCCATAAGCACCGGGTCCAGGTACAGAACTGACCATGCCAAAGTGCCCATAACATCCCATGTAGAGATTGCAGACACGCTCACCTCTTTGTCTGTGAAGTGAGACTTGTCTTTCTCCTGCTCCGGCGTCAAATACAGGGTCTTTTCATCTGAGACAAACAGGAAATGTGGTGTCATATGGGGACCAGAGGACAGTGACACCAATCACATTTTAATCAATAAGGAGTTGTTAATTGTCTATCATTTTAAATACACCTATGCCCCAGGCATTTGAGATTCTATCTAAACATGTGAATTAATGCTTGTGAACATAATGGTGTAATGTGTTTGTATTTAACCGTTCGAAGTTGGGTGACAAATGGTCAGTGTTTTATAAAACTAAGTATTTGAAGGTTAGATACTTTGTGGGAGATTAAGTCAGGTATAGTGGAAGGAATGGCCGAGTTTCATTATTTCTTATGGGTAATCTTTCTTGTAAAATACCACCTGAAAATTCAAATTCCATATTTTATATTACATATATTCTCTTTTGCACACTGCTTTATTGTACCTTACCGTCTATTGCACTTGCATGCTAAACTACAAGCCAATGTAGCTATACAATGACAAAGTTCAACGCAATATAAATACCATAAAAAAAAAAAAAAAAACGCATGAATGGTGAATACCAATATTGTTGGAAACAACTCCAATAACAGAGTGTAGGATATAGCCTCTGAACCAAAGGACATCTGCATTTGACCAGATAAGTAAAGCACAAAATATCACAGGCGTGTGTTCCGGCACATATGCACACATGTGGGTGTCTGTACCATTCTCAGGCGTGCTTCCTTCAGTGCCATGGCAACGCAAGACATAACGCATGGTGTCCAGGTTCTCATAGACTATGAGGATTTCCACTGCACCCATTTCCAGGGCTTTGAGCGTGTCCTCCACACCAAAGCAGTACTTTCCCGTGTCCTGACTGATCTCATCAAAGTAACGCCCTGCAGGGTCAGGGGAAAAGTCCAGAACAGGTTAGCTTTCTGAATTCAGACACCAGTATTGTAACTGAATTACAGGTGGGGGGATTCAAGCCCACCCACTCAAGAGTAGAGTGGTGTAGACTAGCACACACACATACCTATGAGCTTCTTCTCTTGGATGAACTTCACATTAGACAATACTTCAGCTGACAGCTCGATGGCTTGGTTGAAACCATTTTCTCCACCGTACGAGATGTCTACCAACTTTAGGACCTTTGCTTGTAATCTCTGGAAGACATGACCAGAAAATAAAGCCTAGTTTCAGATCTGTTCAGATCAGCCCATAACCAACCGTTCAACTGTCCTACTCCAACTGTCTTTCTGGCACTTACCGGGTCAAACATGTCCGACTGACTGAGCTCGGTCTTGAAGTCAGCAGAGCCCGCTAGCACCATGCCAGCTACGTTGACCTTGTCGTTGGACACGAAGAGCTGGACCGCAGTTTCCGCCACCTTGCGCACATAGTTGTGCCTTTTCTCCATCCTCAAACGTGCAAACCGCAGAGCTGACTGGCCTCCTCGTCCTGAAAAAGGGATCTTGATCACCAACATTCAAGCATCTGCTCAGGTCACAAAGGATACGGAAGTTCAGGGCACCAAACACTGGAAAGCGGCTTTAAAAAAGAAAAAAAAAAAAATAAAAAGCTGCAGCTCCCCAAGTAAAGATCCACTCCTTCTGAGAACACCAAAGCACATCACAGAACTCATTAGTTTCAAAACTAAGGTTAAGAGGAGGGGGGGAAAAAAAGGACCCAGCTCATGATGGAGATATAGAAGGGGCAGGGACATTTTCAAAAGACGCGAGGTGGATTTACCATGCTTTTTGGGCAGGTCCACTGTGAATTTGTGCAGGACTTCTCTGGTGTTGCCTTGCAGGGTGCCGAATAGGGCACCACTACCATCAATGACAATAAAGCCAAACTTGCTATCATCTGAGAGTAGTGCTGTTAGAGCCTGGGGAACAGGGGCAGAGAAACACAGGCACTGATGTCACATGCTACTGCCAAATTATTCAGCACTACATGATACATTGTGATGCAGTGGTCTATATTACTTAATTGTAGAATCCTGACCAGGGCCCAATTATTCTATAAAGCTTTCACAATCAAACAGGAACACTTTAAACAGATAAGACAGATAATACCATCATGCTTCTCAAACTCCATAAGGCATGGAGAGATGCCCTACCTCTGTGTGAAACTTGTTGTCACAGAGATACAGGGATGTGTTGATGGGTTTGAAAGGTTCAAAGTCGATGTTCACTTTCTTCTCTTTGCCCTCCTCAGTTACTATAGTGCCACAATACACCACTAGCCCATTTGGGGGCACTGCAAGGAGACAGACACCCAATCAACTCACAGCACCAACACACAAAAAATAAAACGATCCATGTTCACAATAGGTTCACCATGGGGGCCGTGATCATTGTTTAATAGCAACATTCAGAGGTCGGACCGACATTTGGAAAAACAGGAGTGACAAGGCAGGAGTACAGACCAGTGTCCTCTACTAAGAGGTGGGGTTACTGGTTTATCGGGGTAACTCTGATTTAAAATACCACAGTTTAAATGGACTTCATATTTGTTCACTTTCATTTTGCCCAGACTACCTTAAATCCAACAAGTTACCCTGATAAGCCAGTAACCCCGCTTCGTAGAACAGCCACAGTATAAACACACAAGGGCAAACTGGCTTTTCAGTAGAGGAAACTGGTTCAGCTCATTACGTCAGTCCAGTATCTGCAATATAGATTTTGTCAAGGCTACAGCCGTTTGTCCACGTTCTGCTGCCTGCTATGGACAAGCACATGCATCCACACCCACCTTTATTGTAAAGCTTCAACCTCTGTTGTACAGAAGTAATGGCTCCCAGCACAGACAGCCGGTTGACTCTGCTCTTGATGTTAGAGGCCGTACCAAATTCATCCGCCAGCATCTTAGCCACACGAGAAATCTGGTCTTTGGGTGGAATGATCAGGGAGATCATACTAGTGCCATTGCTGTTAAGACAAATAAAAGCCGCGTCACACAAAGAGGCATTTTTAGAGCCACATAAACTTCCACTCCGGCACAGGAATGACAGAGAAACGTTTTGTCAATCTAGGGAAGAGCCTAGAAGTTTAGTGATTTAAAGAAATTTAAAATGTGTTCATCTTACATTGTTTTAGTGAGTTTTAAATAATACTGCACATAATAATATAAAATTTTAGCACCTGACTTCAGATGACAAACATTTATGCATGATTACACACTTCGGCTTCTCATCTTCATTGTATACAATAAACACTAAGTCTACTAGGTGACCTACAGGAAGACGAATAACAGGTTCAGATAAGTCATGGGGGCACACACTCAACCTCACTACCGGCCAGGGACAATCCGAGAGCACACCATGTAACAATGCTGAACATGACGTGCGTAGAACTTGAGTCTAGGAAACACTGCTTCAAATAACCAGCTCATCAGACTTCGTTAACGATCCGGACCAGTGGAAATGCTACAGAATAACTACAGGAATCTTACAAGGATTATTTCACCCATAGAGAAGTCCATATTGTTAAGCAATATAATAACGACACGCATCCCTTTTCGGCCCGTAGCGGCGCGTGCATGACGGAGCCTTCATTCATTTCCGTCACGCGGACCAACACCCCACCACACCGACACGCATGTGCTCTAGCGGACCACGACGCTCAAATGATCGCCATATGTCCCCCAAAGCTGCAAGCTTATTGACGTCCACTAGGTTTGAATCACAAGATATAATACACAATTCAAACAATACACGCCGTAAAAGAAACGAAAGCTCTCCACCCTCGACGCTCCTATCCCCGAGTCTTTTCCTTCTCCCAACTCTCGGCCTCCCGAGACAGCTGCTGCCTTCGGTGGTCCAAGACCCACACACCTCCCGAAACCTCAGGGCTTCTTCGGATTAAGCCTAACCCACCTTTCCGCTTGGCAATTTTTCCCCACTTACCCGCGAGCAGCTTCCAAACTTTTGATCAGCTTCTTGATCTTCCAGATCTCCACATTTCTGTCCGCTGCACTTGGGTCGTCCGCCATCTTTCCTATAATCGGTTCAGCGCCTAAAAAGTGTTTCAGAACCATACAAAAAGAAGTCAACAATAACAAATGCAAATAAATGAGATACCGGCACCCGTGCGTAACCGAATATCTTACAAACAGTGACAGAAGCTACCGGCAGAGCTTACCTAAAGCAGTGGAGACAGGAGGCCCCTTCCCCGGCTGGGAGTCTCAGGAAAGTGCGCGGTTGTACAGGCCACAGGTTCCCCCCCCAGGCCCTAGAGTCCTCCGCGTTTACCCGGCGCTATTAGCCTCGTGCCCAACCCAGTCCTTTTCCCATATCTTTAAACTTACACTTACGGTGGCTAAAACGCGCGGTTGTGAATGTCAGGCCCATTAAAGCCCGACGAGCGCCGTTAATGAAGGGCAGGTGTGGGCTTTCTCCTCACCTGAGGCTCCGCCGCTCCGCTCCGCCGCTTCGCTTGGTCTCCGTGCCGCGATCGCCGTGTGACGTCACCCTGCCGGTCAATCTGCCGCGCGTGGTCCGCGTGGAGGAGGAGCCCAAAAGGTCCGATCAAGATCATTTCCGGGGCAGATAGTTTCTGAGAACGATGATTGGCGCATGGCGCTCAAAGAAACGAGACCTGCGGAACTGTGGCTTTTAATTGGGGCGTGTATGAATTAAAGTGGTCATACTTCAGTTGAAATTTTATATTAGAAATAAAAGCAGGATTTGTTACAAAATGTAAAGCCAGTCATTTTCTTTAACTGAAACGAATTGAAGCAAATTGTCTAATAAGATAAACTCCATTTTTGTTTATTGCTTGTGGAACAACAGTTTTAAAACATTTTTGAATGGGATAAAATTGCACTTCATAAACTTTTGCCAACCAAACAAATACAGTCCTACACTTTACAGGGGTGTGTGCAACGAAGCAGGAGTTCTTGCTTTTTCTTCACTCAAAATCAACATCAAAATGATCATGTCGCGTACATTTATTGATATTTACCAAGTGTATGTAAGTCTTACTTGGAAATGATTGTGAGTTTGACATGGAAAACCAAATGCTTACGCCTTGAATCAGATATCAATATAGTATGTGTATTATATAAAAAATGAGCTTTTGAGAATACTTCAGTGTAAAACATCTTATACTCCAGATTTAAATGTAGCAGCTCAATGAATGTACATTAGCGCCATCTGCTGTACGTGTCAGTCTAACATGAAAATCAAACAGCTTGTCCAGTACTGAATCTTGGGTGAAGGTATATATATTCAATTCAATTAATTTTTAATTGTTACCACAAGGTGCTTTACATGGGTGTGTTGTGATACAGTACAACATCATTAAGGGAAGATAATATAAGAAAAGACAGAAAAGAAAGAGAGAGAAAGAAAGAAAGAAAGAAAGAAAGAAGGAATAATATATATGAACAGATACATTACCAAAGTACTAAAAATGTAAATAGTATCCCATCCATTGGTTCCCTGCCTTGTGTCCTGTGATGCCTACAATAGGTCCCCCCATGAAAGGAAAAATGAATTACTGTAATTGTTTTCCCCCTGTGTGAAACATGAATAACTACAAGCATGAAAATTGGAGAGAGATTTCTCTTACACCTCAGAGAGTAGGGACATTTGTAACCAAAAAATGGTGATTTAGTGGTTAGGGATGCGCACTTGTAGTTGAAAAATTGCAGGTTCGAATCCCTGACCAATAAGGCACCACTGAGGTACCCTGAGTGCTGAATTAGCTGCCCTCTGCTACAGTATGTCACATTGTCACATATGGGTTAAATGCAGAGGAAACATTTCATTGTTGTGTGTCAACAATGACAAGAAAAAACATGAAATGATAAAGAACTGAGAATAAGGTTATGATCTTTGGAGGGGTTATGTGAAGCCATCTTGTGGGCCCACCATCCACAAGGTGACAGGTAGGTGTTAGGTGCAGAGCTGTTTGGGTGCTTGATGTGGGCTGGTACAGCAGGACCGGCCATCTGACATACCCAGCTTTTCCCTATGGAATTGTGGCCAAAATTTATCATTGGTGACCCCAAAGTCCAGGGCCCGGCCCAGGGTACACAGTACTGGTGCCTGTTGTCTTTTGCCTACAGAGTACCAGAAATGTTTATTGCATACCAGAACTTCTCATATCAGCTGGTTCTGAATAACAATGAGAATACTGGTGCCTGTTTTTCCTGACTTCAAGCACTATTATGCCACAAGGTAATAAATAACAAATGAGCATCTGAAAAAAATAAACCAGTGCGCATATGAAAGCGTCATAACATTTAATGGCAGAATCAGAATGGCAGGGACTGTAATTAATATTAAGACTGAAACAAACTGTTATAAGGCCACATTAACTTATAAATTGATTGTCCCTGCATCACTTGTGACCTTCATTTTTCCCATTAATTCCAAAAATAGTGGTTTAATTTTCTTCAGGTGATTCATTACACAGTCATAAAAGACATCAATATGTCATAATATATTCACAAAGGACATGTGGAAAGTCACCAGGTCACATGTTTTTTCCTCAGTCTTCTCAGCAACATTTCCTGTTTACAGTAAGTACACAGGCATGGGAATCCCTGCAGTGCTTAAAGGTGACGGATAGAGGCACCATTGCTACATACAGAATGGTAAAAGACTGAAATTTGTGATCGCTAACTTGTCCGGTTCAAGGGCCTAGTGGAAGAAAAGGAAATGAGCCTAGAGCAGCTTGGGTGGG
>JAODKF010000044.1:10439884-10451025 GCA_026779585.1 Mormyrus proboscirostris
CCCCCCCCCCCCCCCCCCCCCCCCCCCCTCTGTAGGCTGACCTGCCCCTGCACTTAGTTCTTAGCTGTCAGCATCTCCAGAGCTGGTCTTCTACCTACTGCAAGCAATTCATACTCATACATTCAAACATGTAAATAAGCTGAACTGAGTAGACTTCTCCTCTTCATCTGCTATGTTCTTTGGTAAATGATGAGGATGAAATCTCTGCTGGAAAGAGCATGATACTTACAACAACAGCATTAGCCTTTCAGGTGGTTGCAGCTTGCATTTTAGAGTAATGCACAAATATGACATCAAGTATACTTAATAATACACAAAGTGAAAGTATTTTGATGAATTTAGTTGGTTTCGATTTTTTTTGCTGTGGGAGGGTGCAGAGGTTATCGTTGTTATTGCAGTTATATCTCTGAGATCTGAGTTTTAATCTCTGCCCTGCTGTGTGGTGTTTGCATGGTCTCCCTGTGTTGTTGCAGGATTTCTTCTGGGAACCCTGTGGTTTCCCGTCCCACGTGGTCCTAAAACATGCTGAGGTGAATCAGAGTTGCCACATTGCCCATAGGTGTGAGTGTGCCCTGCGATAGGTCGGCCCTCCATCCTCAGTCATTCCCTGCCTTACACCTGTAACCTCAGGGGTAGGATCCAGACTCCCTGTGACCCTCAATAGGAGGAGCAGTAACAGAAGATGGATGGATACTTTTCACACGTCACAGAGTGCTAACTGCTAACTCTTATGAAAAGGCCATGGCTAAGTGACTTGAACATTGTAAAGCAAGTGTGAAGAGCTGGTTTAACTTTTTCTCCACATAACCATAAAACCAGCACAGTATAAGGTGAGCTTTAGACTTTATATGAAGGTGACTGTTATTGTCTCATCCTTTACAATCGACTGCTTGAATGCCAATTGCAGATCTTCCTGTCACTGGCTCCCTATGAGCTTTAATTTAATCTTATCGGCTTTTCACTTCTAATAAACAGACCTGCTGATTTGAATAACATTTCCTGCTTTCCTCATCCACAATTGCATATAAAAGCATAGAACTATGGCAGCTGAGTTTTATTGCTTTGTATGCTCTATATATCTATTTTCTATGTCACTAGAAACCTGTAGGCAACCTAGAGAGTCAAATGTTTTGCCCGTTCTATTAATCTGCCCCCCACTTGGAAAATTTGTCAATACCACCCCCCCCTTCCACCCACATGCAGTCGAACGACTGAACCAAATTGACAGATAAATATGATATCAGTTTTGCATTAGCACTGTTGTCTCACACCTCAAGGGCCGGTGAGAGATTTAATGAGGCTTTAGGCGCATGTGTATATGTGTTTGTCTCGTCTACATCTTGAGACTGATTTCCTGTGTTAGTGATAAAAAAAGCACTTTCTACTTGGACAAAAAAATGTGACTCTGTGGTCTGACTGAACATATTTATTTTGTTACTTCCAGTGAACCAGGTCTATGTTCCTGAAATCAATTCAATAATAATTATGCCTCAAGACATCCTGTCAGCATGCAGCAATAATGGGGAATCCTGGAGCTGGACTCTTCAATTTCATTGCTGGAATCGCAAACACTTTAATGATCCAAAGAGAAATGATAGACATGTTTTTGGGTGACATGTGGTGACAATGTTGGTTTCCAGAATTAAGTTACAACAGCTAGAGGTTTAACAGGAACGAAAGAACATTATCTGCGTTTTTCCCTTGTATGTATGTTATGATTTGGGTGAGAAAGGAGAAATTAAATTATACTCCAACTCCTCAGCTGTATTAAAGTTGCAGTTCTGTTGTCACTTGGATAAGGTAAATGAAACAGAGGTCAAAGTTCAAGCACTGTGAATAAACCACAGATATGCTCACAAATGGAATAAAAAAAGAACAATGATAGGAGTGTCAGAAAAAAGCCTCTTAGAGCAAACATGCAGCAAATCGCACTGTGACCTTGTCGGAATGCCTTATACTAGCATCCAAAATTGTGGCATTACACATTAAAAATTACTACAAAATACTGGCAGTAATGTTTTTAAACAATCAAAGAATGTTTACAATGTTTACATATATTGGCCGATAGGTAACTTGAGCAACAGTTGAAAAGTTCAGCAATATCTAAAAATAGGCCATTAGTGTAACTGTTTTATCAATAGAGTATGAGATGAGCCCTCAAAAAAAAAGAGGCGTGAAAAGTCGTCTAATGGTAACCATGAATAAAATCCATCCGTCCATCCATCCATCCGTCCATCCATCCATCCATCCATCCATCCATCTATTTTCTATACCCACTTGTCCTATGCAGTGTCACAGGGGTTTGGAGCCTATGCTATAAGCAATTTGCTCAAGGCAGGGAATAACCCAGGATGGTGCCAACCCATTGTAGGGCACACCCACCCCATAAATAAAATATTATTCTAATAGTAATATATTATTATCATATTCATATAATGTTACTACATTAAATTGTTATTACATATTATAACAGAAGATCATTAAATAAGAATCACTGAAAATATTAAAAAGAGCCTTTTTCAGGAATCTCCAGCTTCTCTGTACTGGATTAGTGAATCACTGACAGCCGAATTTCAACGGGGATTTTGCACAATTATTGGATATTCAGAATCCCTCTGAAGTGTTTTCTTAATCTGAATCTTTGCATGCCTTCTACTTCCGACATATCTAAACATAGGTGTCTCCAAAGCTTAGTAAATAATTATTTTGGTGGGGGCAAAACATGGGTGAGTCAGATGATTGAATGTGTTCTCATAATATATATATATATATATATATATATATATATACACATGACCTTTGTTTTTCTTGTTTATACACAGGCTTTAAATATAGACAAAGCCCAGCTCCACCTGCTTATGTCCAAACTACACCTTGCTTGATCCCAGCTCCGCCTCCTTATGTCCAAATTGCACCATGTCAGAACCCAGCTCCGCCTCCTTATGTCCAAACCGCACCTTGCTGGAGCCCAACAGAAAGAAAGGTAGGGTGAACCGATGGACAACGTTGTTCACAAGCTGAGGTCTCTGTCAGTGTGTTTGTTGATGAACCTTCACCTCAAGATGAAAATCAAGTAAATCGAGTTCAGTTCTCTTTGTCATTCGGGCGATTGGGGATACAGTAATATTTTTAATAGTGAAACAGTGTTTTATTAACAGAAGGGTTTATTTACCAATGAAGTCAGTTTTGAATACTTTTTTTTGGCTAGGTACAAATATTTTACAAGTGCTGAGATCAGCTTGGCACACACACTTGTCAGGTATACAACATCATTTCCGCAGAATTATAAGGAATGTCACAAACTTTGACATTCACCCTTGCTGGAGCCCAACTCTGCCTCCTTCAACATTCCAAAATTTAGCAAAAGATTGAGTGATTCAAGTGAACGGTTCAAAAATAGGTCTGTTTGGGGCTAAAATCATGTTTTTTTCACCATTTTAAATGAGACAGAGAACTGGACTCGATTTGCATGATTTTCAGCTTGAGTTAAAGGTTTGTCAACAAACACACTGACAGAGACCTGGGCTTGTGAGTGACGTGGTGCAGCAGTTTACCCTACCATGCTTTTTGTTTTCATGAAACAAATCTGCGGGTCTTAATCATCCTGTTTGACCAGTAGTAAATCTGTAAGCCTGAAAGGGTGTGCAGTGTAGTGAGTGTTGAAACAGAGGGTGTAGATTCTTCAGAGGAGCTGGGTCCTACTTCATCACTCAGTCTCAAGGATAGCAGAACTGATCGCCACTGCATATAAACCACTAATGCTACAGGTAAGATGTTTTTCTACTGCAGATGGCCAAATGCTTAATATCAATCTGAAACGTATCTAATTCTGGTGTAGGTGACGTCCAGTGGATGGCTGGGAAACAGTCTGAAAATTTCACTACTTGACACTAGGGGTACCTGAGACAAAGAATCTTATGGTTGACATTGCAACTATTATTACTATTATTATGATTATTATTAGTAGTAGTATTATGTTGGAAACCACATTACGTGTAGCAGCATCATCTGTTATTTACAGGACAGGAAACAGCAACAATTTTGTTTAGCAACGTGACTAAATATGTGAGCAAACTTATGTGAAAGAAAAATTGATATTATGCTTTCTTTATACCTTATACTTATATTCTATGCTTACATATATATATATTATATTATCATTATTGTGCGAAACATGTATCGGGTAATGAGCAAATGAATAGTGAAAAATCTGTTATGTGATTATATACAGCCGCATCATTACTGATTTATGATGTGATTTATGATTTTGTGAGTTTATGACTCTGAAACATGATACAATAATTTTGTTGCAAGCTGCAAGTGCTTTGAAAAGCGGAACTTATATATTTGCTAAAGAGTCAAACTGAGGTACAGACCTAAGTTTAGTAGTAAGCTGTTGCAATATGCGCGAAGCATCCGATCACTGAGGAGGGGAGCAAAAGGGTAACGGAGAGGGTACAGCGAGAATCTTCTGGAGGGGCAACCACATAGGGGCCGACCCAGCAGTGACCCGATGTCAACTGAGAACAAGGAGACCGCAGAAAATTTCCATCGCTCAGCATCCTCATCAGCTGATCAAAAGATGTTTAAATTAAGTTAAAAGTGTGAAACTTTAGTTAAAGTATGAAGATATTTGCAACGTAAGTGTGAAATTGTCGCAATTCTACTCCTATAAAGATTGCACCCGCTTGTTGTTCTGGGAGCAGGACACAAGACGCATGAAAAATTGCTGAGTGCCTGTTGCCCAAAGCTTTGGCAAAAGGTAATAAAGTTTGTCAGACTCTTAAACTCTTCGACTTCTGTCAAATTCGTTCCACACTTATATGTGTATAATGAGTAGTTAGTAATCACATTTAAGCAGTTTAAGTAGTGAGCTCTTACTAATCTCATTTAATCCCTGTACTAGAACACTGATTCTGGTTTCGGCTGAGGTAGAGCTGAGTGCAGTTCTTTAACTAATTCTATTAACCTTACCTATCACTGGCCATGCATCCACAGAAAAGGACCTTTTCTAAGCCCCGTATTTTACATCCACTATAAGATAAGGTGTATCTTAGCGACATAGCAAACATGTTGTAATACTATGCACTTGGTTACCCGTAAAGTGCTAGATGGTCAGTGCTGGTCTAAGATTTTTATTTGTCTGATAAATGATGTTTTGTTCAGTCCAATTGCATTCTTGTTCCTCTGCCTTGTGCTTCTTGGAATTGGCTGAAGGCTCGATGTGATGCTGTGCTGTGTAAGCAGTTATAGGAGACGGATGTGTAAATATATAAAACAGCTATTATGTTGTTTATATAATTATATATAGTACTGTGCAGAAGTTTTTCATGTTATATGCACAATCATATACTGCACATCTGTACTGTGAAATGCCTTAAAACATGATCCCACTGTAATTTGAACACAAGCTTCTACTCTGGAGTTAGACATGGTGCCTTTGCAGCACAAGATCCACCAACAAGCTTAAAATTGAGTAGAAGAACACTGCTTTGGATCCCAAACAAGGGCGGAGTTTCGGGCAGGGGAGCAGTGGGGGGAACATCAAGTCAAAAGTCATTATGCACACATTTACCAATTGCTTGTTTTGGTTAATTGTTTGATTCCAGTTGTTTACCATCAAGGCTGATATTAATATTTTTCTTGCAGATTTTTTCTCCACTCCTGTTCATTTCTTCTTCGACCATCATTGGGACTACCCCATTGGATGCTTGGAGCTTGATGCTGATTATGCAGTTATCAAGATTTTGATGATTGGATGGCTGTCAGGAGCTCACTTCTCATTGGATAGTACCTAGAGACTACCAGCTATCCCACAGTTCTTGGTCATGTGGTGGGTTCTCCTGTTGTTGCTGGTGTTTCTAATTGTGTTGACAGTGTGTGGAAATGCATTGGTGTGCTTGGCTGTGGCCATCAGCCCCAAACTGCGCTGCATTGCCAATGGTTTTGTTGTGTCACTAGCGGCAACAGACTTGCTGTTGGGCCTGTTGGTGCTGCCCTTCTCTGCGGCCTTGGAGCTGCACCAGGACTGGCCGTTGGGGAGCGCCCTCTGCAATGTCTACATTAGCTTGGACGTCATGCTCTGCACCGCCTCCATCCTCAACCTGCTCGCCATCAGCGTGGACCGCTACCTGGCGATCACTGCGCCATTGAAGTACCACACCAGGGTCACACCTGCCCGCTTTGCTGCAGCATTGGTGCTAATTTGGACCGTGTCCCTCACTGTGTCATTCCTTCCGATACACTTGGGATGGAACACTCTAGACTTCCGCGTACAGAACCAGAACCTGGACCGTGCTCAGGTAGCCAGCGAGAAGATGTGTCGCTTTGAGTGGAATCGCAGTTATGTGCTGTTGGACTCACTGGCCACCTTCTACCTGCCCCTGTTGGCCATGTGTCTGATGTACTATCGTATCTTTGGAATCGCGCGAGCTCAGGCGAGACGGGTTGGCGTCGCCTCTGCCTTGCGGGACCACAAGGCCACAGTGACGCTGGCAGCTATTCTGGGGGCCTTTGTTTTCTGCTGGTTCCCATACTTCACCTTCTTTCTTCTCATGGGACTGTGTGAGGAGAGGGAACCTCCGAAGGAACCCTACTCCATTGTGCTCTGGTTGGGCTACACTAACTCTGCCCTTAACCCAATGCTGTACGCTACCCTGAACCGCGACTTCCGTCGTGCATATGGTCGGCTGCTGCATTACCCAGGAGCGCTCAAGACCTCCAGGGCGTCCAGCCTGACCTCCTGGCAACAAAGGTCCTTAAAGGAGCCTTCTGGGTGTTAAATACCTCGTGACATTGTGACCACTGATTGTGAAACTTCAGAACTATCAGAAGCACACATACACAAAGCCTTTAGCTGCCAAACTGGATTCAAGTATCAGACCAGTGGGTGGTTCCTTCCATTAGGACACAAAAAAATATCATTGTGTACAATCTTGATTGAACAACATAAAAACAGGCATAAAGAAATAAGGACAATCATTACAAAAGTACTTCATTTACATTTTATT
Organism: Mormyrus proboscirostris; assembly: GCA_026779585.1. NCBI lineage: Eukaryota > Metazoa > Chordata > Actinopteri > Osteoglossiformes > Mormyridae > Mormyrus > Mormyrus proboscirostris. Next base: position 10,446,895 of record JAODKF010000044.1, read on the forward strand.
TAACTTGAAAGAAACGTACACAATATAATCTTAGTACAATGTCTGTTATTGTATGCTGTTCTATGCTGATATGGTCTAGCTCCACTAATGGTAATCCCCAAACAGAAAGGATCATCAGGTAGATTTTTATAATTATCAAATTACACTTGCAAACCTTGACTATGAATATTGATTACATCATTATTTCCATGTGTGCTGTGTTTGGACAGGGTCCTGCCATCATCAGCTACTGGTGCAATGAACTGCAGGCCTCCTGATCACTTGTTTTTATTCTGTTATTGCCAAGAATCAGCCAAATAAATGAAATAGCAACACAGGAAAAAAGTCCCGTGATACATGCCTAACTGTAGAATTCAACTTTTTGCAATGTTTTTATTTGAAGTTTCATTTAAAGTGGTGATTAATTGTTTTAATGAACAGCGCTTTTAAGAAAATCTTTCTAAAAACCTCTAAATTTCTAAAGAATGAGAATATGACACTGGATTGTTAAAATCCATTCAGTATTTATGTGCCATTTTTAAATATTTTTCTTTCTGTAGTGTCATCACAGCCCACAGCTTCATTAAGAGTATAACCTGGGAACAGTGATTGTGTGCAATTTTTTATATCACACAACAAATCAACAACATAAAAGCATCATTGTTTGGTCAATTAACATAAACAACCAAACTTTGAAATTAGCTGAATCCTCTGAACGGAAACCAAGGCAATCTGAGAATTTGTTAAATGTAAAAGTAATGCAGGAACCCTAACAATCCCATTTGAAATATGATTATCAATAAATAAGAAAGAACTTTATTTAGCAGAATGTAATCAGGTACTCAGGGTAAGCCTGCACATCATGAAATATGACAAACATTTGTGGTCTGCTGACATTGTCCACAACGCTGTCATACAAATCAGAACCATTCCCTGAACCTTTGGCTGGGGGGACAATCAGACCACCTGATCCCTGAGTGAAGTCCCCCACCAGCACTCTGGCCAGGTACATGTTCTTGTGCCCCTGGGCATCAGGCCTGGAGTATGTGTGGCTGGCTGAGTACTTGGGATCCACTGCAAAGTAAGTCCCATTGCCTATTGCTGCAGCTGCAGAAAAAACACATTGGTCACCACAATGAATCACTGATTTGACAAGTATCAGGCATTTGTAACTGTCAATTTAGAAAGTATACATGTAGACCATGTTATCGGTAACGAGGGATGTTTTTAACAAATCATTGTTCAATAAATGCTGCATTACATAATTATTTGTCAGGTTTAAGGTAGCCTGGGCTAAATGTAAATGAACGAAGATAAAGCCCATTTAAAGGGAGGTATCTTAAATCCGACAAGTTGTCCAGCTAATCAAGAAATCTTGCTTAAAGCTTTTTCTTAAATGGGTCCCTGGCATTGTTAAATTGCTTTCCAACTTGTACTGGAACACAACCATGGAACACACGTTGCTAAAGAATGGTTTTACAAGGATGAACACAACATTTAGTCAATCATTCCAGTCAATGGATCTCAACCAGAAATGAACAGTTATCAGAGATTCTGGAGCAGAAGGATTTTCCAAATAATAAAAAATAATAATCCATATGACTGTATGAAAAATAGTGCTATATCCCTGAAACACAATTACTGACACTATTAGAACCTCTGCCAAGACCCAAGGTGCTTTATTACAATATTTATTTTGGTTCTTTCCATCACATGCTGTAGCTAGACAGTTACAAATAAGAACAAAAGGAGATTCATTTACCATTTTTGCCAGCATAACTGCGATTGAAACCATATTTATTGATGTGAGAGATGGTAGTTGCACATGTCCCATGGAAAAGCAGTTTCTCATTATTGCTGTGTTTGCTCTTCTTGTCCATACTATCCTTCTTGATCTGGTAATTTTTCCAGAGTGTGTTATTCTGGATCCTTACAATCTGTAGACATAGAAAACAATTCCATGCTAATGAGGGATTGGTGCTCGCTGCTATACATACCACGTCCCTAAGCTCAGAAGACCATCTTCTCAGAAGATGATAGCTTGTGAAGACATACACCATTTCCATGTGTCGCCAATGAAGCAGCTATAGCCATTATGATTTCCAGTATTAACCTCATGTTTGGTCCAGAGGTGGAGATTTCGGGTCCAAAGAGCACAAATCCAGACCAAGATTTTGTTTCACCACTTGAGTATAAAGAATCACAGTCACTGAGTACTCAACTAGCTGGTTGAAACAATATCTTGGTCTGAATTTGTACTCTCTGGACCTGAAATCTCCACCTCTGGTTTGGTCTGAAAATCTATTCCAGCAAAGTCATCCCACTCAACATCTATAATATCCATCTCTGGCTCACAGACCTGGAAACCAAGCTGCTGGACCAAGCCGGCCACTGAAATTCTGCTTCAACTACAAAGAAATCTATTCCTCCCAAAATGTTCTTTTTTCACCCTCATGTTGTCCTTAAATTAACTCTTGTTCTCCCAGATCTGAAGACTATATCACACTCAAAACCCAGTAATCTGGATTAAAAAATGTAACCCCTTCATTACGAAGAGACTCAAAACCATGTCTGCCATGAAACACTCATGCAAGTTGCATCTTACCAGCACTGTCTTACTGTAACTTCTGATCCAATTTGAACAAAGTACATGGAATAAACCATAAGAACCCTAAATTTAAATATTTACTGAATCAATTATATCAATGACCATTATGGGTTGGTTATTGATTGACTTTTGATAAGCCTATCTACAAAATTAATAAACATGAATGTATAACTGAAATCATTATGATTGGAACTGGAATATCTAGTAAAATACCCAGGAACCAACAATGACTATCAGTAACGGTTGTTCAGCAGCTCAGGGTGACCTGGTAGTACCGTAATAATCTGGTTGTTTAGACCGGTTTTCCTGAATTCGGTCTCTACTTGTTGGTATTCTGTAGAGTTGGTTCCCAGGGTCACTTCAAGTAGGTCAGAACCCTTCATGTCATCCCAATCACTCGGAAGATCTTCTGCAGCTAATGAAGAAAAAGGAAATGTAAATAAAATGTAAATTGCATTGTATGTATGCATGTATGTATGTATGTATCTCGTGTCTAGAGAAGTTCTGCACAGGGTCCTTAGTCAATGTTCAGCTGGATGTCATAAAATTACTTTGACCACAATTAAATGTATAATTACACACAATTTATACTAAAGCAAATTACCTTTCTTTTCTTTTCTTTTGAGCTTGACAATTGTTCTTCCATTGACAGCTTCCTCAGAAGTTAAATCAGCCGTATATTCCAAATTATTGATGTTTATTTCAACTTTAGCACAACGGCTATCAAAGGCCTGTTCAAGGATAAGATTAGTGAAGGGGTCAAAAGGAAGGAATGTTCCGGAAGCGTCATGTTGCCACTCCACCATGGCACCCACAAGGGCCGCTTCACACTTAAGTCTGTCCAAATTCTCCACCTTGCGGATCATTTCCTTAATAATATCATTGGCTGTCAAAACATCTCTGGAGAGGCCTTCTAGGCGGATGACAGAGTCAGGGCCTCGCTTCTCTAGATGAATGCTCACTGTCAACTGCTTCTGCAGGTCCAGAAGCTTCCTACGGTCCTCCTGAGTGAATAAGCTGATACAACTGTCCTTGATGGTATGTTCCATTTGTTCTTTCATGATGAGGTCCTGGACATAGCTCTTGGCTTTGGACACCTCCTCATGACTCTTTCCACAAAAATGAAATATGGCTGGAGTGAACTCTTCGCCTACTATGGTGAAATCTTCTTCGACTTCAGGTCGAACACTGGTACCTCCAAACACACTAGTAAATGTGTCTGTTTGATAACAAATGGAAAGTTATGAACAGAGAAATGATACAGCAGAAATGGAAATGTACAAAATATAAGACTTTTACAACATTTTCAAATATGTTTAAAATAATAATGTTTATTAAACTAATTCTACATTAAAACTTGATTTACTGTCACACAAGGAACATGGAAGAAAATTTTGCATTTAAAAGTATACTTTATTGAGTCTAAGTGATAAAGACACTAAATGTCTGTGATCCTCTGATACCTTTTATTCTTGAGAATATACTCTTTTCCTCTGGCTGATCTGTGCCTTCTTTCGTCTTCAGGCTCCTGTGAAAGTCGGCCA
>JAODKF010000044.1:10454224-10476628 GCA_026779585.1 Mormyrus proboscirostris
TCCTGGGTTTGTCTCATAATAGCTCCGGTAAAGCGTAGGAGAACGTGGGTCTGTTTCATAATAACACAGACAGAAAGCCGGAGCGTGCGGGACTGCTTGGTAATAACGCAGACAGAAAGCCGGAACGTGCGGGACTGCTTGGTAATAACACACAGAAAGCCGGAGCGTGCGGGACTGCTTGGTAATAACACAGACAGCAGGAGAAAATGGAAATTTGTTGTCCTGCTTTTTCTGTTGCCTTTCAACAATTACAGGAAGAGACCCTGTGCATTTTCTTCTAGGAGTGAACTGCCATAAAAATCTGTGACAGTGGATCATCACAGGAGGAGCTTAGGAGGATTTCCCCAGATTTCTCCTACCTCTACGATGAGACCAAGGACTCCTTTTGCCCTCATATAGTTCTGCTGCCTGCATTCTGCAAAAAAACATTGGAGAAGACAGCATACTTCATTTTTAACTTTCCTACAGTGAGCTCAGACTGGCCTGACTATCCACTGTGACAAAAAGAAGACTCCCCAATCCCTTGCATTATTATGTTAATTTAAAGGTTCTTACAATGGCCTCATCTGTGCAGAATGGAAACAGCGGACACTCAGGGGAACCTCTTTGCAGTATTACATTTACAAGGAGGTTTCTGCTGAGCTGTTTGGAGAAAAATTGTATTAATGAATGAATACCCCCACCAATCTAGTTCATGTTTTAATAAGAAGTACATACACAAAAGTGTTATCACAGACAGGCAGACACACATACATACAGATTCGGTATCTATATCTTTATGAAGTCATTATGAAGATTCTCCATTCATTTCTATAGGCAAAACTGTAATCTCAAAGATGTCAACCGCTACCCAGCCCTAACAGTAACCATAAGTAACCAAACAAAATACAAGCCTTTTGGCCTTTTTAGCTTTAGATTTGTCACAGAGTTTTATAAAATTGAGTTTCTCCTTGTCGAACCACACAATGCTCCCCACAATGTCAAAATAGCTGGTTTTTATCACATTGTGGAGACATGGTCCCCACAATGTGTTATATAGACCCACACACATATAAAATACATGTTTTAGTGTAACTTAGGTTGGCATGGTGGTGCAGTGGTTAGCACTGTTGCCTCCTACCTCTGGGACTTGCGTTCAAGTCTCCGCCTGGGTTACATGTGTGTGGAGTTGGCATGTTCTCCCCGTGTTGTCATAGGGTTTCCTTCAGGTACTCTGGTTTCCCCCCACAGTCCAAAGACATGCTGAGGCTGATTGGAGTTACTAAAATTGTCAGTATGGCGTTGTCCCCCATCTCATGCCCATAGCTTCTGGGATAGGCTCCATAACCCAGGAGGATGGATAGTGTGTCTTATTTTTTCCATATATCAAAGGGACGAGGGTAAAGATCTGAATGATTTTGACAAGGGCCAAACTGTGATGGATAGGCAGCTAAGTCAGAGTATTTTCAATAGGGCCAACCTTGCGGGGTGTTAGCGGTATGTTGTGGTCATTACCTACCAGAAGTGGTCCAAGGAAAGCCAACCAGTGAACTGGTGATGAGGTCTTTGGTGCCCAAGGCTCAGTGATGTGCATAGGGAGTGAAGGCTAGCCTGTCTAGTCCGATCCCACAGAAAATCTACTGTGGAACAAGTTTCTGAAAAAGTTAATGCAGGTTATGATAGAAAGATGTCAGAACACATAATACATTGCATCTTGCTGGTTATGATCAATCAGACCAGTCAGAGCTCCCATGCTGACCCCTGTCCACCGACAAACCACTTATAATGGGACCGGAGCCTGAGAACTGGACCACAGAGCAATGGAAGAAGGTGGCCTGGTCTGAGGAGACATGTGCTCTGTTACATCAAGTGGACGGCCGGGTGCATATGCGTCATTTAACTGGGGAAGAGATGGCACATGGATGCACTATGAGAAGAAGGCAGGCTGGTGGAGGTAGTGTGATGCTCTGGGCAATGTTCTGCTGGGAAACCTTGAGTCCTGGCATTCATGTTGATGTTACTTTGACACGTTCCACCAACCTAAACACTGAAGGCCAAGTACACCCTTTCATGACAACAGTATTTCCCCCAATGGCAATGGCCTTTTTCAACAGGATAATACGCTCTACCAACAATAAATGCTTAGCAATGGTTTAAGAAACATGCAATACAGTTCAAAGGGTTGACTTGGCCTCCAAATTTCCCAGACCTCAATCCGATAGAACATCTGTGGGATAGACAAACAAGTCTGATCCATGGAGGCCCCACCTCCCAGCTTACAGGATTTATAGGATCTTCTGCCAATGTCTTAGTGCCAGATACCACAGGACACCTTCAGGCAATAGCGGAGCCAGAAATCATTGTGTGGGTAGGTCCATAGAAAATTAAGTAGGCCAGTTCCATAATAATTCATTTTGTGATATAATCGCACTACAATTCAACTACATATTTTTTTATCAGTTACTAAATGGCATTACTTTCCCTAAATGAACAAAGAGAAAGAAAAATCTATTTACCTCTCAATAGATACAAATATCTTGGAGGAAATAGCTGTTTTAATAGTGTTTGATAGATGGAAGTGTGTTTCATGTACACGTGGCAAGGAAGAGAACCTAATTCAGCAACAAAAACAACAGGTAATTAGCTGCAGAAAATGAATGTTGAAGTTTTTCCTGCTGTTACATGCTGAACACTTCACACACTGCACACAGAGTGACTGGCAGTCTGCTACTTTGTTTGGCAATGTTGTTTAACGACATTGCAGAATTCCTTCCATTCGTTTCAGGTCAACAAGAAAAACCACATGGGAACCGTTTTACTGCATTCAGAAATGTTTTAAATATGTTTGAGGTGGCACAGCCATTTTGTGTATGGGATCTTTAAATAAATTTAAACATCTGTATTTGGTATAACCATGGTGAGATAGGAAAGACTGGAAAGCACAGGATAGCAGTCAGCAGTGTGAGCTGTTTTATGGGTTAATTGCTAATTTGTACTTTATTTCCTTTGTATAGTGTGAATAATCATTCCTATGCAATTTAATTAGTGTTTTACCCTATGCTTACCTTAATGTATATTACTTGTTCTGTCACAGATCTGTTGTCATGGAGACAGCAGCCATTTCATTTCCTCTTCATTTATTTACCATGGTCTTCTCTTGCTCTCATTCTCCTTAATGCCTTCAGCTTTCTGTTCCCTTTCTCCCTCAGGTCATGCCAGACTCAGCAGCAGATATACAGTAGCAGAGCTTGGGTCTGAGAGCTGGCCTTTATGGGCCAATTGGACCCCTGTTAGTTGACATGCAGGGCCGTGGCCAAGGCATCATTTAGCCATTCCAGTGCAGTGATGCTGGTTCCCCAATGACTTCCCCAAAGTGCAGGCCTGGGAAATGATTTTCCATGGAGAGCCAAATATGTCAGCCGTGGTCATTTTACAAACATTATTTTTATGTCCCATGAAACCTACAATAATAGACATGTTACATTTTATGGTAACACTTTGCTGTTATCTATAATGCACTATACAGTAGATATCTTCATAATGCATTATAATGGTTGATATAAGTATTAAGGATGTTTTGCACTGCATTATGAAGGCATCAATAGTGTATTATAGATGAGAGCTTCATAGAGCATTCATAATGCATAATGAACGTGAGTATAATGTGTTATGCCTTTTTCTAAATATTTATAGTCACGTTTATAATGCTTTATGAATGCATTATAGTGTGTTATGAATGTGAAATAGATTCTTATAGTCTTGGCATTTATAGGAAGCGTTACCAGTTTTATCAAATTAAATTACTTTTATTGTCACATCACTATAACAGGTAAGTAAAAGTCTTGGGTATAGAATTCCCCATAAGCAGCAAAATACGCTTAATGTACAACAGTTGGTGCTAAATATATGTGCTACAACGACATGGACAGGATTCTAACCTGTGTGGGGAAACCCCATTGGATTTCAAGTCCAACACCTTAACCTCTCGGTCACCATGACTACAAAGTCCCAGTTGCATTTCCCATACCAGCAGTCGAACCCAGCCCACCTGCAAAAGGGGGGGGGGGCACAAATCTGTATTGCTGTTTGTATTATTATTATTATTATTATTGTTATTATTATCAATGATAATAATACTAATAGTAATAATTCCAAGAAAGATTTGAGAGCAAATATGTGTTTATCTTCCTATATTTGAACCATAAACTTTTTTCTTGATTTTTTTTTCCATTTTAATGATTGTACAGGCTAGTGAAAATAGCTCTACAAGCCAGATATGGCCCACGGGCTGAGGTCTGCCATGGAGTGATGTCTATTTGAGTGTGTGTCTGAGGAGCCTGAGGCCCCCCACAGCCTGCTGTCTGTCAGGACAGGGGTTGGTGAGATGAGGTGGGGAGTCACTGTGTACTGTACCGAGGGGCCCCTGCAGGTGCCACCAGGCATGCTAGGCGATGTCTGACACGGAGGAGCATCGGAGAAGCTGCCTGATGTGGCTCTGACCTCTAATCTTGCAAGTGTTGGCGGTTTCTGTAGCGTCATTATATAATGTAGTTTTTTGGCATATATTTCCGAATACACATATTATGCAGGTTCCCAGTACTTCAAATGGTACTTCAAACAGACTAGTACTCCACTCCGATCAGTAATTCAAAGAAACAAGTGACAAAGGGTGAGATCAGTTCACTTTTTTGCCATAGCAATGAGGGAAACTAGTGTTCCCTCTCACGTCACAAGAAGGCAAGCCTGACATTTTTTTTTCCTTCTGTTTCATATTAAAATTATGGAAGAAGGATAATTCTCAATTTTCTTTGTACGCAAAAGAAGGATAGCCTCCCATCACCCTGGTTGCCTGTGTACCACAACAACCTGTTGTCACCGTGACCACCAATGGAGAGTCATACAAAAACATGTGGGTTGTCCCCGAGGACTGGGATGAGAAACATACTGTGTGGTTCCTATACAACAAACCAGGACGTTGCTGCTTCTGTCTGAGATAGATGTTTTATAACTGTTTGGCATGAAATAAATTTCAAAAGTTCCAAAAGGTGAGCCAAACAATTCTGGGCAAACTGTGGGTGGGGGGGGCATCCCTTAGCAGGGTTGCCACCTCTCACGATCTGGCATGACACTCATGCAAGAAATCTTATGGCAAATTTATATTATTCCATTATAAGCCTAAAATTTGCTACATCAAACACGCCGGGCAGTTTGCAAATCCTACAGATAAGGTAATAAAACTCACATACATGTAAATGCATATGCATGCATGTGTAGAATTTTCTAGAAAATCTTTCGCCAGTCAGCTGGCCAAAGTTGGCAATGCCGTCCCTTAATGAATTTTGCCAGTCTGCCCCCAAAATTTATATAAAGCACGAGGCCCCCTGAATCAGCCACAGCATCCATACTCCACCAACAAAGAGAAAGAAATTACTCTTCCATAATTTATCTTTTACTTCTTTTGTACTTTGGCTGTTCTTTATCTATGGGAAAAAAATGGTGTGAAAACAAGAGACAGAGAGAGAGAGGCAGAGAGAGAGCGGCAGAGAGAGAGCGGCAGAGAGGCAGGTATCCCTCTGTGCAGTTATGACAGCACAGCATCCAGCTCCTATCACAGCCTAAAGAAAACAATGTTTGAAACTCATAACTCATGACTGTTTGTCAGCCTGAAGCTGTATTTGTCCCGTCAGTATGAATTTGTTTCTGTATTTGTCTGTCAGTCTGAAGCTGTATTTTTGTCAACCTCAATTTTAATCTGAAGCTGTGTAGAAGGTCCATCTGTTTTACTATCCGAAGAAGAATTATAACCCTGACTGAGCAAAGCAGGCAGAGGAAATGACTGAGACTGGAACAGAGAGAGAGGAATGTGCCACAGTGGATGTCAGGGGAGTGGTAAATGGAGCTGGTTTCTTTATAATTTTGTTCAGGAAGCCCCTCTGCAATAATCTCCATGAACACCCCTTTCTGCTATACTTTGGCCCATTCCCCCACACAGTTAAAAACACTTGTCACAGCAGGTTTGCCCCCTCTATCCACCCAGCACTGTCTCAGGATCTAGGGAAAGTCTGAGCCAGACATGAAGTACCTATTATAAAGTGTATGTAATTACTACAAAAATATACATCACATGTGCTCCTGCTGGGAGAGCCGATGTGGAAAGTCCAGGTTCAGAAAGTACAAATCCAGACCAAGATTTTGTTTTGACCAACCAGTTGAGTATAACATTGTCCATAACACATACCATGCTATTTGAACACATGGATGTTCCTAAGTATGCATGATACAAGAGTACTCTAAGCTACCAGTCAATGATTAATTTTGTAACTGTATTATCTGTCTTGAACTTGTATGTTTTGGACAATCAGGTGTTGAGTGAGGAAACAATCATGGCAGTATCTGCAGGAATTCTTTAATTGTGCAAATACGTCCTCTTACCAAGATGCAGTGCTGGAAGCTGTTGGTCGATTAAATATCACTGAGGCAGAAGTTGCTATGGTGGTCCAATGCCTGCCTGGGAAATGCTATGCCAGACTCCACCTGATGGTAGAACCTCAGATTCAGGAGGAACAATGCAGTTTTGCCTTGCCATGGAACAGAAGACCAACTCTTTCCACAGATTTTCTGGACAGCAGAGGTGGACATTTCAGGTCCAGAAAGTAAAAATCCAAACCAGGATTTTGTTTCAACCAACTAGTTGCATACTCTGTGACTGTGACTCTTTATGTTCAATTGTTTGGTTGAAACAAAATCCTGGTTTAAGATTTTTACTTTCTGGACTTGAAATGTTGAGGACTCGGCTGAGGAAGACTAATGCTCAAAGGAGATCCTCTGATATCCACCAGGTCTGGGGAACTACTCTGAGAAAGCTCTTCAAATTGTTATACTATAATGGAATCATTTGAATATTCATTAATTATCCAATTATAATTCATATTTATTTTTATAATTATAAGCCCATTGTATGCAACTGATCACAAAAACCAGAGCTTGTAAAGTAAGCCAGTGACTGTCTTAAGTGAGAAAAATGGCAAGGAGACAATGATATATAATAACACATTTTTGTTTATTCAGCTGCCCACGGGACAGGAGCGCCAACCAACAGGTGGTCGCCTATTCTCAGTTATTTTGCTTATGACACCAAGATCCATGTGAATCTTAGAATTAGCCAGAATTTAGCAGATAATTATAGCATATTAAACTAGCTGAACAAAACAGCCATAACAACAAAGTTGCCTAAATTTTGGTGTAAATTAAAATATCAAATGAGTCCCATTAGACAGCTAACAAAGGCCGTAATACATAAACAACATTTTGTTTTAGGCTACACCTAATGTTAACATTATTGCATCTGCCCATTTATGCAGCGAAATCCAGTTTCCAGACTGTGCTGTTCAGAATCTCAGGTTATCACATTATTCTTGATTCACACATTTTTTCACTATTTTCTTGCCGACAATACCATTTTCCGGTAAATATAAATGTACTTGGGCCCTCAAATATAATATTCTGTCGTGCCTCACAGTATTCAAATTCCTTAGTTTTTTATTTATATCATTCTGGCAACCAGAAAGGCGTGATTTGCATATTATATGAGAATGCAGCTCATTTTCTTTGACCATTTATTGTTATTTGTGGCCAGAAACTGGGTGGGATCTCAGGTCTCTACACTTATGTACATTTACAAGACAGTTCTGACATTCCAGATAGAAAATGTGCGTGCGGCAGTTTTCATAAATCAGATTTTTTGATAAATGAGACCCCAGGACTCAAATACTACAACGTTGCCAGTAGTTCATGACTCACTGTGAGATTAAGAAAATGATCACATGAAATGCTCCTTATTTGAGATGGAGCTTGTCAAGTTTATGGGCACTAATATGTTTAACAGTGTATTTTTACAGTCAAATCAGCAATTGACGCTTGGAAAAAGTGAATGTTGCCATGGGTGACGGTTCAGGTGATGTATTCATAGTGAAACTGCCACAGCAGGCCAGACATGCACTTGCATGCTTGTTTCAGAGAAGTGCATTATGGGAATCCTGAGTGACAAGCTGATGGACACCACGACCTGGATCATCACACTGCATGGAAAATGATTATGCATATTTTGCACATTTTTAACTGCTGCCTCATTAAAACAAACAAGACGGGACATACAATAGAAATAATTACATAAAGAAATATATATAACTTTGATAGAAAGGGAATTCAGGATAACTTTGGAAAAATAAATATCAATTATTCAAATAGTGAAATTCTGCTTTAACTGTGTGATCAGTCTTGGAAAGAAAGCAGAAATACCCTAGAATAGTAGATGTAAATCTATTTTTAGTAATACTTGTTTTTCCCACTGGCACTGGAAGGCAGCCATGTTTGTAAAAGGTCCCTCGGGGGATTTGCCAGTGATCTTCCTCGGATGTTTTCTAAAATTGATTTCAAAATGCATAATAGTGATATGCAATATTTGGTATGTTTAAAAATGGTAACTAAATGGTATAGGTCCTTTTCATAGATAGATAGATAGATAGATAGATAGATAGATACTCCACATATTATCAGCAATATTCAATTATAGCAATTCAGTTACAATTGTACAATACAATCGGTACAATATAAAAACAGTACAGTATCACACACATGAGGTGTTAGTGAATGGTAAATGGTGTACATGTCAGTATTGTGTGAGGAGGGGGCTAAAGGGAGGGCTTCATCGTCCTGCTAGTTATGGGGAAAGAACGGTTTGTGAAATTAAACAAAGTGATGGAGGGGAAAGCAGTTCCAGCTCTGCTGCAGCTCTCACTGTACGTTCCTCATGTGTCTGAGCACATGGCGGCGGCACTTAGAGGCAGCTGTGCAGGAGCCGCTTTTAGGTAGGAGCTGTCAGATGGATGCAGAACCCCGGCAACATTCATCTTCTTAGGCAGGAAAGGTGTCCTCCTCTTCAGCTCCGCATTCCCATGAATGAAGGAAGACCACGGCAGCTTCGCCGGGCCTAATTCCTGTGTTTTATTTATCGTCTTTTCTAGGCTGACGTGCTATTTTTATGCAGCTGTCTATGTTATGAAATTGCTGAGGGTAGAAACTGTGCTGATGGATGCCGTGATCCAAGCTTCCGGAAAACAGGCACTGTCCCCGAGGAGCGGCATGCTGCGGGGCACGCAGCTGCGGCAGTGCCGGCCGTAGGCCAGTGCTCGTGTGCGCCCCATCATGCAGTGCGCAGATACTATGCAGTGGCTCATGGTTGAGTAAACAGCTCCAAGCACACAGAAGAACAGCAATTTGCTGAAGATAATCCAATACACGGATCATTCTCGCTCTCTAAATACAGCCCTTGTGTTCAGTTACTGTTCGACATTTCTACAAATTTTCTCCCCTATTAAACAGTTTGAGAAAATAACATGTGTTTGCATACATTTGAATACATGTACATGTGTATGCATAAACATGCTTGTGTTTATATGCCTGCATTTCGATATGAGGTAGACAGATATTGTTTTGTGCTACTGAAGTTGTTATTTGTCTATTAACAACCCACAGAGATTATCCATGCAGATAATCAACACACCGGGAAACAGTAAATAAGTTAAAAGCACATTTCTTCTGCCGGCACAGTATTACTTGCCAGGGAACTTTCAAACACAGCATAAATTCTGGATTTATATTATTTATAAATTAATAGATAAAGTACCTGCCTTTGCATAGATTGATTCTGTTCAGGGGTTTCCTCTGCCTTTATTGTGAGACATGCAGGATGTCCACAACCCTTACTGAATAGGCAGCTATTGCATCATTGGAATGAGCTCATAAGGGAAACTGAGCGACACCAGAGAGGAAATCTTTGTTATCTATTAGCGCATTCAAACTGAGCGACACCAGAGAGGCGATCTTTGTTATCTGTTAGAGCATTCGCCAAAAGCCTGCCTATTAGAGGCAACATGCGCTTTGGTAGGCCAAGCTTCTCTCCTTGTGATCGGAAGGTGTGAGCGCCAGCCTCAGCAGAATAGTTACATGTCTTTGGGCCCTTGAGCTACACCCTTAACCCCCAGCTCCATGGGCACCGACGCCAGTGGCTGCCAAGCTCGCTCTCGCCCATAGATGTGTCATGGAGAGCAAGGTAGGACAGGCAAGATACACATTCCCCCACAGGGATCCTGCTGTGTTTATTTTGTTAGTTTATAACCATTCTGAATGCACAGGTCTTTTATCACTAACCGTCGTGTGAACACATAGGTCCTGCAAGACCGATAACGATGAGAATCATTAATTTGTGGGGAAGTCTTAGCAGCTGCTGAGCCTCCGAAACATATACTGCTCTTGCCCTCACTGAGCACCATGGAGATAGTGTGCCTTAAGGAACCACAAATGAAGAGAGCCGTCATGATCACCAAGCACCATGGAGAATTAGAATTTAATGATCAATTGTCATTGTTGACACACCGCAGCACGGAAGAACAAAAATGTGTTCTCTGCATTTAAGCCATATGTGACACAGCAGGGGGCAGCTAATTCAGCACCCAGGGAGCAGCACCTTGCTCAGGGTACCTCAGTGGTGCTTTGCTGGTCAGGGATTCTTGAGGGAGTCTTTCAATTGCAAGTGCACTTCCCTAACCATTAATCCACCACTGTCCACACAAAGGGGTTTGCAGGTAGCCTCATGCTCAACACATTGAACCACGCGGCAGAAAGCGTTCCTTAAGGAACCACGGGTGAACAGAGCCGTCATAATCTCCCTCCTGTATTTGGTACTAGACAACCGTTGTTTTATTTTGCTCTTGATCGTGTAAGTATGCTGCTTTTGTATGCAAAAAAAGCATGTTGGGAGATGGAGGGAAAACAGAGCACAGAGGGAGAGAGTGGGAGAGAGTGTGTGGGAGATATGGGGAGAGAGAGAGAAAGATAGAGTGAGAGAGAGCGAGAGAGCAGCAGGGAGCACTTGCAGTGGAAGATCTGGCTTTGTTCTGAGGAGAGCTGTCCGGAGGGAAGGTTCTGGAATTAGAGGCCTCTGTAGATCTGACGAACGGATATTTGAAATTCGCAAAAAAAACCTATAAAAGAAAAGGAACCACTTTTCTGGGGACTTGTAACTTCTACTAATTTGACACCCCCTTCATTCAGTTTGTGATGTAGAACTTTAAGACTTCTGGTAAGCCCTGAGTCACTCCCCGCCGACGTGAAACGTTTTTTTTTTCTTTTTTCTGGCGTGTAGGTCATCAGCTTGGACTCTCGTGCACGAGACAGGAAGTGCTGGAGAGGAGACTGAAGAGGTACAAGGTGCGCTAGTGCTCACTGAGGCTGGTCGATCAGTGCAGGGGCGCGTGCCCCAGGCCGTCATGGCAGGATGTGCTCAGCGATGTCAGCAGGGACTACTGAAGTTCTTCCAGTGCGTGCGGCGGCTGATCTCGGGGACGCTCAGCAAAGGTACCCCGTCACACACCGGCAGCTGAATGTCCGGATACCACTGAGGCTAATGGCTCTGAATTGTGGGTCTTACACATGCAATATTGGAGAAGTAAGAAAGCATGAAATAAGAAGTGATGAAAAAGAAAGGAGGAAAGGAAGAGAGAAAAGATGCATGCTGTGTGGGTGGGGTGCGTATTTGTAGCCACACACAAAGCCATGTGCTTGCAGTAAACTTTGTGTGAGTGAACAGAAAAAAAAATAGTTTTAGATCTTAGTCCATGGCTGTGTGTGTGCTGGACAAGGGGAAGGTTTAACTGCATCACTACACCAGTAAGGAGTTGCTATTGCCCACAAATCCATGCATGCAACCCGGTGACCTTTTAAGAAATCACTACTGAAATCTTCCTCATAGAAAGCATAGCACTGTACATTCTGCTAGTATCAAGCTTTGGGCTACACAGTCTTCCGCACAGCTAGTATAGTGCTGGCGTCTGTCGCTTGTGTAGAATCTGAGAGCATGGCTATAAAAGACCAGCAGTGATACCTGTAGTGGTCATGTAGTGAAGCTACAGGTATCATTTCAAATCATCATGACATGGGTACTTAATCCCTGATCAAAGTCGGGTTCGGAGTTACTGAAAACGTATATTGCTGCTGATATCTGTGCTGTATCAGCTTGCTGTATCCCATGCAAGTTTGATGAAAGGCTGCTCTATTTCAGCGTGTACTGCTGCAGTTAGACTTTGGTCGCTTTCGTTGGCCACACACATCTTCAGCTTTGTCTTTGTCTGTCTCTTCTCTCCACTGAAAGCCGAGCCAGGGGCTGCAGGGATTTTTGCAGAAGCCCTAAATACAGCTCTGTTCCATTTACCTGAGAGGTTGGAAGTCGGAGCTGGGAATGACATCACACCCGCATTCCAATACGAGAAGCCGGAAAGCCTTTTAGCAATACCAGTTATAGACTGGTTTGTTGTTAGCCATTGTTAGCAATACCAGGTGATAACCACACATTATGCAGTATTTTGTGCACACAAGCCCAAACATAGAAATATGTTGATTAAGGGAGCAGCTATCTGGAATTCTGAGGTTGGAACTCCAACTTCAGGGGGAGATCTGATTGAAAACCCTACTTCCCATTCCAAACTGACTGCCTTATCCGATCACAATCCTCCTTTCTGTTTTTTCTGCTAAATGAGCCCCCATTTGTCCACATCATTTTATGAACTGCAGTGGTCACAGGCTCCTTATATTTATGAGGTTGTCTGTGCCGGGTGGGTGAGTGAAACGTGCAGGTGAGAGATGCTGAGGACTTTCAACAGGCTCACAGGAAACGTCAGGGAGTGAGACACAGCGGAGTTTGAGATGGTGAAACATCGGGCCCATGTGGCACATGTGTGAACCCAACTGGCAGGGATATGAAAATGAATCCACAGCAGACGGCTATAAATAGCAGCCATTAAATGATGCTGAAAAACAAGCGGATGTGGCCTTTGTTTTAAAAAAAATATTTTTAATTTTTTTATTTCTATATGCCTCTCACCAGGGTAATTATCTTTAACAAAAACTAAAACTATAAGAAAACATTTTTGCAAACTGAAATAAAATATGAAAATACAAAAATTACAACTGAACAAAAACTCAAAATTTTATTTCCTTAAATAAAATAAAAACAAACATCAAACACTTCATTATCATTTTTTAATAGCATTTAGCTAGTAGTGATTAGTTTATTTTTAATGACCATGATTAATACCAGGAACATCCATCCATCCATTTTCCAACCCGCTGTATCCTATTGGGTCACAGGGGGTCCGGGGCCTATCCCGGAAGCAATGGGCATGAGGCAGGGAACATCCCTGGACAGGGGGCCAGCCCATCGCAGGGCACACTCCTATGGGCAGTTTATCAACTCCAATTAGCCTCAGCATGTCTTTGAATTGTGGGGGAAAACCGGAGGAAACCCCATGACGACCATGTCACCCCTACCAGGAACATTTTTTTGCCAATTTTAAGGGCAATAGTATTTAATGTGCACTGTGCGTTCATGTTGGATTCTTTATAAATCTGACACATAAATGATTTGTTGGAGAGTGAGGACAGCAAGGTGGGACCCAGCTGTTTGTAATTCACCCCCATTGGGGAACTTTATTTGAGGTACAAGCAAGCAAAAGGATGGGAGACAGCCAACACAAACAGGGCTGGGGAGCACAGGACAGAGAGGCATTTATATACACAACTAACCAGGGGGTAATGAGGAACAGGGGTGGACTGTTAATACTACAGGACAGGTAAGGAAGGAGGGTGGGGGAGGACCAGCAGCGCCTCCAGCTGGCCCTCACAGGAATAGGACAGGGGACACTGGAGCAGATCGTGACAATAAAACAGGTCAACTTTCAGTATATCCCTAGAAATAAAATTACTAAAATCTAAACTGAAACTAAAATATGTAAAAACTGAATAAAAATATATCTTTAAAATAAAAACTAATAAAACCACTCTGAAAATTAACACTAAACTGAATTACAAATAAAAATTGAATATAATAATAAAAACTAAATTAAGAAGTCAAACGTAGAATAACACTGTCTCTCACACAACCTTTATTCTTTCTCTGACGCCATTGATATTTATTTTCCATTTGCTTATTTTCTCATTGACTCCTTTCATCATTGTCATCTTTCTTCTTTGATGAGGCTGCCCTCTGACACCCTGATATTGCATCTCTCCATTACCCTCTTAATCCATGAAAGATCAAGTTGTGAACTGTCAACAAAATGCTTTCGATATCCAGCTAAAACATACAATGAGCTTCTTCGACCAAGAGCGTATCTGTGTCATCTAGCTCTTCTGCGGTCAGTGTTCCCTGTTACTGCAATCCCTGCTTTCTTCACTCACAGTTGCTATTCATCCTTTTTCATGCTGCATTAATTCAACAGCAACCAGCTTTTCTTTAGAGCTGCAAAGAAAAAGGGTTTTACTTTGAATGGATCCTGTAGACCACATCGATCTTGTAACTGGGGACCATAAGCAATGTAATACAATAGAGTGGAGACTGACATACATTTCTATTCTGCTCTATCAGGGTTAGGAGTGGGGTTGGAGATTACCGTGGGTTTTGGTGGCCTACCCTGCAAGACGAATTGTCCTCTTCTGCTGTCCATTCCTTTGTCCCTCTTCTTGAAGAAATGGTCCTTGTGTTTCATCTCACTCCTGGGGCAGTATCAGTGAGGTGGCTTCTATCAATACCAAATCTCCCTTCTTATCATACCTTAGACTATTGCTTGTGCCAAACTGTACAGTACAAAACAAACCTCATCATAAGTTATCTAGACACATTCATCCAAACTTTGTATCCAAACATCCAAAACATCCCACCTAGTTAATGTGTCCATGCCCTTCTTCAGCCTTAAACGTCCTTCTCTTACACTCTCTTCTCCTTTCTCTGTATTGGCACTTGAAGCACATTAAAGCTGACAGCTCTACACCATTATATTTAATTTTTTAATCATTCACCCTCCATCCTTATATAATCCTCCTCTTCCTGTCCTTATTTGCATCCATCTCCATCATGTACAGATGTGATAAAATAAATCCACACATTCAGGAATAACCCAAGGCAACTATTTGTTCGTGTCTTTGCAAAAGGTGCTGGAAAGTGTTGTGTGGGAGGGGTGTGTTTAATACTGAGTGACATAAAAAAAGTATTTTGATGTTGAGTAAACAGGTATGGGCTGATCTGTGTTATTCAGATTTGCTTTACTTTACCTCACCATTTCACTGCTTTTGAAATATTTGATTAAAGAAAACATTATATAATCATATGTAAAATTTTCAGCTTTATTTATTGAGAATATTCTTTCTTTTTGGTAAATGCCAACCCCTTCAAATTTCCATGGCAACATGGCAAGATAGAGATTTATGAGGCCTATACAAGTGAACGTGTATGTGTTACTGTGTTAGTATGATAATACTCACAAACCTGCTGCAATCGCAGCAGTTATGAATTAATGCTTTTTATCAATGTCACAGCTATTCACTCTTGACTGATTGGTCCGTTGTGTTCAGCCTTGTTATGAAACAAAATGAAATGCTGCCCTCTAGTGGTTACACTACTATACAGCCAGCAAGTAGTCAAAAGAAACGCATACACTGACAAAACATCACTTGCATTAACAAAAATGTTTTATTAATAACTTTGGAATTATCTAGGTTTAACTTTGGCTCATAAAATTTCTAAAGTCCCCAACTAACACCATGCACAAATATCTTCAAGGGACTGGGGACCGGTTTCTTGATAGCGGTCACTCTTAGCATCTTACGAAGACTCTAAAGATATATCTTACGAAAGGTATTTGTTTTTCTATGTATGTTTCTCAAACAATCTGTTATGAGACTGGTCAAGCGAGAGTTTCTTAAGTGCGACCTTAATAGGCAGCAGAACACCTGATCTGTTGACATTGATGGCTTGACAATTGATTATTCCCTCCATACAGCAACTGATTGGCTGCCACATGAGAGATAGTGGTGTTCTTTATAAATATAACACTGCTGGAATCGCTCAAAATATTACATTAATCAGAAATGGAGAGAAGCTAAAAATAACATACAAAATTAACAAACTGAATCATCTAAGCATAAATATGATTTACGCTTTCAATTCCTGTGCATTAGCACTTGATGAGGGCACCAATATAAAGTACGATAACTTGAGTATAAATTTTAAATTCCAAGATGAAAAAGATGGGACACTTTTTTGTTGTGTGATTTCTCACGTGGTCCCCTAGGGGGAGCACCACAGAGACAGCGGCCCCCAGGTAATTTGAAACAAATAGTGTATAGACAGTCAAATTTCTCACCACTAGATGTCAGGCATTCTATGGAACTTCAGTTATTCTTTTAGCCGGTGTTATAGATTAAACCAGAGGAGAAGTGGTAGGTATACGCAGGTTTTAAAAAAAATTACTAATATTTTAAATATTAAGAAACATTGTCAGAAATCACAGGCGAAGTGCATATACTGAATTATTTTGTGTAATGGCATACCCACTTACCAAGACTCCGCTATGCCACGGGATTAATCATTTAAAGTGTGTAACAAAGATACTGTAAGTGTGACACAGAGACAGATCACATAAAAGGCTACTTAAACAGACGGACTCCCTTTTCACATTACAGGGCATTAACACAATATGAAGAAGAATGACTTATATTTACTCTCTTTAGCAGATGCTTTTGCCTAAAGTGACGTACAGGTAAGCAAATAGCACATTATAATAAATAGCACATATAAGCCACAGAAGTCAAGTGAAAGGGGTCAAGATGAGCATCTAGGCTGCACAGGCTTATCAGATTTACTCTGATTAAGGAGACATTAATGAGGGATTTATGAGGAAGAGATTAATGTGTGAGATGGCAGATTGAAAACCGCACCTATGATGTCACCGTTACATAGTTGCATCTACAGTGCAACCCTTGTCGACATCGCATTGGGTGGAGCAAGGCTGGGGTACACCCTGGGTGGGCTGCCGGACCATCGCAGAGCCCACACAATTATACAATGTGGGCAATTCAAATTTCACATCTGAAAAAGCAAAACACACCATGCCTATTATTGTAATACAAGA
Source organism: Mormyrus proboscirostris (assembly GCA_026779585.1). Classification (NCBI taxonomy): domain Eukaryota; kingdom Metazoa; phylum Chordata; class Actinopteri; order Osteoglossiformes; family Mormyridae; genus Mormyrus; species Mormyrus proboscirostris. Next base: position 10,471,225 of record JAODKF010000044.1, read on the forward strand.
GGGTGTAGAATTCAGAGCTGCTCTTCTGCTGGGAAGGATTCTGGCATGAAATACATTCTGGTTAAGCTTCATTTTTAGATATTTAAGCATCCCGCCCAAAACTGCAAGATAGAGTTTGGAATTAGCATATTGCTTGTTTTGAATCATTGCGCAGATTAATTTGCTGTTACCTTAATTTGTTTTACAGCTGGAAATGAGCAATCTAAAACATAACATTTAAAGAAGGGCAAATTAAATTAAGGGCCTTGCATTATGGGCCATGTCCTGTTGCCAGGTGGTGAATAACTCAGTGTGCAGGAAACTTGCAAGTAGGAATCACGTTTCGCTCAGTGCTTGTACTATTACAAATGACAATAAACTTTTTGAATCGTAGAAATTACAGAAACAAACAAAGAGCCAGTCTTCCTGTTATCTTGTGCGAAACAATATGAAAAGGTGAGATACTTTTAAAGCACAATTACCAGTGGACCTTGTCTGACTGTTGAATACCACACACCCTGCTGATATACTCTCTGTGATCACAGGGTCATTGGCTGAGACAGTTACCTAAACATGTGTTGAAGAATATTCATTATGCACATGAGTAATTGACCGACCATAAAAATGACAAAACGCACAAGTGATCCTGCAACTCAGCGTGAATGATTTTCATGTCTTTACTCTGGTTTATGCAAAAGCGATACTCTTCCCCTGTTCTAGATGTCCCTATAGTGGTTAACACAGTGCTGCTTACTGCTCCTTAGCATGCAGTTGCACCCATACTTGTAATCTGTGGCTTGGCTCATCCATCCTTGTTGCATATACAGTATTTGCTGCATCAGCTTGTGTGAGGTGAGGCGAGGAAGAGATTAATTAATGCTAGGCCCGTCCCTGCCAGTTCTCAGGCATCCTGTGATCTTTTTCCGGTTCTTTACAAAGAAAGTACTATTGTTAGACTCTGTCTGCCCAATGTCTCTTTTACAGTCCCTCTCCCCTTCACTCTCAGTCCCCCTTCAGTCCCCGTCCCCTTCACTCTCAGTCCCCTCTCAGTCCCCCTCCCCTTCACTCCAAGTCCCCTTTCAGTCCCCCTCCCCTTCTCTCTCACTCCCCCTCCCCTTCACCCCCAGTCCCCTCTCAGTCCCTCTCCCCTTTACTCTACCATCTTGCCCTTCAGTTCTCCTACATACAGCTTTATCCTGCTGACTGATCCCTTCCAGGCATGATTGCTCAGTTGTTTCACCCTCCAGTGAACAAGAAAACCACAGTTTTCCTGTCTGTGTCACAATGATTTTCACTTTATATTTCTCTGCTCTCCTTGCTGGTCCTGTAGCTGACCTCTGATCAGTTTCGATACAGATGTACATACCCTATTTCTGTGTGAGAAGGTACCCCTGGCTGAGAATCGGAGTAAAGAGAAAGAAAAAAAAAACAGTGCAAGAAACGGGACAAAAGAGATGCCGTGTGCATGTTACGTGTTGCAACATTCTTTCGACGTTAACTACTTATGAGTTAGTGAAAACATCAAAATAGAATTTTTATTTGTGGCAGTCTACTATCGCTCTGTCCCACGGTGTGTGTGTGTGTATGTGTGTGTGTGTGTGTGTGTGAGAGGAGTGTTTTTCTGTGCTCCCTCACAGCCCACAAATCAGAGGTAAAGGCAGCTGATGCTTGAGTGCCACCAGAGACTCAGAGAGTGACAGACGCAGACTCAAAAACACAAGACAAGATATGGGTTTGGTGATGGGAACCTATTCAATGCAGTCAAAACGAGACAGTTACCACCAAGGTAGGACCTGTACTGTGTGCGTGATTTCATTATCTGGAAAGTAGTTCCTTTGATTGCACAGATTGCACATCTCCTAGTGTGTATTTCATCAGATAGTGTGTCATTTTAATAATAAGACACTGTAGAATTGCTTCACGATATGAGTGCGAGAGAGTGAATTTATGGGGAGTGGTGAAGCATTGTGAAACCGTAAAGTGATGGATGGGTGTGACGGAATGAATGTTTGTCACAATTAATATGTTCAGCATGACTAAAGCGCTAATTGGGCATTGTTCCTTTGAAAGGTTTTGTTAATTTCGCGAATGGCGTTCACTTTATCTTCTGGGTTCTTTGAAGGTCGATGTACACGTCAATTTTTCAAAACAACTGGTACTTCTAAAAGGATGGTTCAGGTTCATGAAGAAAAATGATGAATATTAACAGGATTGCAAGTGGAAGATAACTTTCTGCTGGTTCAATCGGTTTTACGTGGAACTGTAATAGGTTATACTGTATGTACCATGGAGGTATACAGTATTCGCATGGCAGATAGATATGTGTGGTTACATTGCCCCCTACTGGTTCCCAAGCAGTAGTCATGGAACTCAAAACAGTAGTCGAGGAACGCCCCCTTTAGGCCAAATACCTATTTACAGTTTATTTATTTAGCATAGGGGTAGCCAATCTTATCCGCAAAGGGCCGGTGTGTATGCAGTTTTTGGGATAACCTATAGGTCAGCTGTTCAAACTCAGGTGTGAGGACTCTTCAGCCAATCAGTCCTCTAATTAGTAATCTAATTAGGGAATTGCAGCAAAAAATCCATATACACAATGGCCCTTTCTGGATAAGACTGGCCACCCCTGTTTTAGCAGATGCTTTTGACCCAAGTGACATACAAGTGAGGATTAGAATTAAATTAGAATAATTGAATCATAGATGGAGGAATAACTACAGCGGGTAAAAGATGAGGATTGATGGTGCCTTAGACAACAGTGGCAGTGGAGACAGAGATTTTAATGGATTCTATAGAGAACTGGAAACTGAAGAGAAACTACCAGAAGGTATCAGCTTGCTGACATTTTTACACATTTAACCACAGGCCCCCTAAATACAGGCAGCCACCAGATTACGAACAAGGTATATATTCTCAAAGTCTTTCTTTAAGTCAAAACTGTAGGAAAGTCAGAACAATAATACTAATAATAATAACAATGATAATAATAATAATAATAATAATAATAATAATAATAATAATAATAATAACTATATATGGCACTGTACTGTACCTCGAGCCGACAAATGGCTGAAGCCATACGATGTTTTCATGAGTATCACAAAATTGTTTTTAATACATTTTTTTATATAATACTTTTTGTGGCAGTCCATTTGTAAGTCCGAGATGTTGCTCACCTAGGGGGGGGGCGAACCCGGGCACTGAGATAGATGATTTATCTGCCCCAATGTACCGATGCAGGAGGGGGCCTCTGTGAAGATCCCTACACTTCGTGCTCTTTCCATCTCAGTATGGATCCCTGTGGCACCAGAGCATTTATAAGCCCCCGGCACCGTGTGCATTGGCAGCAGACCATAATTTCACGTGTGGTATTTTACCGCCGATTGACGTCAGGCTGAATGTTCCTGACAGCACATTGCTGGTTACAAGTGCAGCTTCGAGGACCCTGATCAGCCACCGGCAGGGACCGATTTAACGCACCGACACTGAGGGCTCCGTGCTGCTCCAATCTGCTTGATTAAACACTGTTTCAGATCTCAACATATGCGGAGAAAACGGCAACATCCCCGCGTGCATCTGCAGATAGGCAGGAACGTTCCAGCCGCCCCCCACCTAGCAGAGCACCACTTTGCTACCATGTAATTACCGCTATTTTCCTGCATCCGTTCATCCCTCTGACTCGTCTGATGTACTGCTGTACGGTTTCTAAAAAGGACGCCGCATGTAAGCTTTACTGCCATGCAAACCTCCATCTCTCTTCCCCACTTTATCAACACACCCGCATCAATCTCCTTCACCCCCCCTCATAAGCTTCATATTGCATACAGCTTCCTTCCACGTGACCCAGCTTTTCCTCTGTTCTTGATCCTAACCCAGGCTATTTCTCGCACTCAGATACTCGCTTTCACCCTCCCCTGCTCCCGAGAGCCTCTCCCTCCGTACCCCCTGCTGGTCCTCCACCCTTCCCCATTCCCCTGACGGAGCAGGTCTCGCCCAGTGACTTGGTGCACCAATGAGAGGGAGAGAGTAATCCGGTCAGGAAATAGACAGGGGGAGATGAAAGATCACAAGAAAGGAGGAAGGAGAGGAAAAGCGGTCAGTCTTCTGGGGGGGGCTTATAAGCAGGAAAAGACCACGCCCCCTCGATATAGGAAGCCCATCGTGTCTTTAACACCACCGATTGGCCGGGTTGCAGCATGGCGTTGTGTTAACACTTATGTAACCGTGCTGAGCTATTCAGACCCCTATATCAAGGGTTATTTAAAGCATCTGAACAGTCCCATCCACAAATGCCTACGCAGGCAGTTATGTGCCAAAGGGGGTCAGATTCCAGAACCACGCAGGGTCCAAAGTAAACACTGTGATTTAAAGACACAACGATGTAGAGTATAAAGGCATATAAATCTATGACCAACATAGTTTAAATGCACTTGGATTTAAAGACATGATTAATGCAGAGTAAAAAGCATTGATTTCAGTTGTCTGTATACTTGATATTTTTAATATTTATTAAATAAGGAAATAAGTAAATAAGGCTATGACTGCTTTTCAGTGGTATGAAATGATATGAAATCAGCATGAATAAATGTGCGTAGTAGCATTTGGGAGAGTAACTTCCATGCTACCACAAAATGCCACCTTCCTCCATAGAGAAAAAATGTAGCACTCTCCTAATGAGAAAATATTAATGCAAATTACATAAACCAGTTAGTCTATTTATAAAAGCTTTGGGAGAATTAGTGATATGTCAAAAGAGCTGCCAACATTTCTGCATGCAAACACTGCAAAGTAAGCATCTGTGCCCATGAATATACAGATGCACACACTGAAATAATCAAATCAATAAATAAAATCTGAAAGATTTGAAAGAGACTCTTGGTTTATCAATGGATCCGTCCAAATGAAAGTTGCCCTGAGTTGACCTTACAGTGTTTTGACATGGTCTGTTAATTAAAGTGGAAAGCTAAAGTGTTGATAGTGAGGCAAAAATATAAGTGTAGCTGCTAAAACCAGCTTAAAATATTTCTAAGCAAACACTGTGTGATGTACAGTGCACCAAAGGCAAGTGTCACCTCTGATCTGGTTGACATTTTTGGCTGTTTTATTGGTTGCTGAGCACGTGAAGACTGTAATAATACAAAGCATAGATCTATAGACGAGGAGAAGCTCCGCTTTGGTTCTGCCTAATGTGGTTTTGCGTATCGCAGTCCTGGCCAGCTGGTGACACAAGGATCCCTGCGTGCTGTGTTTGCAAACTGAGCTGTGGGGGCAGGATGCTTCCCATGTGTTTAGCTGTGTGAGAGCAGTAAGCTGAGATTAATGCTGGAGTGAAGAGACTCATACCTATTCATATCACATGCGGTGGAAAAGGGGGGGGGGGGTTTCCACTAGCCGCGCCACTTCCTGAGATATTAAAGATGGCTCT
>JAODKF010000044.1:10476770-10498230 GCA_026779585.1 Mormyrus proboscirostris
GGACACTAGTGACATTATATGCTGAGGGGCTCCCAGTTACTAGAAGTGCCACCAGAGATTTTGCATCCAATGAAAGGGTGGAAGACACGAGGAGAGCAACTCTTCTGCCACACGCACGGCGAGCGCGGGTTTGCAAAGAGCGAAGCAGGCGACTTTAGAGAGAGAAGAAAAGCAACAGCGCGAGACGACGTTAGTGCAAGGGACAATAAGAGGAGAGGGGAGTGCAAGTGAGGCTGTTTGGAGCGCTGGTTTCCACGGCGATAACATGGGTGCAGTGGTGGGCACTCTGACCATGCAGACCAAGCAGAGGAGGCCGTCGAGAGGTAAGTCGGCACAGACGGAGCCATTCGATTTCTCGAATCGCTCACTGAGGCGGAGCGGCAGCCCGAACGCTGGAAGACTGACTAATGAGCGGAATCGCCGCGACTGGCAATCTGTGTAACGGAAGAGCGCGGGGAAGGCGGATGCTTGACAGTCGGATGCTTGACAGTCGCGGGCTAGCGCGAACACTGACCGTGAACACAGCTCTCACAGGTGTTAGCCAGGAAGAAGTGGCGGAAGTGAACAGAAAAGCAGGAGATTCAGCAGCGGAAAATTACTGGCAGAATTACAAAGTACTTTATCTAGGACTGTAGGCTTTGGGGACCTGTGTAAGGCTGAGATTCTCTACTTTGTGATCATATGTGTTAAAAGAATTACTCTGTTCACTCATTTATAGGGTGAGGGTTCTGCCCTGCAAATTCTTGCAGTTTATATATATATTCACAATATTTATATGAAGTGCATGAATAAGTATTTTACTGCATGTATGTGTTCTGCCAACGATTGAGCATCTATGAGTGTGAGTATTTATGGCATCAGTGATTAAGTGAGTTTCTGTACACATTGTGTGAATAAGTGGGTGAGCACACCGTACGAAATCCTGAAGGTGTGTAAAATGTGTCGGTTTGTTGTGAGTGTTGTTGATATGTCTGGCCGAGTGTGTCTGCATGTTGTGTGTCCAGGTCGCGTGGATGACTGTCTGATTGAATGTGTGCGTGTGTGTGTGTGTGTGTGTGACGTGAATGAATGAGCACCTGTGTTGTGTAAATGACTAATTGATACTCTGCATGCGCTGTGTAAATTATTGAGTATGTGTGCCCATCTTCTCAGAATGAGTGCAGGATGTGTTATTGCACTGCTCACAAAGCCACTTTCCTGCCAACCCTATGGCTCAGGAGTGCTGTTGTCATGGTGATGTGGAATCGAGGGGTTGAGTGGGGAGGAATTGGTCACTGCTGATAAGAGACTGGAAGTGCAACTGGTCCATCACACCAGGAAGTGAAGCAAAAATTCCAGCGACCCAGACTGTGATTTTTGTATAATGTGTCAAATACGCAAAAGCGAGAGGAAAAAAACACTGAAATCTACAGGGCTTTTCCACCCAAACCTCATATTCACATCCCAGGCCGGACCCAGATAAGAAACCACAGACAATGCCCACAGCACAGAACAGTCTAAATACCCAGACCTCATCTGGAACATTGATAATATCATAACTGAGGGCATAACCATACATCAAATCATTCACTGACCAGACCGATTTTGGATATCAGATAGACGTGTCCTGTATGTTTATCCCAGTACACTTCATATTTCTCCCAGTTTAAGTCAACCGCATTGCCCTAACTCCTGTGACTCACATTCACCTTATCTCAGTAACCGTCAGTCGTATAATCCCAGTATCTATCCCTTTTTATAAAAGCATAACCGGACAATGATACTTTATTTATTTCCAATGGGGGAATTGTCTTTCCACTTACCCCATCTTGCTCTATGTGAGATACACAGATACAGGTTTATGTGAGAGCAAGCTTGGGGGGTCACAGCGCAGGGTCAGACAGCATGCAGTTGCCCCTGGAGCTGGGGGTTAAGGGCCGTGCTCAGGGGCCCAGTACCGGAATCAGTCTGATGGCCCCGGGATTTAAGATAGCGACTTAACTGCCACAGGAACAGAGTCCTAGCACCCTGAGCCACACAGCGCCCCCTGCTGTCTCAGAGATCCGCACCCCCCCTAATCCCTATATCTGCCACTACCCTTTTCTCAGTAACTCCCAGGAACAGGCTCTTTTTGCTGCATTAAATCTCATGGCCCCAAAAGATTAGTCTATTTTATTATTAATTCCTCCAATCACCCAAATCCAAATTATACAGACTCTCAGTTTAAATAATTACTCCAGGGCATGGGGCCTGGCGGCACTGTGGACGATCCCTCCAGGCTTGTGAGTTTGATCCTCATCCCGACTCTGTATGTGTGTGTGGAGTTTCCACCTTCTTCCTCCTACAGGTCAGTCTTGGTGAATTAGTGTCTGCAAATAGCCAGTAGTCTGTGTGCGCCTGAGATGGACTAGCATGCCACCAGAGCCCTGTGCCCCAGGCACAATGTGACCCTTTCCAGGATAAGGGGGTGACGGATGAAAAGGTTCATAAAGCTAGATGCTTTCAGCACTATTTCCACTTTCGACGAATCCCTAGGCCTTTTCGGTTGGAAGTGGATTTTATTTTTATTCCTGGTTTTATCCCCAAATCTCCCTCCTACACTCTCAAAGCGCTAGATTCCCTCAAGCTAAGATCTTTTAATCCACATCGTCATCTAGCCCTCCACTTCCCACATTACTTTTCCCCTCTCTTGTGCCCACACTCTGACTTCTTTTATGCTTCCTAGAGTCAGAAAAAGCAAATAGGTTTCCTACATTCAATGGACATCATTAGGTACACCTATAGTTAGTACTGTGTAGAACCCATTTGTGTCTCCAGAACCACTTCAAGGTAGCTGAGTTGTCCTTTCAGAGCAGCTACTCTGCACATCCCTGATATATTGAGTTGTTATTTTCGTTATTTGTGTTTTTTCTGTTAGCTCTAAGAAGCCCGGTCGTTCTCCTTTGACCTCTATATTTAATAAGGTGTTTTCAGCCGCAGAAATGCAACTGACTGGATGTTGCTTTTCACACCATTCTCTGTAAGATCTAGGCACCGTAGTACAGGAACGCCCCTTAGAGTGGTGGTGTCTAGGACGATGGAGCCCCAGACATTCAAACACGAAGATGGCTTGGTGTTTTAGCCATTTTAATGCTTAGCTGAACAGTAAGTAAACCTCTTGACCCTGTCTGAATGCTTGCTGACACATGACTCATTGCTTAGAGGAGCATGCTATTTACATTATTAAGCAGGTGTGTGTGTGTGTGTGTGTGTGTGTGTGTGCTGAATAAATTTAGATTTATTTTTATTTAGTAGGTGATTTTGTCTAAAGCGACAAATACAAATGAGGGAAATGGCACATCACACAATATATTGTGCTGTCAAGGAGTTGTCTAGGGGTAAGTGCAGCCAGGCTGAGCTACCGATGAACAAACATAAATATACAAGTGAGCACATCTCTTTCTCTAAATAAAGCGATGTGCAAACGAGTTGGGCAGAGTCCCGTCCCACTACACTCTGCTCTTTCAGTCACGGAAGCCTCACCTTCTCTATTCCTGGGCATTTGCTTTTGCTGAAGAGGCAAAGGTTTGAGGAAAGTGAGCTGCATGTGATATGTGAATAAAGATGATATAAAATGTGATAAAAAAAAAGACAAAAGCAGCCAAACAATAAGCAAAACAGCTCACAATAAATGACAATAAATGATAACACAAAATGAGATTACTATTGACAAACATTTAGCAAATGCATGCACAAAAGATGTGCTGCAGTTAAAATCTGGGAATATTATGTAAAATGCCATTGTGCATTTTGTACACAAATTGTAACATTTGCTATTGATTCTAATCGCATGCAGGCAAAAACTGTCTCCGTATCCTGTAGTCTCTGTCTTCTCTTCTCACCAGTCTGGCTATGCGATGTTCATGGAGGATAGGACTGTGTGGAATAACTTCAGTGCTGCTTATTTATCTCAGTTTATGTTCTACATCCGTGTTTCCTGAGACTTCCATCACCCTCTGTTAGGACTGACAGAACTGCACCATTTAAACAGCTCTGCCGTCAAAGTAGCAATCACCCACTCTGCAAAGCATGCAGCATCCGCCAACATGTTACCATGACAACGTCCATCTTGCCCACTTTCTCATCCTTACAGCCATAGCATCCATCTTCTATGCCTACCCGTTTGTTACTATGACAGCATCCATCTCCCTCATCATCTTGTCTGTTACTATGGCAGCATTAGGGGAATCTTCCTTGGAGGATTGTGTTGTCCAATTACTGATTAATTCAAGTAATATATAATAGTAATAAGAAACACATTCAGCTAAAACACAGCAAGCTTTTGCGCATAAGACTATTACCATACTAGTGACATAGTATAGTAACATTTTAGTCATATATGTCTCCATTTGCATTTTTTCCCTCACATCTAAGCCAACTTAACTGGGTGTTTCCATAACAACAGGAAACTACTGAAAACGTTAAAAAGAGTAGTGAAAGTGAGGGGTCAAATGGGGCGATCGTCTTCCTAGAGTGCAGTAGAAAAATAGCAAGCGGGACAGAAAAACAGGGAGAGCAGATGGTAGGGTGGTATTTAAGGAGATGGCCTCAGAGGCGGAATGTTGCTGGTTCAAGTCCCAAGAATATACCTAACATAGTACTCGTCAGGAAATAAATGCCTGCAGAAAACTGTGTGCTCCCTAGTTATAATGTGTCACCAAAGCATGATATTTCAACACAAACAAATCTATCCCAGGATTTCCGTACTGTATTCATAGTCTCCTCTGACCTCAAGACAGCTAGAATCCATCTTTGCATTGCTTATGCTGGCCAGGACTGCAAGGACAAAGCTATCAGCATATTGATATTCATTTTAATATGAATGATGTTCATTTTAATTCCTCTTAAGATCTGTAAGTAAAAAAAATATTAAATCATTCTTATAGACATCTGAAAGTATTTGAGGACACTTAATATTCAACTTGGGAAAGGCAATAAAGAATTGTGGCAGACCGAGATCAGGCACACCCTTCAATCCCTCTAGGGCATAGACTAGCTTTATGTTGTTCAGAGATGTACTAAATCATTTTGCCCTTATATCCATTTTCTCATATATATAATGCAGCATCACAGTCAGCCGGAAACCTGTTTAAGGAAGCAGTGCACCTTGAATCGGACATCAATCCATCACGTCAAACGTTTGAAACATTAATTCACCTAGACTGTAGGTTATTCGACTAGGAGTGGAAACCTACAGTACATGACCACAGGGAGAACATATGAGCTTTACAAACATTCGTTTCACTCTTTCGGACGTCTGTACGTTATTAGACTGGCAGGTGGCAAGAGAGAGGGCATCTCGGTCACGAACAGCATGATCCAGTTCACTCGTGAATGAGCTGAGTGATGAATCACGCAGTGAATGAGGAATTGCTCTGTGAATGAACTGGACAATTCAGTGCAGTGACCACGATCACTTAATTCACCAAAAAGATTTGCTCAGAAAGATTGAGTCAATCATAAACAACATAAGTCCAGTAGGCTTTACACTGCTCTTACATTCTGTGCTAGATTCCAAAAAATCCATAGAATACTTTGAACAGTGCCAGACAATCACCTTACATCCTTAAACTCAATCAATATAATCCTGACCTTTTTACTGTTCATTAGCATGATTATCATTAGCGCAATAGTAATTTGAATAGTTACATAAATCAAGCTGCCACTGTATAATACTGGATTGTTTACCTGAGCAACAAATTATGCTGAAGTTCACATATAGCCTCTGTATTGCCAAGGGGATTGATTACATTGGCAGTATTATCCAATAAAATTCAATACTATCCCATACAACCAAACATACTGAGCTCAAGAAACACTAAATTATTGACCGACTGATCAACTGATACAGGATAAAGACAGCTATCGAGCTATTCATGTTCCTGAATATGACACAAAAAAGCACTTCAACACAAGGCTTCTAATGTCAAGGTCTATTGATTAAATCTATTGATGCATGGAGAAACACAATGTGCAACAATCTAAGGAGACAGTAAGACACATGTCCTATTACCTATATACAGATCATTGAAGTACAGAATGTCATCACCTTATGCTGTTTCAGTACTGTGGTAATGTGGTTCTGAAATAGAAGCCCGAGGGGAGCCAATTACCCCAACTGTGATGGAAAATTTCCCCTATGCTGATGGACAGCTTTGATTCGGCTCCAGATATAAAGCTGATCTAACCTTTCCCTTGTCTTTATTTTCCTTCTGTATTCCTTTTTTGTTTTCTTGTATCTCAAAATGTAAATCTGTGGGGAGACTGAATGTCAGTGTGACTGAATATGTGTTACTATGTGTATGATTTATCTTCTGAGGTTTACAGGCAGTGGTGAATAAAGCATGACAGCTGGGTTAAGCGAACCTCTGTACTACCACGAGGATCAGGTCTGCTTGTTTCTGCTATCTGCATGCTTCATCAGTCGTCTCAGTTGCGGTTGCAATATGTAGTACATCTGAAATGAGTGAAGATATTGATTCTTTCTCTACTTGGCAGCACAGAACAACTGTGAAACTCTGCTGCCATCCAACGACAATGTGATGTTGGCTTAGATGCTATAATGAATATCTGTTTACTCCCCAGACGCAACACCAACTCATACCCCAACATCCTCTTGTCAAGACACTAACTCCGGGATACTTCCTAATGATTGTACATACAGCAGAAACTTAAGCGATGCTCACTATGACTTTCTGTGTGTGTGCCCACAAACCCAGATAAGGTGGACGATGAGCTAGAGATGACCATGGTGTGCCACCGGCCTGAGGGTTTGGAACAGCTAGAGGCGCAGACCAACTTTAACAAGAGGGAGCTACAAGTGCTTTACCGAGGCTTCAAGAACGTAGGCCACATAATCTTCTTCTATCTTTGAATATTTGTTTGCTTTTTTTTCTTGCCCAGTTCAACTCCATCTCCCTACCAGTCATTCACTGACTAAACAACTGTCATAAATATTCCACTACCACAAGGCCACCCCCCCCATCACATTAATCGATTGGTTCATGTACCATGTTGTTGTACAGTTACACGTACAACAGATAACATCCAGCTGTTTGTTGGTCCCTTTTTCCAGGAATGCCCAAGTGGGGTTGTGAATGAGGAGACTTTTAAACATATATATGCCCAGTTCTTTCCACATGGAGGTAAGAATGAAAGAATTTTGGCTTATCATTGAAATAATTCACATCCATTATAATTGCAATGTGCATTTGTCAGTCGTCAGCAGTAAAAGTCACTGCTGAAGGTAGAGCTATTCTCATGGATTATATTGATATTTATTCAAACCCAATCCCTTTGCTTAATAGACCCAATAGGTAGGTAATAGGGCTTTCAAGCGATTAATTTTTATAATGGTGACTGATTGCAAAACAGCGATTAATCGCATGACTAATCACATATTCATTCATGTTATAATTTGATTACAGGAGTGAAGTTTGTGTGACTATGAACCATAAATGTTTAGTCTACACTATATGAACAAAGGTATTGGGATGCCTGGCTATTATACCTGCAGGCACTTTTGTGAATTCCCAATCTAAATCCATAGGCATAAATATGGATCTAGTACTCCCTTTGCAGCTATAACAACTGCCACTCTTCTGGGAAGGCTTTCCAAAAGATCTTGGAGTGTGTCTGTGGGATTTTTAGCCGATTCTTTCAGATGAGCATTTGTGAGGTTAGACACTCATGTTTGACGTGAAGGTCTGGCTCACGATCTCCATTCTAGTTCATTCTGGTATTGAGGTCAGGGCTCTGTGTGGGCCAGTCAAGTTCTTTCACACTAAGCTCAACCAACCATGTCCTTTAGGACCTTGCTTCATGCTGGAAGTGTTCCAAACCTTCTTTTAACTGTTTCCACAAAGCTATAGCATAGAATTGTCCAAAATGTCTTGGTATGCTGAAGCATTAAAAGTTCCCTTCATTGGAACTAAGGGGCCCAGCCCAACCGCTGAAAATCAACCCCATACCATTATCCCTCCTCCATCAATCTTTACAGTTAGCACAATGCAGGCAGGTAACATTCTCCTGGCGTCTGCCAAACCCAGACTCATCCATCAGACTGCCAGACAGAGAAACATGATTCATCACTTCACAGGACACGTTTCCTCTGCTCCAGAGTCCAGCGACAGCGTGCTTTACACCACTGCATCTGACGCTTGACTTTGTGCTTGGTGATGTGACACTTGCATGCAGCTGCTCAGCCACAGTCCATTCCATGAAGCTCCCAGTGCAGTTTTTGTGATGGGATTAATGTCAGAGGAAGCTGGGAACTCTGCAGTTATTTAGACAATAACGCATTAGCCGCTTTCAGCACTTGGTGACCTTGCTCTGTTATTTTACGTGGGTTTCTGTTGTTCCTAAACTCTTCCATTTTGTAATAGTACAATTAAACATTTTTGAAAACACATTTTAATTATCACTATCAGAATAGCTAAATGGTTCACAAAGACATTGCCAAAGGGAAAATGGTTCATTGCTCAAAAATGTGAGTCTTTGTTATAAAACTATCACAAAACCTGAACAGGAGTGTTCACTTTTCCCAGCTTAGTACCGCTATACATAAAGATCAATGTAGAATGTAAACAGTTGCTCAGTGTTAAATTCAGAAATGGAATGATTGCCGTTAACCTTGAGGTATACTACCCAGCATTAAGTGGAATTTAACAAGGATAAAACGATAATAGATTTTATCGTCAATGGCAGCAGATAAAGTGCCTGTTGGGTAACGCAAAGCGTTATACATAGTAGGCCTATCATTTATCTGAACTCTGTTCCATTTATTTAATATGTGTTTGCCGCGTTTCTCCTGCAAGACAGTAGGGGAGGCCTTTGGCACTGAGAATGTTCCTAAGAGTATCAGAATCTGCAAGTTTAATTGGAAAGGCTGTAAGCCAATCATACTAATTCAATTAAACTGGCTTACATTTCCATTACACTGTAACATCATCATTCAAAGACAGGAAGTTAAATCTAAAGCTAACATTATTATTGTTTATATTACTACAATGTTATAATAATATTATTTTATTATATGAATTATAACATAATGAATTTAAAACAACCAACTCATCTTGTTACATGTTTGCCACATCAGCTGCTTGGCGGATGTTTGGGTGGTTCTCCTCCAATGTGATGTGGTCCGCGATTCATCTGCTCTGTATTTTGTAATATGCATGGCTGGTTTTTGCACTGATAGCTTGCAGATCAATTGTTATTAACAATATTGAAGTTACAGTACAAATTACTGTACTGTAGATCGTCCTCTCAGGACAAGAAAATTATAAAAACCTTCCTTTGAAGCAATATGTTTGTTGTCACTAAAATGTTAAATAGTTCTGTTGTTCTTATATTTGGAAAAGATGCCAAATTTTCTTTGTGGGTCTAAATGTTTAGTCGTGTAGTTTGAGCATAAAAATAACAAATGTTGTGGAAGATACGGCAAAACCAAGTAATGCTAAATGTAAAATGTCCTTTAAGTATCCTGATTCACTTCACTGACTTTTCAGTAATTTCCTGAGTGATGAAATCTCTTCATTACTTGCAACACTGCTGCACTGTGACCCCTTGTTATTCCCACCAAGTCTGGTGTTTATAATGATCGAGGTAAAACATGATGTGATGGAGTTTATTACATAACAGCTTTTCTCAATGCAGATGCCAGTACTTACGCCCACTATCTGTTCAATGCCTTTGATTCAGCTCACAATGGCTCCATCAAGTTTGAGGTAACATTCTCTTTCTGACTTTCCAGTGCCACTTCCCATTTACTGTAATTATTTTGTTAAGAGTACAGCTGCAGGGTTTTCCTAGGACTTGTGCTGGCTGCTGTGCTGTAGTCAGATAATAGCCATGCAATTTTGCAACTTCACATTTTAAAGTGAATCTGAAGTCTTTCATCCCAGTCAAAGATTTTATATGGCTTTCAGAAGAAGCATTATATATTAAACTAAGTGAATTAAACCCAAGTGTCTTAAAGCGGTGTTTACCAGTAAGACTCAATGTCCTCAGATGCTATACTGGGAACTTTGAGCAGGCAGAGTCAGATCCAGAAGTCTTATTCTGTGTCACACAGAAAATTGAGATTTAAAAATGCAAAGCTATCATCTGGATGCACTTGAGCACAGCTAAGATTTTTTTTGTAGATGTTGTTCCTGACCAGTTAAATGTAGTGCCAACCCTGCAGAAAATGGGATTTTTCTGATTCTATATAAGAAATTTGGTCATCAGAGAATATGCTCCAAGTACAAACAAAATTGTCTCACCCGTAATTCAAATATATCCTCTTAGCAGATGTATCAAATGGGATGTGGGACTTCAATGAAAAGTGTTTTTCTTTGCACCTACAGTCAGTATATTCTCATAAAAAACTGAAGCTTTTTGTTTAAAATAAGCATGGGGGACTTGGGACTTCTAAATCTAGGGTGTTTTTCTTGTATTAGGATAGTTAATTCCATTTTTTGCTATATGATTGGATTGTAATCAACAACATTTTAACCTTTCAAAGGCTTACCAGATTTTTAAAATGTTTGTGTTCATGTAAATATAATTAATAACACTTTGAAATATTGTACCTGTAATTGTCTCATAGTCACCTAAATACATAGTGATGGGATATTTATTCATGTACTGGGATTACCCCTGACATTCTACTGTTAATATTTTTGGAATAGATGGAATTTTCCTTTGGGTCTGAGTATTTAGTCTTGTACTTTGGGCATAAAAATAAGAAATGTTGTGCAAGATTTGATAAAAGGAAACAATGTTAAATGTAAAAAAGTATACGACTATATGTGAAAGTTTGAATGCCCTTGGCCCAATTACACATTTTGTGGATTTTGTAAGTAAAACAAAGTGACCCAACCTCTGAATCAAAAACATTCTTTTTTCTAAATTTAATGCACAGTTACTATTTGCTGCATTTGACATCTACATATGCCCAGTCTAGTTCCTACAAACAGAAATTCTTTATTTATGTGTTGTGATTTCTCACTGCCTCTCAGGACTTTGTGATGGGTCTGTCTATCTTGCTACGAGGTTCGGTGCGGGAGAAATTGCAGTGGACTTTCAACTTGTATGACATTAACAGAGATGGCTATATCAACAAGGAGGTAGGGATTGTCTTACAACACACTGTAAAACAACTGAATATACACTGTCAGTGTGTATTACAGGTGATTGTATAACAATGGCTGACAACAATCAGGAGTGTGCTACACGGTGTTTTTTGATCTGTTACTGTAAGTGACTTAGCAGTTGAAATTTTCACATCTTATCATGCATGTTTGAAAGTGCCACATTATAGAATAATAGAATTATAGAGACCAATGTTTCCCAATCCGGTCCTCAGGAACCTACAATCATTCCACATATTTGCTCCCCTCCAACTCCCTACCCGACTGTCCACATTTTTGCTCCCTCCCAGAATGTATTCTTTGTCCGAGTTTCCTTTGTGTTTAGAGTCCAGCTTTTTGGGTGAGGTAGCTTGTATTCCTGTTAAAACATTATGAATACTAAACAGAGACAGATGGGTAGAAGGTTGGCAGCCATGGACGGCTGAATCATCCCACAAACGTCAGCAGCGTGTGTCTCCGTGGATTGGGGCTCTGTATATGTGTCTATAGGGTCATGGGTTCAAATCCTGTGGCTGACAGAGCAGCAGTTACCACTGAGCCCTTCACACTGGCTGACCTCTTTCTTTGATTGTCAATTGCACATCTCTTTGGACAAATGTGTCTGTCAAATAAAAATAATGTAAACTCTCTGGAGCTATTTTATGAGCTAAAAGAGTAAAAAAGACAATGGAAAATAATACAATGTCAATAATCTGTTAAAATTTTGGGGGGGTGTTGGCGATGTGCCAAGCGGTTCCAGCCTGTGATTGCCTAAAATTAGTTTTGTTAGGCAAAAAGGTGGAATTATTAACTTTGGCAAAGCAAAACCTGTCTGCCAGAGTGAGATTGGATCTAAGGGAACCTTCTAAAAGCTGCTCCCCCGGGCCGTGTTTGGTAAATGCGGTCATGCTAAATTAAATTTTGTGTGTTATAGGAGATGACAGAAATCGTCAGAGCCATTTATGACATGATGGGGAAGTACACCTACCCCGCCCTCAGGGGGGACGTGCCGCAGCAGCATGTGGAAGCTTTCTTTCAGGTCACCGAGACACACTCATCTGGAACCTTCATTCGGTTACATTAAATCATATCTCAGAATCTTGTTTGTGATTCTACTCACAAAGGGGTCGGAAAGGCTTTACTCTTTCTCTTTCACACAGAAAATGGACAGAAACAAAGATGGAGTTGTTACCCTAGAGGAGTTCATACTGGCGTGTCAGGAGGTGTGTTTTTCATTTTCTTTTTAATTTTGAAGTCTTTTTTTTTCCCCCCTTGCCTGATTCACTGCTTCTCTGCATTATTCATATCAGTATGAACTGAATGTGTTGCTTTGCCTACGTTTAGAATTACTATATTTATTTATATTTAAGCCACTTTTATTGCAACAATAAAGATAATATAAATATTTAAACGTTGTGGTTTCCATTTTATTCTCTTTTTTCTCTATTTAGGATGAAAACATGATGAGATCTCTTCAGCTCTTTGAGAATGTCATATAGTGTGAGTCTGCTTTTCGCTCTGAATGTATATATGATGTATATACTCTGCATTTGTGCATTTTTATGGTTTATGCGTGAATAATTCATGTGTGCACGTCAAACATGTATATGTGTTTTTTGTGTATGAATAAAGTAAGCATTCTTTGTGTGTGCATGTCTGTGTGTGTGCAGTAGTGCACTGAGTATTGTGTCAGTGTCCTAATTGTCCTAGTTCACTTTTGTCTGGCTCCACCCTGGACACAGAAAAATGTGACACACTTTGCCTTGGCAGGGATACCAGGGACGTCATGGACACTTTTCCCTTGTCTCCTACCTCCTTATATTTACCTTACAACTGCACCCTTTTGCTGCCCTCTATGTGTGGTGACCTGGAATTGCACCTATGAAGCTCCTACATCTGATGATATGGGAAGGCAACTCCAGAGATTTCATTGCTAACTTCTCTGGATTTTCGCCGTCAGATGGGACTGTTACTTTGAAACTGATGAAATTTTATTGTACAAATATGCTACTTGATGCTGACCTTGACCTGTGAACTGTTGTCGAAGAAAGATTTCACACGAGCTTTGTGTTATGTACACTTAAGGGAGCCTTCTTGCTTGTTGTTTTGTTGTCCTTGTGGTAAATGTTTTCAGTGTCGGAATGGCCTTGCTGTTGTTTTTTTAGTCCCACTACTGTCAGTTTTTGCTTCTTACCTTTGACTTATAGAGGGACCTGTGTTGTATAATGCAGGTATACACATTAAAACTCTCCCTTTCAGCCATAAGGAGAACAACAGTAAAACAAGTACAAGGTCAATTGTTACGGATACAATTTTTTGTTTGTTTTTTAAACTTGCTGAGTTCTCATTGTAACTCTCAGCTTATAGGAAAAATTTAAACTTTTACATTTGGGGTATTTTGTGTCCAGTCTATTTGTGCCAGTCATGACGGAGCATTGCATGATATGGTGGACTGTATTCTTCCTGGTTCTGGGTACAGTGGGCTTGCATCAGGAGTCCAGCACATCAAAGGCTGTTGTGTAGCCACAGATAACATGCACTGATAGCAGAGCTACAGTCTTTTCTATCGGTTGCGTGCTGTTTGCTGAAATTGTATGACAATATTTTGCTGAATGTTTAAAAACCAGTGTTGTGTTGTTGTGTATTTCCCTTTTGCATGAACTAAATTTATATGGGAAGTGCCTCATTGCACAGATATCCAGATTTACTGTTTGGACAAGTCACTTAAATCAGCAAATTATGATGTCTTTACTGATGTCTCATGTGATCTGCTCTATCAATAATATCTAAAGACATGGATACATCTATCATATACAATAGCTTTGGAGGAGAATATTTCAAAAAATATCACTTTGCTAGTGCAACGATATGCAAAATCTTAGTGTGTCACCTTCCATTGAGAAAATACTGAAAAATATGTGTGCTTTGCATGGCAAGGGGTTGGGTAGCACCATTTAAGTTGAACTTATCCTAAGACCATTCAACTGGATCCAGCACCTTACAGAGGTATTTGGGGAAATATGTCTAATGAGTATGTCTATATGAATCATCAGGCTTTGAGAAATAAGCAAAAATTCTTGTGTTCCTTATGTCTCGTGTTCCATATGTTTCTGTTGCATCAGTGGTGCAGTAATAATATGGTAAGAGTTCTTACCCACCAGATAATGGCTCAGAAGGCTCACTTAGGGTTAGGACAGAGAATATTTTAGGTTTCTGCAGGAAACCACCATCATGTCCTGTTTTTCTTACATTTAAGGGCTGAAATAGGACATCCCATACTACTTAAATATGATAAAATGTCTCTGACAATACATTATTCCCCTGTAAAATGACTGTACAGAGACAAAAACATTTGAAAATCTTGCATTGTTTAAGAGTGACCAATAAGACTGTAGGCATTTCAACAAGCATGAAATATTTCTGTTCGTTGGTAGCTGTAACTTTTCACTGCATCGTTACAGTAAGGAGGAACCACAGACATGTTCCTGTGGTCCTAATTAAGTTGGTCCGATTCAATGACATATTTGTCTTCTAGCCAAAGCAGCCAAAGAAAAAAGAACAAATAAACAGAACTGTCACCACTGATATTTTTATTTAGTGCTAGAACATTTAATCAATGCATTTAATCCCTTTTAAAAGTAAAATTTCTGTGCCATGTGTAACATGGATTATACAACATAACATTTGGTGGGCAGATGGATAACATATTTTGCTGTTGGGATATTATGTCAATATAATAAACCTTTGAAATGATTGCTTTTTTTACCTGTGTGTATGTGTTTTTTCACTCTACAAAGGGTGGCATTTCAACAACTGGAGTTTATATACTGGGCAACTCATAATTCTTAGTTTTTTATTAACGATGCCAAACATGTGTACCTTCAAATAAGAGGAATTGTTGAGGGTTGCTGCATGGTGGCTCAGTGTATTTTTCTCCCAAAGTCCAAAGGTAAACAGTTTGCTTTCGAGTGACACAAATCTGTGTAAATGATCATTTTCCAGAAAATCCCACAGCTCCCATCACTTCCACTGGTCATGCAGGACACTACAGTCAGCAGAGATGACACCTTCAAATTTCTAGGCACCATTATAAAACAAGACTTCAAATGGGGCACAAAAAGCACCTGCATGACAAAGAATTCTTGCGTCAGCTCAAGAAAACGATTTCGTTCTGTGGGAGAAAGTAACAACATGCTGTATTTCAAATAACAAATTAAAGGCAAAAATATATTGTTTACAACGGGTGTGGTCTTTTTCCAGTTTATACAAAAAGCTACATTCACCTTCATGAGTTTTCGTAAATGTACGCATTTCTTTTGATAAATCCCAAACCTGCCTCCAATATTTTGAAAACCAATACCTATTTATTGGGTTTCAGTTTAGTAAATTCTCTCCTCCTTCAGAGTCTTTTGATTGTCTCTCCTGCGAAAAGCTTGCCAATTTTTTTCCACAAGACTTTTTAGCGTAGCGGAGGTGGGGGAACCACAATGATAAAATGTGCTGAGCCGGAGGAGAGACTCTCACACTCTTAAAAGTTTGGATATGGAAATTTTGGGGTTTATTGGGGGAAACAATAAATTAAGATCACAGCAGAAGGAATGAAGGAAAATAATCAAAAACTTGGAGAAATCAGGAGGGTTAACAAAGATCCCGTTTTATTATTTAGTTTGATCCAATTGGCCAAAATTACACGATTTTAAAGTGGCGAAACCGTACACGTTTTGCCTCGTATGCGGCGTTTCTAACCAATCACAAATGACGTACACACGTCGTTACGCCCATTTGTGTCAGGTGGATAGCAGAACATTACATGATTGGATAAGGAGGTGATACCGATCTTACCACGTTCGTTTTCCGGTTGTGCCTGCGCATTAGCGAGTTAGTGTGTGTGTTGGGAGGCATTGGTACAGTTTTCCTTTGAAAGTTCAGCGTGTGGTCTATTGGGGGATGAACGGCATGGACATGGAGCAACTGGGGCAGCAGAGCTTTGTCTATGGTAAGAATATTTTAGGGATAGTACCATAAGATGTGTTATAGACGCACGCTGTTAGGCCGAAGAACCAATTAAGTGGAGTTAAACGTTCGTCTTTCACTAGTTGGGTTAATTGTTCAGTAATGCCACATTTATCGTTCTATACTAAATTGATTTATTTAGCGAAGCGGCTGTCTGAATACATTCCTTTACTTTTTAAAGGCGCTTGGTGCTATTAGGCACATTTGACTTAAATTTAGCCGAAGGCAACTGGTGTAGCGACTGTGCATCTTCTGCGAACACGTGTGAATCTAGCGGCTCCAAGATGGCGTGGATTGGCCTTTTATATGCATTCCGGACATCAGTTTTCCTAAGTTTTCCTTTATTGTTAATCTCAAATACGCGTTAGTTCGACGTTTTTGTAATTATAGTACATTTTATAGGTTCCTGTAGTTTTTTCCCGTCTTTGTGGCCTGTTGGCCACGTTCATGGATATTTTTCAACCACCTTCCTTTGCACATTAGCTAACAGCTTAGACATCATGCAGTTGATTTGCTCTTTAGTTAAAGGGTAAATCTTTACTTGTCGGGAATTGAGTTGTTGTAACAAGCGCCGGAAACGTGTCTGTTCACGAAGACGCACCACATGAACGCGAACACCACGTGGTTCGTCGCGTCCCGTTTACGCCAGAATGTGATCATTGCCAGAAATCCTCTCGAACACAAGATGCGCTTCTCTAACTATTCTGTCTCATCCTAGGGTGTGAGTTGAAACCTGGGAAGGATGTTGTGTTCAACCCCGAAGAAGATGCGTTTGAGCATCAGTTGTCTTTAAGGACGGTGAGTTTTGCCTGGATTGTGTTCGCTTCACACATTGAGGCATTAAGCAAGTAAGGATGCAGCATGTGGATATAACCGGTAAAATCTCACCCACAGGTGTCTGTAGACCCAACTACCAAGGATGAGTTGCAGGTTGTGGAGGTTGAAGGTTGTGACGCAAATGGCCAGACAGTGAAGACAGTGCTGGCTTCAGTGAGGCCCTCGTGCCTGCCTTGTGTGAGTTGCTGTCTATATCTAAAGGGCTGTTGTGTTTTCAATAAGTCTGCGCTTCCTCAAGTGCCCCTTTATGCTAGCTAGCATCCTTGTATACTGTTTTTGAATTAACCTGTTAACGGTTGACAAGTATTCGGATATGGGGTGACCTTGATTCTACTGTTGCATGTTTTGAAATTTAGATTTTTAATCTCCTGTTTATATGTGTATGAGGTTTCTGTACAGAACTGAGCTGTTGGACCCAATGGAACTGACTAAATCACTTACACTTGTGAAAAAATTGCCTGCATGTGTTGCAGGTCAGTCTCGCTGGATTTGAGATTGCTCCCCCAGTTGTGTTCAGGCTCAAATCAGGTTCTGGTCCCGTCCACTTAACTGGCCAGCATCTTGTCTGTAAGTCCTCTCATATTTGCAAGTTTTAGCTGCTGTGTGACCACAAATGGCTAATTCTGCATGTCATTTTCAATGGGTGTGACTGATTTGGCTACTTTCTCCCCCAGTGACTGATGGAGATCAATCATTTGATGAAGATGACGATGATGAAGAGGAGGAAGAGCTGGTGGCTAGAACTGCCAAGAGACCGGCCCCCACGACAGCCCCTAAAACTCAGGTTAGGCCGTGTGATGTTTGTCCCGTTCATTGTTTTATGGTCAGTGTGTGACATGCCTGCCTCTTGATTTTTGTCACCGCCACGCTTAACACTTTCCTTCCTCACAGAAAAAGATGAAGATGGAGGAGGAGGAAGATGAAGATGAGTGAGTAATATGGCTCAGTAGTATGGTGGCTGTCACAGCAGATGGAAATTTAAGTTTTGACTACTACTGAAGCCAGTGACGTTTTCTTCTTCAAATGAGTGAGATCTTTATGGTGGTAGAGTCCAGCTTTAAGCAGGGGTTTTAATTTACGGATGCTCTTGTAGTGCATGTTCAGTTGCTGTACATGTATTTGCAGTCGTGCAAAGGCTTTCGCCTGTTTTTGGCATTGCTGACTTGTTAGTAGGGCACCTCTTTGGATGGTTTGAAGGTTGGGGGAACAGACTGTGAACTAGTCCTGCTTCCTTCTAGTGATGAGGATGACGACGACGATGAAGACGACGATGATGATGATGAAGATGATGATGATGATGAGGAGGAGGAAGAGGAAAGCGAAGTCGAGGAATTCCCAGTTAAAGTTAGTGTTCTGAGGCTGGCTGTCTGCTTTCAAAATCTGAGCGAATCACTTATTGCCACGTGATTAGAGCGAGTGAAGTAGTGAGTAGAAGTCATGAGTTTGTATCTGCAGTTCAGCACATTAAATGTAAAACAACTGTTCAACAGTATACAACTCTACATATCCCCAAATGGTATGACACACAATACAACATACATGTATTGTACATACAATATACTATGGAGAAGACAAACTAGGTGTAGTACAGTAGTAAGTTAGGCAGTGATCAGTCTGATGTGGTTGTTGACAATACTGACCCCTCTTGTCCAGCCCAAGAAGACCCCTGCCAAGGCCCAGCCCCCTGCTCAGAATGGAAAGACTCCTAGCACGCCTGCAGGGAAGCCTAATGCCAAGGTCTGCCCCCCATCGCAAACACTGAAGGCTTAATGTGGAATAGTGGCTACTACTTTCTCTGTTTGTATGTGCACACTGGCAGGTTTATAAACAGTTCCATCTCCCCCCACCCCAGGCAAAGACACCTGATGCAAAGGGTGACAAAAAACCGCAGACTCCCAAGACGCCTAAAGTCGCCCTGTCTATGGAAGGACTGAAGGCCAAGATAATGTCCAGTGTGGAGAAGGTTAGCAGTTCCTCTGGTCTGTGTGCTGTGGCTTTGATGCTTGAGATTTCGATCAGGCTTCAGTTCACCAGGTTGACCTTGGTGTCGGGAGGGCGCGGGTGGTGCTCCATGGCCATTTGACGGTGAGACTCATTTTCATTTGCACAGGGGGTGAAGCTGCCCAATGTTGAGGCCAAATTTGAGAACTACCTGAAGAACGGGATGCGTGTGACCGACCCTAAGGTGTGTTTTTGTTTCGTGCTGTGGGAGTCACATTTTTGTTGGGTTGACTTGCAACTAACCTTTCAACCTGCTGTTCCTCCAGATCATTCAGGACCTGTGGAAATGGAGACAGACTGTGAAGGACAGAAAATGATTTTCTCTTCTTTTTTTTTTTTTTATACCAACTATAATGTTTTTACCTCATTCTCCTGTTTATCAATTCGTCCTAGAACTTCAAGCCCTTATAGCCTGTTGATGGAGGCTAATGCCAGCAGGGTTTGCTCCGCCTCTGTATAAGTGGATTGGTTTCTTGTTAAGATACGTATACATTGGACAGCTTGAATTTGTAATCCTGTAAGTCGTGTTCAGGGCCAGATCCAAGTTAGTGCAGCCCCTGGTTAAATTTTAGGTTTAATGTTTATCTGCCATTGCCTTTTCAGTAGTTGGACCCTCTGTTCTTCTGCTGGATTTCCTGTAATTTTGGACTTGCTGCAATAAAGGAGTGGATGACTTCCTATTGGTTGTGTTTTTTTTGGGGGGGGGGCAGCGAGACCTGGGTTACCCCTTCACAATTTCATGTTAAAGGCTTAGGGTTTTGTCTTCTATGATGCACCTCATTCCGACCACTAGAGGGGAGTGTTGCTTCTTTAGCTATGTCCTTAATTCCAGAGTTTTACCTCATATGGTGGTACATGCAAGACCTGTGTTTGTGTGTGATTGGGCTACCTAGCT
The DNA here is from genome assembly GCA_026779585.1 of Mormyrus proboscirostris. NCBI lineage: Eukaryota > Metazoa > Chordata > Actinopteri > Osteoglossiformes > Mormyridae > Mormyrus > Mormyrus proboscirostris. The sequence continues at coordinate 10,496,649 of JAODKF010000044.1, forward strand.
TTTGGTTAACAACATCACCTGGGCTAATCCTCTGATTAGGGTCATGCCGTTTTATAATATGCAACTGAAAATGCAATTTAGGATTCTTCTTCACTGCCACCAGGAATCGAGCTGTGCGTGTGTTGACACAAGTGACCCACCCGCGCTGGTTGAAGTAGACGAAGGTGTCTGTGATCTGGGCATGGATTGTCCAGAGGGAAAAGTGTATATTCTATGTCTTACTTGGCAGAATAGCATATATTGTGAACTACAGTGCATTCTTAAACCTCTGCGTATGTCTGGCTTCCTGCTTAAACTACTTTAGGGTGGCTGAATGGAATGGATTCATAGTGCAGATTAATACAAGCTGATATTAATTCAAGTACTGTTTGATACATAGGTAACATGGTGATTCTTCCAGGTTTGCTAGTGAAAATTATCACACAATGAATCATGAAGTATACCATGGGGAGAGTGTATATATATATATATATGTGTGTCTCTTTGGTTTCGCAAATTCATGTCACTTGCTCTCCGAACCCTACTTTTCCCCAAGCCAAACCTTCTGCAGATGAAAACTGGAGTGAGATGGAACTGTACTGCAATTAGTCTCTCTGCCTTATGGGTCGGTTCTTGGACGCCAATGGAAAAGCGCCATTAGCGTCTATTGCGAGTTTGATTCCTTTTTATTGAAACTGAACATTTTTAAGTACTTGAATCTTGTAGCCCTGACCAGGCACCAAAGGCTGCATTGCTGATTTTTCCATAATATGTGGTAAGACAAACATATAGCTGCGCTCCTGGCCAAAGAGCGGCTCAATTAAATGATTGCCTTGACGGCTGGTAGCTCTATGTATCAAACTGCCAACCGTCTATCTACCCACCTAGATCAGGGTTCCCCAGTTCTGGTCCTGGAGGGCCGATCTGCAGAATTCCCTGCTCAAACACACCTTATTCAGTTCAACAGCCAATTGCACGTTTAGTGGGTGTGTCTGATCAGGGAAATCTACAAGATGTGTCATAGACTAGCCCTCCAGGACCGGAATTGGGGAACCCTGACCTACATCTTTAAAAGCAGAGCATCTCCGTCTATGTTTTTCAGATGTACTAGATGATAAAGTTCCTTCTGCTATCATTTGTGATATGATTTACGTTCTGGAGTTTTTCAATGACTAAAAGTTTAATAATGAAATTGGCATCTCTGAATTCCCCGTAATGTGTGACTCTGTTTCCTGCCATAGATTGGCGTCCCGTCTTGGATCACGCATGACTTCTCCACTATGCTTCTGGACCAGGCTTTAGCCGTACTGTAGCCATGCCCTGGTAATTGGCTGGAGAAGCGAGCGAAGTGAACCGCTTCATAATCATTGGGCGAAATCCTGCTTGATACTGCTGGGGAGCACAAATGCAACCAGAACAGGTGCATGAGCTGCATTATTGCTTCCAGAGAGCAATTAAGGAAAAGCCAGCACAGTGTGCAGCTTGTGGAAAGAAGGAGTGCTCATCCCTATTATACAACTAAAATGGCGGCAATCAAGGTAATTCCTAATGAAGGGGGGGGGGGGGGGGGTTCTGTCTGTGCCCTGGTTTCAAATGCTAAAAA
>JAODKF010000044.1:10526635-10540330 GCA_026779585.1 Mormyrus proboscirostris
AGGAACAGGTATTACTGATTACACCTCCATCAGCTGAGGAACAGGTATTACTGATTACACCTCCATCAGCTGAGGAAGATGTATTACTGACCACACCTCCATCTTCTGAGGAACAGATATTACTGATCAGGCTTCCATCTACTGTGGAGCAGGTGTTACTGGCCATACCTCCATCTATTATCTCATACTCCATCTGGAAAGGGTGTTAGAGATCATGTCTCTATTTACTGTTAAATGTTGATGAGAAGTGCACACTTCACCCGGCAGTGTAGATGCAGCATGTAGCATAATGCTCAGGGTCCAGAATTCGTCACCATTGCGGCCGAACTGAACGCTGCCACCACGTTGTTTACACTTGCTCAATGCCATGCAAGCCGATGGTATCAGCTGTATAAATGTGTACCAGGTACTGGGTGAACTGCAAGCTACGTTGGTCACATTAGTTCTATTTCAGTGAACGGTTTTGCTAAGCTGCTAAATGATGTAACGAGTGTCCCTCACTGCTCAGTAGGAGACAATGTAACTAATGGAGTAATACTACCTGACCAGAGCCCTGGCACAGAGGTTGGACTGGGACCATTGCTCAGGCAGTCTCTGGTGCATCTCCCACCGAACAATTCCCTCCCATTTTAGTGAAAAGCTGTCTTGCCTAATGTTGTTTTAATTGCCACCAGCCATGGTGCGATGGCCAACCTGTCGCCTGATTGGTTTAAATGCAATTAGCAGCTTTATTAGGCTACAGTATCCAGAGACACTGACACTGTGCAAGCAAGTCTCTCTGTCTCTCTTTATCCCTCTCTAGCTCTCTCTTTTTCTCACTTTATCCAACTTCCTGTCTCACAGACCATATGCGTTTTGCTACTGCATACAGAAAAGACCTTAATGGGCCTGTTTAGGCCACAGGTAAAAAAAAAAAAAAAGAGATCTGAGTGATTTTTAATTACAATTCATGTCACGCCACAATAATTCATGTTGAATGTTGTTGAATTACTTCACATTCTCGTCTTTACCATCACAGTTCAGGTATTAAACGCCAAACCCTATTATGCGCATTGGTGAGATGCTTGTGAGTGACGTTTTGAGTGTATAAGTGCACATGCATGTGTATGTGCATGTGGGTGTGGTTAGTTATTAGTTATATAGCAGTGTGTGGATGTGTGTGTATAGCAAGGTGCAGATTTCTGTGTGAGTGAAAGCATGCTTGTGTACCAGGGTGTGTGTGTGTGTGTGTGTGTGTGTGTGTGTGTGTGTGTGTGTGAGTGTGTGTAACAGGGTACAGAAATGGGCAGAATATTGAGTATATCTCCACAGCCCACTCTAAAGTAGCAATAAAGCCCCACTTAAACCACAATATTAAAAAAAAACAACTGGGGGAGAAGAGGAACGACTCAAGAAAGAACCACAAAATATTGGACTTTTTTCTTTCACTCTTAAGTTAGAAAAAATACACATCTTAAAAGGTCCAAATGACCACTCAAATTGGATAGTGCATCATTTCCTGTCAGGCTGGAGAAAGCAACCAGGACAGCTATACTTCATCATTTTGGTGATTTAATACCAAAGAAATATATTAAAATAATAAAAAGAACGCAGAAATGCCCCGAATTTGCAGTGATAAATAGCCCACCCAGTCTTTATCTGATTAGCTGCGCTAACAGATATATTGCGTCCAGGATCCATGCAGACACCACGCGATTGTATTCCAATAAAAAGTTGCATATTAAATTCTGACACAGGGAGAGGGAGTGTGGACCTTCTGCTGTAAACCTTTGAGAATGAGAAGGAAGGACAGAGGGAGAAATGAAGGTAGAGAACAGACAAACTAAATGGATTAGAGAAAAAAGTCTTGCATAGTCAGCGAGATGCACTTCTAGCATGTAACACTGCACACAGAGTCACGGCAGAATGCAACAGCGCATGTCATGTTCCACAGCATATAACACCATGAGCAGTGTCACAGCAGTGAGCAGTGTGCAGCACCTCACAACATCCTTCACAGACCAACACTGCACACACAGCATAGATTCAAAAGATATTTACAGTATCATGTAATACTGGAGAGAGTTAAATCCGCAAATAATGCCATGAATACAGCTACCACTGGGATTATTGTTGCTGTTTCTTTTAACCAGAGACATTAATCCTTAACCCAAACTCTCTTTCTCTCCCACACAAACACACACACACACACAATGCTGTATTACATGGTATTATTGTTTTGTTGTATTGTATGCAGTGTAATCAGTGCAGGTCTTGCTGCTGGCGTGGGAATGAGATACCTCTAATTGTTCTCAGACTCATCAGGAAGATTTTAATTAGAAATAATTAACATGTTTGCTTATGCACATGCATGCAATTAAGTGACGTTATTTTAACAATAGTTAATAAACAGAACACTCCCTTAATCACAAAAGAGTGCCGCACGTCTGAAAATAAATTAGGTTTTTCTAATTTAATGGATTAATGTTAATTGGTAATTAACAACCTCTAATTAGAAGGGGAATACAAGCAAATTTGCCACATACCTCCAGAGTTGGGGGTCCGGATCACACCTATGCTCTGTGTGTGTAGATTTTGCATGTTCTGCTTGTGTTGCATGGTCTTCCTGCAGTTATGCTGCATTCCTGCTGCAGTCCAAATGCATCTCCAGATTGGCCATAGTTTATAAGTGTGTGTAGAAGTTTGTACATGAATGCGCCCTGAAATGGCCAGGCATTGCAATGTGAGTTACTCCAAGTTTGTGCCCTGCACTACCCTTGAATAGGCTCCATGCCCCCAAGACTTTGACCATGATAGGCAGTTGGAAGATGGATGGATTGGCGGATATCTCTTTCAGCAAAGAGTAATTTTTTTAAGGATTCGGGAGCAATAGGTGGAGGAATGCACTAGTAGGCGAGCAGAGACACAAAGTTTTGCTCTGCTCACCCAGCTCTCATCACATGGCTCATGGTCCACAAATAACCATAGACCATAAATCCAGAAACAAAAACCTACAACGCACAGTAGAGCACAAAGCCATTTATAAAGGGCCAACAAGCACCGGCAGTCGCTGTGTTACAGATGAACCTGATTCAGAGGAAACTTAGGTGAGGTTCTCACACGGCAGGCTAAGAGCAGGACAAGAGCGCCTCCTGCAGTCTTGGTATGGCAAAAGTCAGAATAAAGCCACAGTACCTCACAAGGCACATTCACTTTCACTGACTAAGCTTCCATTCAAGTATTCAATAGGCTAAATAGCAATCTGTCATGCATCAGTTCATGGTCTGTTCTGTTTTCTGTTTGTGGTCAGCAGATGTGGCAGTGGATTATGGGTGAGGGTCCCCTTTGCCGCGCCTCTCCACCCGTCATGCTCTATGCAGTTGTAATTCTTCTTTACTGTCCTTATTATCTCACATCCAGTTATTATACTTTTAATGTTTTTAATAAAGCAAGAGTGATCACCTACATTTTCTTCCTCGGCTGCTATCATTTTCTTTTGCTGCCTTTCCTTCTAGTTCTTGTGACGTAGTTTCTCTCACTTCTCACCTCTGTATTCTGACCCCAAACCCATCCTGTCTTCCTCTCTTTTTTTATTCTATCAATTTGTTTCCTAAGGTTATGAGTGTCAGGACTTATTACTGTGGAATGTGCTTCTCTTTCTCTTTCTTTCTCTCTCTCTCTCTCTCTTTCTCTCTCTCTCTCTCTCTCTCTCACTCTCTCCTGCCTTCTTCTCATTTGGCTGTTCATCCGATCATGTATTCCTACTTATTGCCCCAGGCTAATCTATGAAACAATATGAAAGTATTTTAACCTCTTTAAGACCCCAACATCTCTGACCTCGGTATCCACTTGCTTCTTTTACCCTTGATTCTGAGCTTTTAGCACAAACATACACATATTATGTATGTTTGTAAAACCATTTCAATGTTATTGAAATAGATGTCCCTACAACTGTTTTTCTGCAGCTCCAGTCTTCTTATGTTTTGTCAGAATTTATCATTAATACATACACTGTGGGAAACAGTGGCTTTGCACACTCCCATGCTTACGCACAAGCAGTTCTTGATTCATCAGGTCTAAGACAGTCATGACAACAGACAAGTGATGAAAAAAATTCCTCTTTGATGCACGTAAAGAGACTGTTGGCTTTTTCTTTGGCTTACTGTACTGCCTTGCTGTCCGTTATTAATAATGTTATTGCTAATAAACAACATCAAGGCATACATTAGCTTTTCCTGTTGCTCTTTTGATCTAAAGTAATTGAAAAGCAGGAGACAGAAAGAAGGCAGGAGACAGAAGGAAATCCTCACGGCGTTTTCTTTTCGTTAAAATTAAATTCCGGTGAATGCAGGAAGAGGGTATCACAGTCAAGAAAGAGTCAAAGTTAGGGATGGACACTGATCCTTCAAATGACCATCAATCACATAGCCATGTGTTAAAACAATGGGTTTGTTTTTATTTACCGATCAGACAAGTACCCAGGTAGTGAAATCTTACGCTGTGTGTTCCGGACTGAGTTATAAGTCTTGGAGGTTTGTATGCATGCGTACGTAAGTGCTTTCAATACTAGAGGTGTGTGACCCTAACCACCACTATATCCCACCAACAGGATTTTTGCCTTGTCGTTATACGGTATATATTTACGTTCTACAGAACATGCTTATTAACTACTTGTACTGCTTGGAATTTGGTTTTAGTGAATTTCAACAGATTTAACCCCACAATTTACAGAAAAACCAAACCTTTCTCTCAGAATAGAGCCAGCATTGTTTTCTGTGGTAAACACCTCCCCCTGCTGGAGAAACAAAGTACACTCACAACCTGCCCACCATAGTCTAGTGATGTATGCCTCTAGTTTTAGCGCTATTAACCCATTAGCGTATTTGCCCCATTGTGCATTAAATTGACAGAATATATTAATTAATAGGCCTAAATATTACAAAGATAATAAGGATATGGCTACGACATTTGGTTTTAGAGGTATTAATCCATATGTGCATTGCCCATTGCATATTACACTTATACAATATATTAATTATCATTATTCGATATTTAATTAATTATTAATTACAAATACCCAGAAGAGCTATGGGCTTCCAAAAAGCCAAGAGATTGCATTGTTCCCTTGAGTCCACTGATCAAAGCACACTTCACTAGATGTGCCTGTTTTGCCTCTTTTTAAAGTTAATTCATTCATGTATTGTCTCATTGGACACTATGCACATACATGCGAGCATTCAAAAGTTAAAATATGTCCGTGACGAAATCCGGAAAACCAACAGTTGCCATGAACCCAGAATGCTAAACCAATACACTCTTTGGTGCTGATGTGCCAGCAGATTTAATAATTATCACATGTCATATTTGGCTTCATATTTGTCAAACCAGTAAGAAAGTATAATTTCATTAAATCATCTTTCACACCAAAGTTCCGGAATCTGGTCCAGGTTTATAAGCCTCTGGGGCTCATGGGAGTTTTACTTCCACAAAATTGTTCTGAGTGCAGAATGAAAAATGATTGGTTCAGAGAATTAACCAATCAGACTGCAGAGGAGGTGGATACAACCAACTAAAGGAGGCGGGACCAAGACATCTGATTGATTGATCTTTCCTCTTCTAGTTGCTTGGATTTGGGTAGATTCCAATTAACGGGCACTGAGAGGTCAATTAACGGACTGGGGGGAAAAGGACCAAATACTAAGGGAAACAAAACTAGGACAACCGAATGAACAGGAAACAAGGAGCAAGGCAATGCGCTAACTGAAATACCTATACAAACGTTAAACCAGGAGAACTCAAAAAATAACAAACATTTGTTGCGACAGGCCAACAACCACAAAAGAGGAGCTGGGAGCAGTGGCCAACCACTTAGCCACACAGCAGCAGGGAGGGGCAGTACACTAGGGACAAAGAGCTACAAGACAGAAGAGGGAACAGGATGGCTGGTAACACCTGCTGGCCAAACGGGAACAAGTCGCAGGACAGGACAAGACAGAAGAGGGAACAGGATGGCTGGTAACACCTGCTGGCCAAACGGGAACAAGTCGCAGGACAGGACAAGACAGACACCGATCCTGACAAAAAACTGTATCTGTGTCAATCCTAGGAATACTTACTGTATCAGAGCAAATCTGGTCAATCATGTCACTGTCAAACTGTTTTTCAGGTATGTATTTGAATGTCTCAAGCAGCTGAATGACCTGATGAAGAGGGGGCATCCTCAGGGCACTTTATCATGTTGTGAATGTTTGGGTTTATGTCCACCATCTCTCTTAGGAAGGTGAACAGTTCAAGGCCAGTTCGCCGCTACATCGTTGTGCGGTTAGTGCCCCAGCATGCATTGTGGATTTATTATCATGCGCACAAGTGTTGTTTATTAATGTTATTGTTCATGTGGGATGTTTGGCACATGTGGGATTTTGTTGTACGCCATGATTTATTTTTGTCTTGCATTTTGTATGTGTGAATTTCCCAGTGATGGTTTACAGGGGTGTAGGATACCAGCAGGCCAAGTTTGCCATTTACTGCAGTGACTTTTACAGAAAAACCAGTCAGATGTGGCTTATAAGAAGTGGACTTGACAGTCATCCCCATCTCGTGCTGCTGCTTGCGTACGCAATGTGCGTATTTGGCATACAGGTGAACATGCTACTGATGTCTCTCCCTGATTAAGTAGACAGACTGATAGGTTGATTGATAGACTGATTGTTTGATCCTGAGGGAAATTTAGGCACTATTGCATATACAGTGTTAAAGGGGCCCTATTGTGCTCATCTTCCCTATTGAAGAAGTTAGTTCTGGGTGCTACTAGAATACATTTACATGCTTCGATGTTCAAAAAACACATCATGTTTCTCATACTGTACATCTCTGTTCAGTCTGTCTATAACTGTCTGAAATGCTCTGTTCGGCTTCTAGTCCTCCCCCCCCCGATGAGCGCGGTGTGCTCTGCTTGGCCAACTTGCTCGATCCTTCCCGCCCCTGTCTTACAGTCTGCATGCAGGTAGGTGGCCAGTAAGGATTGTGCTACGAGATGACCTAACCATGTCATGGAAGGAGGGCTGGAATTCCAACGAGGCCCAAGCTCCACCCCCACCGTGATTCTGAGTGAACGCTATTTTTGGCCACTGTGAACTTCTGCACAGATTGTACAGCGATACAGCGTGACACAATAATAGTGCATCCAAAGTTCCATGGATGAAAGTTTCTTAAATTAAGCTTCTCGTTTACTCATTCAGCCCCAGGCACAAGGTCATTAACACACAAAACAATACACTTCCGTATGAAAGACTCCACAGCACCTTGTGTATTAAATGCTTGTTTTTATTTTGCTTTATTTTGTTTTATTTTTGATGACATTCCAGATCAAAGTGTTTTCTGCCATTTGCAATTGACGGTGAAAGTAGGAAGGGTTAAAGATTAGAACAAGACAGAAAATAAAATGATGAATTCAAGGAATGGAGGACTATGAATTTGGGAAAGAAGAGAGTAGTGTGTGCCAAATTTAAAATCATTAGCACTAGGCAGGCATGGTTTTAGATTTCAGTATTCTTGTGTGGATGTACTGTGTGGGTATATTGGTCGATAAAATTTCAGTAGTTGGGGATGCTGGTAAAGTCACATTGCTTTACATAAGCTGGAAATTCCAGCCTGAACTCGATTGTTTCTAATGTGACACATCAGAGGCCCACCTGAGTCTCCCTGTAAACACAAGCACACACACTGCTTGTACGTTTGATCTCTTTCCGATTTTATAAGCAGCTAGAACAACATTGTTGAATATGACATCATTATGGTAATAGTAGTTAAGATGGATGATCACTCTAGCAAAAGTATACAGGGCTTAATTTGGAGAGAGTATGTCCAGCTTGTATGCTCCCAGCCTCACATAGGACTGTGTAAGGCTGAGTAAGAAAACCAAAAAACATGTGACAGTTTATAACTTTGCAATTTTGTTTTAAAACAAGATTTTTTACTTCATAGTGGTATTGTGACTTTTTTACAGGATTACTACAATATTTTCAGTTTAATACAATTTCTACAATTTTAAAATTAGCTTTCTATGCAACGCAATGGACAGCAGTCAGAATTGTTGTTGATGATGGTTCCATCACATCCAAAGCCAAACTGAGAGGTTTGAGTATGTAGGTTAAGCCATCCAGGGCCAGGCCCCCTCCTTAGCTTCATGGTCACCAATGACTAAACTAATCATCTGTTCCATCCTGGATCCTGAATGACATAAGATACATAAATATAAACAGGACTAAACGAGAAACATCAAGACAGACATTAAAATTAACAATAACAGTAAATTTCTAATACAATAATACAGTTGATATCAATAAAAATCTACAACAAAGCCTGATTAAACGAGAAAATTGTTTACTGTTTTCTAAAGAGAATCCACGGAGTCTGCCAAACATACAGTAACTGTAGCGAGAGATTATTCCAAAGCCTCAGAACCACATACTGAAAAGCTATTTCCCCCCTAGTCTTTAAACTCCTGCGAGGAATGACTAACAAATATGGCACGAGAAACTGTATGTTTGAGAAGAAGAGTAGATAAGTAAACTGGAGCTTGAGCATTTAGAGTGGAGACACTGGTTGAAGGGTGCTCTCCATCCATTTCAGGTACACACGGATCATCACAACCTGGAGTACCTCCGCATGGCCAAATGACTGAATGCTCGTCAAGCCAGGTGGATACTGTACTTTACCCATTTTAGTTTCAGGTCCGATATATTCCGGGATCCAAGAACTTCATGGCAGATGCATCTCGCCAGATGCTATCTCGCCAGTCCAATGCCCCCAAGGTCCCTGAAGAAACGGTCAGTATCCTGCCTTCCTCGTGTTTCACTGGTCCGTTTACCTGGGACCTGGAGGAACAGTTGGAATGGTTGACGCGACAGCAATGACCTCCAGTGTCCACCGAATCGGGGATATGTTCCTTCACAGCTCCGCAACGAGGTTTTCCAATGGGTCCATACATCTCTTGGTTCAGGCCATCCCGGAACAGCCGTGACCGCCCACTTTATCGCTTGCCGCTACTTGTAGCCAGGATGGAGACAGGACGTACATTACTTACCTCCAGCACAGGGATACACCACCATTCTAACCCTTGTAGATCATTTCTGTAAAATGTATCTTCTAATCCCTCTGTCTAAACTACCCACCGTGGATCTGTTGCTTTGCTGGGTCTTCCGCTATTATGGGCTTGAAGATATTGTGTCTGATCGAGGACCCCAGTTTACGGCCCAAGTATTCTGAGCATTGCGTGCACGTCTGAATATGTTCCTGAGTTTATCCTCAGCCTACCATCCTCAGTCGAATGGGCTCGCTGAGAGAACGAACCTCGAAGTAGGAAAAATGCTGCATTTGATGTGCTCCGCTCAGCCTGCGGAATGGTCCCATTATCTGCCCTGGGCAGAATATGCCCAGGACTCTCTTGTCCAGCAGGCCACCTCCCTATCTCCCTTTCAGTGTGTCCTTGGATGCCGGCCTCTGCTCTTCCCATGGGACTCCCGACCCATGGAGGTCCCATCAGTGGAAGACCAGTATCAACGCAGTAAGCAGGTCTGGCAATGCGCACACTGCTGGCTTCGTGATCAGGCTGTCACCCGTAAGACCCAGGCTTACCGAAAACTCTGGCCCGGCCCCATCTTCCACCCGGGGGATCGAGTCTGGCTGTCTACCCGGAATCTCCGCTTCCCCGCTGGTCGTAAGTTGCATCCAAAGTACATAGGCCCTTTCCGCATCCCCCGCCAATTAGGGCCTGTAACCTATCGCTTGCAGTTGCCAAAAATCTATCGCATAGCATCCTCATTTCATGTGTCCCTCTTGAAACCAGTGCGTTACATCCTGGCGCATCCCCCTCTTGGCCGTGACGAACCACCTCCTCCCATTCCCCTGGATGCTGGTGAGGCTTTTGCTGTACAGACACTCCTGGATTCTCGTCGTCAAGGGGGTGCTCTTCCCTTTGCCTGAGACCCCGACTTCGGATCCAGATCCTGACCCTGGCTTGCCCGATCTCCTGGTTTTCGAACCTGCCCGCCCGCTCCTAGTCTCTGTTCCATCAGCGCAGCTCAATAAAGGCTCTGTCAATAATCCCTCTGTTGGTCTGAGCGGGTGTGTGACAATCAAAGAAAATCTATTTATTTTGGTAGTTTGTTTCTCAGGAAAAATGGAAAAAAAAATCAGTAAAATTAAGAAAAACTAAATGAACAAGAATTTCTAACAATGACATCTAGTTGGATGGCTAGATGAACACTGCTTCAATTCCCAAACCTCTCCTCAGGGGCACCTCAGCCATTCCAAGTATTTGCTGAATTTCACCACCAGCTCAATTAATTAATTTATTAGTTAGTTTGAAAAGTCAATGAGGAATTGATTAGCCAGTGGTTGAGTCAATAATAAATGGCTGTATTGGACAGCTGCTGTGAAAACTGGCGTGACCTTAGGAGAGTTTTTGAAATGGTTAAGCTGACACACTTTCACAGACATAATATCATAGTCTTACATGAGTATAAAGATAATTTTCTTTGTCTTTTGGACAGTACTGTATATTGTGAGTTATTATGCTAACAGGATCAAATGCCAGAGGCTCTCCTTCTCTTTGCTAACAGCCTATTGCTTTGTTTCAATATTCATGCAGTCTGTCTCAAAATTTGATCAATTAAAGATCTTCACCCACAAAATGTGTCTATAAAGGTTGAGAAAGATCCAATAAATACTTTGAGCTACGGCAGTGGACCAGTCCCAAAATCACATGTGTTCCCTGTCTGGGGAATCTAATTTGTTGAAACAGACATTGCTTATGGGCTGGGCTAGACTGGTCATCTGGTTACCAGGCATTTTCCCAGTGGACCGATGGGTATGTGGGACAGCAAAATTTGTTGCAGGGACCCTAAAGTACAGGGCTGATTTTGAATCTCAAATTTACTTTAGAACACCATGATTTACTGAGAATAATATCACAAATTTGCAGTTCCCTTCATGTAAAATAGATAATTGCATAATCATACATTATATAGGGGGATCCCTATATCTGCAGCTTAAGTAACTTTCCATGGTCCAAACAGAAAGCTAAAAATTCCATATTTCAAACTGCACACTAAGCGAGTACAGGCTGTAAGCCAGTGACTATCCACATCGTTTAACAAATAATTGTTAAAAGTTATTTACAGGTACGAGACAATGGGCACAATTTTTATATGTAAAATGTGTAACAATGAAATTGAATTTGATCATCCCGTTTTGGTACGTGCAAAGATGTGGACATAAGTTTTTAAAATGACAGTAGTTTAATCAACAGAGTACGTGTGCGTGATGAACAGCTGGGTCATTATGTGGCCTTCTGTGCATTTTCTCATGGTCACTTGGATATCGTGTACGAGGTACATGGCCAGTATCTGGTAATCATTCAGGGTGTTTCAACATAAAATACTCAGAAAATAAAAAAGGAACTTTATTTAAAAAGAAAAAAAAAAAAAAAACTCATGCAGGCAGATTGATGAACAGAACAACAATGACTAGAAGAAACTAAGTCTGGGAAATGGGTTTGTATGAAAAGCTAGGGTGGAACGGGAAAACACAAGGAAGCTATATGAAATCAGTCTGCATATTAGGACTTTGTGTAATTTCTCAGGCAAAAGAAAATAGAACTCAAGTTTGCTTCCATGTGGCAGTGGTAGCCTAATGGTTAGGGAAGCACACTTATAATTAAAGGGTTATTGGTGTGAATCCCTGACCACCAAGGTACTGCTCCCAAGCCCTTTTCCCTGCATGCTGAATTAGCTGCCTGTTGCTTATGGGTTAAATGCAGAGGATACGTCTTGTTGTGATGCGTCAACAGTGACAATCAATTCCCTTCACTTCAATGCTACTCCTGGTACAATCTCAGTGGTGCCAGGGGTATCACTGAGATTATGTTACATTAATTTAGCAGTTAGTTTTGTCAAAAGTGACCTACAAGTGTAGATCAGAGAGCAGGGTTATCCAATACCTCAAGAAACTGAGGTCAAGGGCTTTGTTCGAGGTGAAATCACTCGGCCAGCCACAGGTTTTGAAACAGTATCTTTCCAGTCACAGGCAGAGCATCCTAACAGACTGAGACACACCCTCCCCCAGCCATTGGAATAATCACTAGCTAATTAGGGGAATGACCAGAACCCTCCTTACGATAGACCAGTGCTTTTCCTGTCCTGCATGTCCCCCTGAACACTCTGTGGACCGGGTCCAGTAACTGTGACTCCATCTGCCATTCGCGACACCAGCGATTCTATGAGGATCCACAGACAGTGGACTCCTTGTGTTAATCCATTCATATTCGCCATTTTATCGTTGCATTTTACACGGAGGCTACCCAGTGTCTGATCTGAATTATGGGGTTTGTGCAGGCCAAAAAAAGGTTTCAGGCTGAGATTGCTGCACTGTGCGGGAGTGGTGTAGACGTTGTGGGCACTTGTGTTGTGTTGTGCGCCTGTTGAAGCGGTTGACTGGAATTATCAGGAAGCATAATTGAGGGTTTGTGTGCCAGTACGGTTACGTGGGTGGTTGTTGTTTCATTTTTAACTTTTGATTTTTTTTCTCGGTATCGATAGCTGGCGGGTGTCGCGCGAGCGGCGTTTCTGTCCGCGTACCTTCGTATCAAACACCCGCAGGGTAATATTGTCTAACGTCGGTAACATTAACTCGGAAAGGACTGTTGCTCCTGAGCTTTGCTTGGTGGCCAGTCGGGGCCGGGAGGACATTTTCCACTTTTTTCCAGCTCCAGCAGTTGCCTGCTTTGAGAGGGTTTTTGTGGTTTATCAACCTCCCTATAGAGCAACTTCGCTTTAGTTTAGCTAAACATGGTTCAGCAAGAAGTTAGTCTTGGGTAGGTAATCGGTCTTTGTCAGTCACGTGTCTGCACTGTCTGACACGCCCCCATTCGCCATTTTGAAGGCATCGGTCTTTGACAGTTAATGTCACACTCGCTTATACGCTTATGAAGGACGCCAGGGATTGGTATTTGGCTAAATTGTTGACAATCAACAATATAGATCCATATGATCTCATCAAAAAAATGGAATTCCAACGCAACATTGTTGCCTCCAACTTCATCTCTGGATATAACAAACTACCTTGTGTATGGTATCAGCGCTGCGACATAATGCAACTCTGATGAACATCTGATCTGATCTGATGAACTGTCCACCATTGTGCTGCTAATTTTTGTTTCAAAAGCGAATCTCAGTAAACAAATGTCAGCTAAAAATCTGTCAAGCTTTTCATTAGGTTAAACTTAATATTTCAAAAAACCTACTGTTTTATGTAATCAGTAATATGTGATTTTCATTACCAAAACACTAGCAATTTCGGTGTTTCAGAAAGGAAGAGTCAAGAACACTACAAAAATGTCATTGAACATATATTTCAGTTAAATGGCAAGCAGAATACAGGCTCAGTATACAATGAGTTTATACAGACACTTCCAGACGTCATGTAAAACCGTACTTGAAAATATTTCTAGACCAATACTACAGTTGGGCCCCTCTCTTTCCGAAGCTGCTCATGTCTACTTTGTCTTTCAAAACGTGCAGTGTCTGTGGGTGTAACATATGTATGCCGTAGATGTAGGGATGGTACCCAGTCAGGGTCAGTCATAAACTGGTTGTCCTGCAAGTAAATGGTAGGTTTTTAAATGAACGCGTTCTTAAACTAACACGGGGCGGGGGG
>JAODKF010000044.1:10567434-10586373 GCA_026779585.1 Mormyrus proboscirostris
AGAGCCAATCTTAGAAGCTATAAGCACAAGGCAGAGAATAACTCTAGAGAGAATAACTCATTGCAGGGCACACACACACACACACACACACACACACACACACACACCTCCCATTCACCTTAGCCTGTTTTTGGACTGCGGTGGGGGGGGCATCCCATGATGATACAAAGAGAATATGCAAATGTCAGTAACACACATGGAGGCCTGGCAAAGACCCAAACCCTGGTCCTAGAGGTGTGAGACAACAGTGCTACCCACAGCACCACCACACCACCCCTGTTTGTTCTGTTGCTCTGACTAGGTATCCAGGGACATGAACAACCTTCTACTGGCGTTTTACTGTGTTGTTCTTTGGTGTCCTGAATCAGGAGTACAGCTGAGTATATGATACACATAACTGTCTGCTAAGCCTACGGTATGCACCGTATGCACTGTAACTGTATGCACTGTAACTAAACATTCTGCAGTTGTTGCTCCAGATACGTATAGTCAATATCCTACTATGTCTGGGTAATATCCGTCGTCGTACTGCCATTGACCGAGATGCTACATCAATCACCGTACAGCTATTGCCTCATGATTCTTATCTTACAGGAGTTACTGTCATCAGGGATTTGAAGGAATTGTATAATCTGGTAAAGCACAAGACTGGAACTATTCTATTTAAATGATACATCATATTGACAGTTGACTGTGTATCCAGACATTTTCCATAACTGCTTATGCAGCACAGGGTTCACATGAGTAGGCCAGTGTATGGGCGGGGGGGATTCCCCCTCATATGGAATAATATAGATTTGCAGTAAGATTTCTAGCGAGAGTGTGGGAGTCACGCCAGATGCATGAGAACTGGCAGCCCGGGGGGTGTGTTTACAACCCCCCCCCCCCCCCCCTCGATGGTGTTTGATACATGAGCTGGTGGCTTCTCCTGTGCGTACCGCTGCTTGTGTACTCTGGCAGTCGCACACAATAAGCACGCTGTCTGTCATCTGTGCTTCTGCGTATCCACTAAAGCAGGACTCACTGCACTGCACTGACATTGCAGAATACCTACTGAAGAATGCCGACCTGTATCAGGCAAACACTGTATCATATTGAAGTCATTTTTCACGTTTTTTGTGAAACTGTACCGTTAACAGTGTTAGTCTTATTTCAACTGGTGAAATCTTTACAATTATTTTAAAATCTTTCTTATATTGCATCCTTTCACAGCAGGACTATTGCATGTATGCCTATTACCATTTACCTTGCACCCGCCACCCCCACCAGGGTGAATTCGACCCCCTCCCATGTGGAACTTCATCCCACGCCACTGCATGTAACAAATTATCTTTTGCTTGAACTTTGTGTTGAAAAGGCTAAGTGCCACCAAACATGTAATATTTTCGGTTTCACACAGAAGTGAGGCAGTTTGTGGATCATTAACATGTAGGTACTCGGTGTCATGTTTGGACTGTATTTCTCTCACAACCGAAGAAACTAAGAGCTTCACTTAGCATCAGCAGTTGCAATAGCAATGGGAATAGCCTTAAAGGAGGCCAGGATATAGGCCACCCTGTCCGAGCAGTGGAGCACAGGTGTCTTTGATGTGTGTGATGTCATGAAATCCTATGTGTCTCTGCCTGTGTCAACCAATCAACTGCCCATTGTGGTCAGTTATGTCAGATCAAGCATCATGTCTAGTCAATCTATTATCTGCTTTATTTTGTGTATTATATGTTCAGAGGGATGCTACATATTTGAATATAGTATATGTCTGGCAGGCGTCATGTGCTGTCAAGAGAATTTTCATAAAGCATCCATAATATACTGCTTGTCCAAAAAAGCTGTGCAATTTAATATTTTGTTGCACCGCTTTTAGCTTTGATTATGGTGCACATTCATTAATCCATTGTTTCCACATGCTCAGCCTGCTGCTCTGAATGCATCTCCCAGTCCCACAACCTGCTGCTCTGAATGCGTCTCCCAGTCCCACAACCTGCTGCTCTGAATGCGTCTCCCAGACCCACAACCTGCTGCTCTGAATGCATCTCCCAATCCCTCAGCCTGTTGCTCTAAATGTGTCTCCCAGTCCCTCAGCACGTTGCTCTAAATGCATCTCCCAGGCCCACAGCTTGCTGCTCTTAATGCGTTTCCAAATCCCTCAGCCTACCCCTCTGAATGCTTCTCCCAGTCCCTCAGCTTGTTTCTCTGAATGCGTCTCCTAGTCCCTCAGCCTACTTCTCTAAATGCGTCTCTCAGTATCTAAGTCTTCTACCCTGAATGCATCTCCTGGTCCCCTGGCCAATTTTCAGTTACAATGTCAACAATTCTACAATGACAGGTTTGACTGCTACCCCTGACTATTTCAACCAGGTTGGTCAGAACTTCTTTAAAAATGATCATGTTTCACATACACTATATTGCCAAAAGTATTGGGAAACCCCTCCAAATTATTGAATTGAGGTGTTCCAATTTTATCCATAGCGACAGATGTATAAAATCAAGCACCCAGGCATGCAGACTGCTTCTACAAACATTTGCGAAAGAGTGGGTCGCTCTCGGAAGCTCAGAGAATTCAAGTGTGGTACCGTCGTAGGATGCCACCTCGGCAATAAGTCCATTTGTGAAATTTCCTCACTACAATATATTCACAGTCAACTGTTAGTGGTTTTATAACAAATAGCAATAGGGAACAGTAACTCAGCGGCGAAGTGGTAAGCTATATAAAATCGCTGGACAATGCATGTTGAGGACCACAGTGTGCAGAAGTCACCAAATGTCAGCAGAGAAAAGACCTCTACTGTACAGCTACAAACCTCCAAATTTCACAGAACTGGCAACCCTGATATGTAATATCCATTTATCCATTTTCCATAACTATGCAGCACAGTGTTGTGATGTTTATTAAGTTAATGTTCAAATTAATAGAGTCATTGTATATAAATACAAAAGCCTTATTCCAAACATGGTAAATTTTTATCAGATTTTAACCACTTTATCAGCTTAGCAGTTTTTTTTTAAATCAGTTTAACACTTTTTAAAAATCAGTTTAGCAGTTGTTTAGTTCTGCCGATACAGCAGAATTGAACTTGTGCTTGATGTGACTGTTTAAAATGTTAAAATTCTTGTTTTCATGCTTTCTTGTCAGAAGATTCTGCTTAGAACTAATAGAACTTAATAATTAATGAAATCCGGATATATTAACAAATACACACCCTAACCCAAACCAATGTACATATTCTGATCGCAGGCACAGAGGTCTAACCCTCTGAGCCAAACACCAGCCCCTATTCATCCGATCATTATGTCAGGACTGAGGTTATGTTACAGTCATTGGGGGCTTTCAGAAAGGAACATATAACAGAATCAGGGTGAATGGAATTTGGATGATACATGCAGTGGAACAGTATCTGAAGTGCTTGTATTCATATCACTCCTAGCATACAGCCATAATGAAACATCAGATTGACCTGGTACTGTATATAACCTGGTAGCAGTGTTATAAAACTTCGGTAATCTTCATGAACACCTAATTGGTTTTCAGGTGGTTTTCATGTTGTAGCTGGTTGGTGTATGTGGCTGCCCATGCCCTGTTCCTCTGTCAGTCATTGCATGTGTTACCTGAAAATGCTGCTGTTGGACGTTTCTGGCTAAGTGCCCTGTTTCAAGTCCGCGTGCTCGCTTAGCATTTCCTTGTGTTTGATTTAGCCTTGTTAAGTTCTTGTATTGCCTGCCTGCCTTTGTTTCCATTTTTTGTTCTGTCTGGGAATAAAATCACTTCTGTCTATAAGCCACACAGAGGATCATCATCACCAAGGCTAACTTTAATGGAATGAGACTGAAACTAGAAACTGTAAATTGGATGGAGGTAAATAGCAAAACTGTTGAAGAGGCATGGGAATTTTTTTAAAACACATTGTTGCAAATGCAAAATGTCACGATCGGGCGGGCAAGCGAGCGGGCAAGCAGGCGAATCCAGCCATGAGTACAGGTAAGATGGGGTTTATTTTAAAGAACAGGGCAGACATCCACGAACATCAGCAACAATACAATGACCGATCTCACATACTGGGGAAAGACGTGGACTAAGTACACAGGCTAAGCAGGGACACAGGTGATCACAATCGGGGCAGGAACACAAGGTAACGAGGTGGGCATGGCACACAGGAGGATCGGACGGGGCTGATCATGACAGAACCCCCCCCAAAGGCCCGCACTCCGGGCGCACCTCAGGGGAGGCAACGGACGAGACGAAACCGGAAGAACAGGACCTGGAAAGCAAAACTAGACCATCAACGAGGGACCGGGAACAGAACCGACACACAGAACAGACACAAGGGCAGAAGCCAAGACAAAACCTGACACAAAACGGGAAAGGCAGAGAGACAGACAAGGAAGGGAGACACAGGGGGAACACTGACAGGCGGAACAAAAGGGCCAGGAGTGAACAGAGGAGGAACAGAGGGACGAGGAACAGAAACAGGCGGGACGAAGGGATGAGGAGTAGACAGGGGAGACCAAACAGGCAGGGCCGGAGGCCAAAGGGGAGCCCGAGGAAGCCCAGACGGGCGGCGGCCGAAGGAGCCGCAGGGGAGAGGGAGAAGGGAGCTGGAGGGAACCACACAGGGGCCAAGGGAACGGGACGAGGGAGAGACAGAGGGGACACGGAGGGAGCAGGAGGGAACACCAGGGAAGGCAGGCAAGAGGGGGAAGCTGCGGCAGGCGATGGCCGTCCGACGCCCAGCCAGAGCAGGGGGGCCCGGAGGCAACCGTTGACCCCGAGCCGTGGGAACCATAGGCGGCCCCGGAGCCCCCGCCAAAGCGAGTGAGGGCAAGCCGGGGGGCAGGGCGGGCAGGACCCAGGCCTGACGCCTGTGTCCCTTACGGGACACTGATAGGTGGGGTCCCACTGGGCGTTGGTCCCGGAAGGGCCAGGGAGAGGGAGTCCAAAGGTAGGTCCCCAAGGGGTCCCAGTCCAGCTCCTCCTCCTCCTCAGAGGAGTAAGGAGCCATGACCTCCTCGGGGGCCGAAGTCCGAGTCTCTGGTGCTGCCGCAGCAGGTGGTGGCGCGGGCTGGACAAACGAACGGGGCAGGACGGGCTGGTCTGGGGAGCAGGGCAGGATGGGCTGGTCCGGGGAGCAGGGCAGGACGGGCTGGTCCGGGGAGCAGGGCAGGTCAGACGAGCCAGGTTCGGGCGTGTGGCCAACAGGGGGCGCCTCAGAGGGCACCTGGGGCGTGCGGCCAACAGGGGGCGCCTCAGAGGGCACCTGGGGCATGGCGGCGACAGCGGCCGCGGGCGTGCCGTCAGCAGGGGGCGCCTCGGAAGGCACGGCGGCGGCCGTGGGCATGTGGCCAGCAGGGGGCGCCTCGGAGGGCACCTGGGGTTTGCGGCCAGCAGGGGGCGCCTCAGGCAAAGCAGCAGCGTCCTCAGGCGTGCAGCCAGCAGGGGGCGCCTCGGGCATGCGGCCAGCAGGGGGCGCCTCGGCGGGCGCGGCAGCGACAGCGGCCGAGGGCAGTGCGGCGACAGCGGGAGGACAGGCATGTCCTCTAGTCCCTCGGGGTTCGCTGGCGCAGCGGGCGAAGTCGTGGGCGCGGCAGTTTTCTCTTCCGCGAGAGGAACCGTGGGCGTGGTGGCTGCCTCTGCCGCGGGCAAAACCGCGAGCGAGGCGGAGGAAGCCAGCGTTACCGTCTCCCCCCAAACTGAGACCAACGAGCAGGATCCCAGGAAAAGCGTCTGGGTGGCTCTCTCTCTTCCCCTGCGCCGCTTGTGCTTTCTCCGCTCCCGCGTCGTTTCGCTCGGTATTGAGCCAGAAGTAGGGGGTGAGTCGAGGGCTTAATGGCGGCATACCCTAAATGGGGTAGCCAGATGGCCGCTCTCTCCCTCAGCCGCTTTAGGCTTTCGCCTACTTCGTCCAGCGGCTGCTCCTCACCAATGTAGAACCTCCGGTCAAGGAAGTCCCAGCACCTGTCCACCAGCTGGCAGGCTACGGGGTCCTCCCTCTGGTCAAGCAGATTGGTCCACCGAATCACCTCCGCTTCCATGGGGAGAACCTCCCCAGTAGCCCCAAGTGTGTTGTGGAGATTGGTCATTCTGTCACGCTGCGGAGCGGGCGAGCCGGACAAACGGTGAAAACGGGGTTTATTCGGGGCAGACGGCAGGCACAGCACATAACAATACAATGATCGATTTCACATACTGGGGAAAGACGCGGACTAAGTACACAGGCTAAGCAGGGATTAACAGGACACAGGTGATCACAATCAGGGCAGGAACACAAGGTAATGAGGTGGACGTGGCACACAGGAGGATCGGACGGGGCTGATCATGACACAAGAGGACTTCATACCTGTTTCCAGCAAAACTAAATCTAGGAAACGGCAACCAAAAGACTATGGAATAGTCTTCCTGTTCAAGTAGTGCAGGTTCCTTTAAATCAGAGCTAGAAAAAATTTTAACAGCTCTGAGCTATTAGGTAAGTTCTCCTCAAACGAGCTTGATGGGCCAAATGGCCTCCTCTCCTTTGTAAATTTCTTATGTTCTTATCTGTCATTCCCCTAAATCGCAAATGCAGTGTACAGTTAATGTAACCATTAATAAACATCTTAGGTTCACTGTCGAAGTAATACTATTACATTTCGTGCATAAAGTGTGGTGCCTAGCGAGAGAGTTGTAAAGGATCATAGAGAAACATATAATTATACATCTGGAAGTAGAATTATAGAAAGTCTGGGGTGTCAGACACTAATTAAATATCCTCATCTCAAACAAACCACAGTGGGATATGTCCTCATGCATCATGGTGCTGGATGTTTCTCTATGGGTATATAAGAAGGCCCATGTCCTGCTCTTGGCCAACGACTGTGGATGACAGTTGGTGAGATTACTCACAATCACAACTGCTTTAGGAAGGGAATCAGGAAGTCTAGAAAGGCCTAGAAAGTTAACTGCACTGCAGTTCTTCCAGTTGTCATCATATCTCACACTCTCCACTTGTGATTGTTCCCCCTACTGTTTCCCTATTACTTTGCGTTACTTTGTTTACTTTGAGTTTATGTAATGCTGTCCTTGTACGCATAATCAATAAATATGAAAATAGCAAGTAATAAGACTATCATTTCACTTCGAACTACTGATGCAGAGTCTGGGTCTTTATTCCTGTAAGCTGAACCTTGGGACTGCCTGTAATTCACATTGATAATTTCAGTTCTAATTCAGTTTTAACTCATCCTGAAATTCACTGTGGGATAACACTCCTCAGTCATCTATCCTGTGGCTCATTCCCCCAAACACTTTTTAGGCATTTCATCAAGAAATATACTGAGGTTTCAACAAACATTACCGCGTGGACTTCAGAGTCTAAACCTTGTTAAACCATTTAAAAATTCTACAAGCTTATTGAGCTGTTTTAAAATTCTGTGGGATTTAGTGTAGTATATGTATATTAACCAGCCAATATCCACATTAGCCCAAAAACACCGTAACAAATGTGAATTCATTCGCCCACTAGATGGCAATAGATAACTGATTACATAAGCAGTACATATTTTGTTCTTGTTTAAAGGCACTATAGAAATGGACATGTTAATTGCCAGAGTTTGTTTCAAAATTTATCCAATTAAATTAACTCTGAATTACTCTTTCAACGTAACCATACCACGCCTATTTTCATTTACATACTTGTATAATATTCTATAGATATTTGAAAATAAATAAATAGAAATAAAAACTAGAGAGCATAGTTAAGGATCACGCGGAAGTCTACATCCATGCTTTGTCCCATTTGTCCCACAGTGCAAGCACACCGAGATAGTACACACTTTGCTGACATATGTTGACATAAGATGCAAAATGCGCAAGTGTATGTAATGAAGCTCAAGTGCTCAGGCATCTCTCAAAAATATTGGGACACACTTCATGACTGAAGAGGTGAAAAAAAAACACGTTAAAAAAATGCTATCATTTGGGTTGTTTTGTTTGGTG
Source organism: Mormyrus proboscirostris (assembly GCA_026779585.1). Classification (NCBI taxonomy): domain Eukaryota; kingdom Metazoa; phylum Chordata; class Actinopteri; order Osteoglossiformes; family Mormyridae; genus Mormyrus; species Mormyrus proboscirostris. Next base: position 10,575,398 of record JAODKF010000044.1, read on the forward strand.
TCGTCCTTCACTGTAGCCTGGGCTATGTATGCATTTGTTATACAATCACATAATTTTTTTTTTTGTATCATAAGTTGCATTGAAGCTTTATATATTGAATACCAGGTTCAATAAAATATATTACAACTGCTACAAAATATATTATAACTTGTAGCAAAAATATGCAAACTTTACACATACACATACTGTACACACATACACACACACACACACACACACACGGCCATATAAACCTAACAACTATAACAAAGCAATCCAGGTGTAATGTAATCTAAAATTCAAGCAAGTTGTACTTTGCAATTGTCACATCCCTCCGTTCAGCTCTCTCGTGTGCTACGCCTACCTCGTTACTCTAGTGGGAATCCCGCCTGTTATCAGCTGTTTCCAGTCTGATGTCGTCAATCTTGTGTATTTAGTCCATGTCTGAGTCCGTTTCCCCCAGATCCGTCATTGTCGTTGTGTCCTTAGTTGCGGTCTGTCTGTCTCAAATAAACCCCATTTTTTGGATCTCTGCCTATCTGATTCGTCCTTCGCCCGTCCTGCCTGCTCGCCAAACGCAGGTTATAGCAGAATGACAGATCTCCCAGAAGTGCTTCAGTGGACCAAGGATCAGCACTTCAGTCTGCTCCAAGAAGTCATTTACTGGCTAAACCAGCCAAGGTCCAGAACGACCCAGAGGCGCAGCTTCTAGCCTCCTGCAGGGGATGTCCCTGTCTGGTGAGGCGCACCTTTTGATCGAGGTGTGCGATAACCTCCGGAAGCTTATGGAGAAAATGACAGGCATAAGGCTCCCGTCGAAGTCGCTTCACAGCGAACAGCGCTTCGAGCCACCTGCGCTTCCCACAGCGGCTGAACCTCCATCACCAGCCTCAACCCGGAGAAAGAAGAGGAGACGATGAGAGATGAGACCGAGGGAGGAGCCGACTATCTTCCTCAGGGCTGACTTGCTTGCTGTGCTTCTTCTCGCACTGCCTGCAGCTCCACCCGCAGCTGCGCCGCCCTCCGAGCTCCCTGCTTTGCCCGCAGCTGCATCGCCGCCTTCTGAGGTTCCTGCTGCGTCACCACCCTTCAAGGTTCCTGCTCCGACTCCACCCTCCTAGGTTCTTGCTCCGACTCCACACTTGATGCCCAGGCTCCGTCCTTGCCTGATGCCCTGGCCCAGGCTCTGCTTCTCATGATCCCTGACCCGCCTGTCCCTGCCAGCCTGCTGCTGTGGCACCCCCTTCTGGTCCTGAGTCGGTGGTTCCTGCACCACTGCCCAAGCTCCCTGCTGCGACTGCTGCACTGCCCAAGCTCCCTGCTGTAGCTGTCACTACGCCAGAGGTTGCTGTGCCTCCTCTGCCTGCTGCTACGCCCGAGGCCCTAGCAGCGCCTCCTGTTCTGCTCAAGGCCCTGGCTCCAGAGGCACCAGTTCCGGCAGCTGCAGCGAGACCCCCCGGGGCTCCTGCTCAGCCTGACCCCGAGGAACCTCACCTGCTCTTGCCTGTTCTGCTCGTGCTTGTTCTGCCTGCCCCGTTTATTCCCAACCAGCTGGTCCCAGTGATGGCTGCGCCTCCTGCTCCACCCCAGCCAGGGCCTCAGGCCTCCTGCTCTGTACGAGACCTTGGCTCCAGAGGCATCAGTGCCAGCAGCTGCGGCAGAAGCCCCCAGGGCCCCAGCTCAGCGTGACCTGCCTGTTCCTGTCCTGTCTGATCTGCTAGTCCTAGGGGCTGGTGTGCCACTCAGTGAGGCTCCCCATCCTCCGGCGTCGTCCTCTGATGTCCCCGATGCAGCCTCTTTGCCGCCGCCTAAGGTTGCTGCACCTGCACCTACTGCTGCTTCGCCTGCAGCACCTGCTGCTACGCCCAAGGCTCTGGCACCCCCTCCACCCGCTGCAGTGTCCGCTGTCCAGCCTCTTAGGCCTCTGCCTCTGCCCGAGGTTCCTAGGCCTCCGCTGCCTGCTCTGCCCGTCTCAGCTCCGCCTCCTGCTTTGACGGAGGTCTTGGCTCCTCCTCTGACTCCAAGGGGGGTCCTGGATGCACCTCCGCCTACTGCTCCACCTGTTTCCGCACCCTTCCATGCTCAACGTCCCAGTCTCAGAGGAGGTCCCAGATTGTGGGACCATCGCTCCTCCTCCCTTGTCAGGAGTGGAGGAGCTTGAATGAGACCCCTCAGGGATATCATTGATGGCCCCAAGGGGCCCCTCCAGGGAACTGACTCCTCTGCCCTCACCCCAGCGCAGCCGATCTCGGCCAGAACCCTGCCTACCGGTGTCTCGGAAAGGGAGAAAACATGCAGGGGAGAGCCGCAGGGGTTGACCTCCTCCCCCGGGCTCCTGCTCAGCTGTCACCTGTGGGTTCTCCGCTGTTGTCCCTTCGGTCACCTGCAGTCCCGCTTCTGACACCTTGTCGGTGGACGGCACCTCCGCCTGCTGTGGCTGTGCCGTCACCTGCTGCAGCTTCCCCTCCTTCCTTGCCTTCGCCGTGGTCCGCATCTGCTCCCTCCTCGCTGCCACTGGTCCTGTCCTTTTCTGTCTGGCTTCCCGTGTTTGTTCTTCATCCCTTTGTCCCTCCTGTCTCTGCTCCTCGTCCCCCTGTGGTCCCTTCGTTCACTCCTGGCCCTTTTATTCCGCCTATTAGTGCTCCTTCTCTGTCTACCTTCCTGGTCTGCCTGTCTGTGTTTCCTGTCCTGTGTCAGATCTTGTCCTGGTTTCTGCCCCTGTGCTGGTTCTGCATTTCCGTTTTGTTCCCTGTTCTCTGTAGACTGTTTTGTTTTGTTTTTCAGGTCCTGTTTTCCCGGTCTCGTCCTGTCCGTTGCTCCCCTTGAGGTGCGCCCGGAGTGCTCGCCTTGGGGGGGGGGTTCTGTCACATCACTCCATTCAGCCCTCTCATGTGCCATACCTACCTCGTTAACCTCATGGGAAGAATTCTACCTCCTGCCTATTACCAGCTGTTTCCAGTCTGATGTCATCAATCTTGTATATTTAGTCCACGTCTGAGTCCGTTTTCCCCTGTTCCGTCATGTCATTGTGTCCTTAGTTGCGGTCTGTCTGTTCCAAATAAACCCTGTTTTGGATCTCCGCCTGTCTGATTCGTTCTTCGCCCCATCCTGCCTGCTCGCTGAACGTAGGTCATAACATCAATACAGTACATTGCAAAATTTAATTTTTGTACTATTTTTAAATCTTGAAAATGGCAAAAAAGTTAAATATAATCAATATGGGGGGGGGGGTTAATGACTAAGTAAAACTCTTTACTTACCTAAAACGCTTAGGTTATTAAATAAGTATGGGATATTACTTTTTAACTTAAGAGGTTTTTTTTGTTCTAAGCCACTGCATGAAATCTTCCCAAAAAGCTTTGGATTATGGGCTATTGTAAAAACAGATATTCAGCCTTTTCAATACCCTTGCAGAATTAAGAGTTTCTATCAAAATTAAATCTTATTCTTAGGAATTCAAAGAAGAATATATGTCGGTAAATATCATAAAATGAAGTTTGTTAGCTTTGGGTGAAATAGGGAGTATAAAGTGAATCTCTTCAGACCTCGTTTTGCAAGTCTTACAATTCAGTTCCATGTCTTCCATTTCTCTCTGTGAAAGCAGTGCCAAAACTGGATGAACTGGTTTCCATTGCCTCGTTCCCGTTTTTTGCCTGTCCACTCATGGACTATAAAAAAAAGCCCCGCAAACCCATCGGGCAGCTTCTGCTCTAGCTTTTATTATTTTTGTCTTGGTTTGCAATCGTTGTATTTGACTTGCTGTTATGATCTGTTTTGCTTTTCAGTACGCTCTCTTTTGGATGTCACTTTGGATTTGGTTTTATACTCTTGAATATCTGTATTCGATATTTTGACCTACTGTCTGATTAATGACTATTCTTTGGATTACGGGAGATAATTCTCGTTTGGCATCCAGGATAATTCTCACATGTGTGATTAATGGTATTGGAATTGTGAGTTACGGAAGGTACAGCCCCCCCCCCCCTCTATGCAGCAGTCCACAAAATACAGGGCCTTCCTCACCAACACCATCAATCAATTCAATTCAATTTAATTTATTTTTATATAGCACCTTTCACAGCATGGGTGTGATACAACATCATTAATAGAGGACAATACAAAAACAGGGAAAAGAAAAGACAAAGAAATTAAAGAAAGGAAGCCAGATGACTATGGAGCACAGGAACCAAAAACTCCCAAGTAGGGAACAAAAAGCTCTGGGCGTCCAAGGTCAACTGACTGCCCAACCCCCCTCGGCATGCTAACATTATAGGAAAAAGAAAGAGTGGGCTTGCTTGCTAAAAGCAGAGTGCAAACTTTGATCAAGGTCAAAGACAAAGTCCATCAATGAGTCAGTTCTCCTTGCCGGCCTGATATGGGAGTCTCTGTGCCCCGAACCAAAAATAGTATACGTGGACCGTAAAAAGTATCCCTTTCAAATTTAACTTGAACAGCTGATACAGACCACCTGCACCACTAAGCTAAAAATAGGATTACTAAATCATTAACTACTAAGGCACTTATTCTAAATGAAAGGATTTCAGACCTAAACATGCTCTGTCTGACAGAGACATGGGTTAAACCTAACGAGTACTCAGCCTTAAATGAAGCGATGCCTCCGGGATATAGTTATGAGCACAGACCCCGACTAAACGGTAAAGGCGGAGGCGTTGCAGCAATTTATGAAGAAACACTTCCAACAAAGGCAGTTAATAGCCTTAACTAATATATTAGACTCTATGGGTATCACTCAAAACGTAATTGGGCCTACCCACATCTGCGGTCATACCGTTGATTTAATCGTATCGTTTGGTCTTGATATAGATAATGTAACTCTACTGCCTCAGACCAGTATTATTTGTGACCATCATCTTATTACGTTCAATATTTACTTTGCTCAAAATATTATCCCCCCGACTCGCTTCTATGCCAAATGTACAATTACATCAAATACAGCAAGTAACTTTATTGATAATCTCCCTGAGCTATCGTATTTGACCAAAGTAATGTCGAATCCTGCCGAACTTGATAGTATTATGGATTGTTTAGCATGTACGCTTAGTTACACCCTTGATATAATTGCTCCGTTAAAAATAAAAAAGACCAGAGTAAATAAAATTGCTCCTTGGTATAATGACCACTTTTCATTCATTCATTCATTCATTCATTCATTCATCCATTAATTTTCCAACCCGCTTTATCCAATTGGGTCCCAGAGGTGTGAGGCAAAAGTGCTAACCACTGCACCACCATGTCGCCCCATAATGACCACATGTGTCTATTAAAACAGGAGACACGGAAATTAGAATGTAAGTGGCGTCAAACTAAATTAGTGGTGTTTGAACTAGCATGGAAAGAGGCTATGGGTAGCTATAGAAAGGCTCTTACTGCTGGTAAATTAGAGTATCTATCGCAACTGATTGAAACAAACAAAAATAATCCTAGATTACTATTTAATATGGTGTCAAAGCTGACTAATAACCACAGTTACTCAAAGTGTGCCTGTGTTATTTTCCAGTGACGACTTGAATGTAGTACTGTAAGTGATCTTCTCCTATCTGCTGACTAAGGCTGTGCCTCGCTCTTAGTGCTACTTAACCTTAGTCCTGCCTTCAATACTATAGACCATGCCATTCTCCTACACAGGCTTGAGCATACTGTAGGTATAAGGGGAGTGGCACTCTCTTGGTTTAAATCCTACCTCTCCGACCATTATCAGTATGTAAATTTAAATAGTGATTCCTCAGAATGTGTCAAGGTCAGATACGGAGTGCCACAAGGTTCAGTCTTAGCTCCCCTACTATTCTCACTATACATGTTACCTTTAGACCTAGTTATTCGTAAGCATGGAGTTAGCTTTCATTGCTTTGCAGATAATACACAATTATATACAGTATATCAGCCAAACCAGAAGATAGACAACAACTTCAGAGAATGGAAAAAAAAGTGGATGTCAAACAACTTCCTCTAGCAAAATCTAGACAAGACTGAGGTTCTTCTTACTGGCACTAAAGCCACCAGAAGTAAACTATCTGACATCATAGTCAATCTGGATGGACTATCTATTGCACCAAGTACTGCGGTTAAAAACCTTGGTGTTATTCTAGATTCTGATCTTTTGTTTGATGTACATGCCTCTAGCATTAGCCGTACTGCCTACTTTCACCTGCGTAATATTGCCAAGTTAAGAAACACACTTTCTTTCCAAGGCGCAGAGAAATTGGTTCATGTGTTTATTACCTCCAGGCTCGATTACTGCAATGTCTTGTTCGCCGGCTGTCCAAATAGGTCATTAAATAAACTCCAGCTGTAGTCCAGAATGCAGCAGCCTCACCAGAACTAAAAAATATGATCATATCACCCCAATTTTTTCTTTGTTACACTGGCTGCCAATTAGTTTTCGTATTGGCAACAAAATACTACGCTAAACTTATAAAGCTGTAAATGGTCTTGCACCGCAGTATGTGAGTGACCTCATTTGCAATTACATTCCAAATCGTACACTTAGATCTCTAGATGCAGGTCTTCTATCCATACCCAGAATAAAGAACGCTACTTATGGGTGAAGAGCATTTGCTCATAAAGCACCACAGTTATGGAATAAACTTACCATTAGGTAACTCAGGAACACACAATCTCTGTTTTCAAGTCAAGGCTTAAGACGTACCTCTTTAGCCAGTCTTTTGAATAATAAAATCCCCTTTGCTAAGGTGAATGGGAAATCTGGTGAAAGATTGGTGCTGTCGTCCTGCCACTCTCAAGTTGTTGGCGGTAGTTTGGTTTGGCGTCAAAACCCCTGGAAACCCTCATGTCTGTGCTTCCCTCTAGGTCTCTCTTTTAGTCAGGCTGCTATAGTTACTCTAGTACTGCCGGAGGTTAGGTTAGGTGTAGGGCAATAACTCTTCTCCATCTTCTCTTTTCCGAGCTGTTCCCGAGCCGCACCTACAGTACACCACTGAACCCTCACCTAGACTCCTTGGAGATAACTACACGAAACCAACTGAGACTTTTAAAACTAAATGGACTAAAAATAATGTCAATGTAAATGCAGGTTCATGCTCCCCGGTCGCCCAGAGGAGGATGGGGTCCCCTTCCGAGTCTAGGTTCCTCTCGAGGTTTCTTCCTGCCAGAGGGAATTTTTCCTTGCCACTGTCGCCACAGGCTTGCTTGGTGGGGTTCTGGCCGGTTAAATGTAAAGTGCTTTGTGACAATGACTGTTGTTAAAAGCGCTATATAAATAAAATTGAATCGAATTGAAGTCTGCACCCATGAAGTTACAGTTTGTAAGTCGCATCCATGATATCAGCCTTCCATGGGACTGAACCAGGACTCCAACTCAGATGGTGCCCACCGCAGGGCACCATCCGGCCATGTGGGAAGGCAGGCAGAGAGCATGGGTGGTCAGAACACGCACTGACACATTAATGGACAAGCATAGTTGATAAAAATGGCATGTAGAGCAGCACCAGCACCCTTAGTGTTCATGGTGTGTTATGTGTAAGTTGTGGGTACTGTAAGCTGTAAAGTGCCTTTTATGTAAGCAGGAGAATTTTGAAGTCAGTCCTGAACCTAACAGGAAGCCAGCGCAGGGAACTAAGAGCAGGGTTATGTGTCCTGCTCTTGGTGACAGTCCAACAATCTAAGCTGCTGTGTTTTCATTATGTTGAAAGGTGTAGTATTGCCTGCCTTACATAGAATGAGACCTACATGTGTCTGCTGCAATGAATGCGTCTCCCAGTCCCTCAGCTTGGTGCTCTGAATGCGTCTCCCAGTCCCTCAGCTTGGTGCTCTGAATGCGTCTCCCAGTCCCTCAGCTTGGTGCTCTGAATGCGTCTCCTAGTCTCTAAGCCCCAAGCCTGACTCTCAATGTCTAAATCTTCCTCTCTTGGCAAAGAACATAATGTCCCTCCTCTCATTCAGTCTTTTATCTGGTCAATTTTGACTTAAAAATGTCGACTCCTATGATGGACTAAGGTTACTAATTTATAACTATGTTCTGAAGCATTTCCATGATCAGTCACCTTGGCAACAATATTAAAATGATTGGTTTGACTGCTAAGTCTGACCAACTAAAAATCATTTGGCCATAAAACCAAGTCCATTTCTGTCAATGTTGGTTTTTGATATTTTACTTAAATATACACCATCTGTGCACAATAAGAAAAACAGGAAGCATCATGCCATGAGGATACTTTTTAGAATGGTCTTTCTCTCGACCATTCGTACATTTTCAGTTAAGACTGAAATTAAGTTGAGTCATTGTGGGCAAAGCTGATTACTACTAACTGGAAATAATTGCAAAACTCTGACTCTAAACATGCTAGATTTAATCAGCTTTTTATCTGGGTTTAATAGGATTTTGGTGAAATCTAACTTTAAAAACTCATTAAAATTTTAACTGTTCTAATTTTGCTGCTGATATACCAGACTTAATTAACGTAATTCTTCTGTGTGATTTTTTTTTTTAAAGACTTCTTGTTTTCATGCTTTCTTGTCAGAAGATTCTGCTTAGAACTAGTAGAACTTAATAATTAATGAAATCGGGATATATTAACAAATACACACCCTAACCCAAACCAATGCACACATTTTGATCGCAGGCACAGAGACCTAACCCTCCAAGCCAAACGCCACCCCCTATTCATCCGATCATTATGTTAGGACTTATGTCATTATGTCCTTTGGGGGCTTTCAGAAAGGAACATATAACAGAATCAGGGTGAATGGAATCCCTCCATCAGGCTGATGCAAACTGATATTTCAAAATACTATTAGTGTAACAGTATTGAAGCTATGGTTAGTGATATTCTTAAGATAAAACTCCAATGAAATATTGCCTGGGCCTGCTTTAAGGCACAGTGATAGCTAAGAAAACTTCATTAATCTTCATGAAAACCTAATTGGCAACAAATTTACAATCCCAGATCAATATGCTTTATAGCTATTGCTAGCTGGAATGTCTTCTTTGGAACGAGGGCCCACACGTGGTCTCTGCCCCAGCTCTGGATTCCATCCCCATTCCAAAGAAATGACACGCCAGCTCTCTTAAGGACTTCAGACCAGCCGATCTCACTTCATGAAGTGAAGACCTTTGAGAGGCTGTTAGTGAAATAGCTCTGATCCCTGGTAACAGACCATCAGGATCCCCTGCAGTTTGCAGGCACACATAGGGGTGGATGACGCTCTGATCTGCATCCTTTACAGAGTCTACTGTCATCTGGACAAAGCCGGTACCACAGTCGGGATCGTGTTCTTTGGCTTTTCCAGTGTCTTTAACACCATCCAGTCTCTCTGATTTGCGAACAAACTCAGCACAGTGCAGTTTGATGCCCATAGTACTATCTCCCACCATCCAAAAACATACTAAGATGACTTTGAATTACCAAATTGTCCATAGGTGTGTGTGTGCGTATCCTACAGTGGGTTGGCACCCCTTCCTAGGTTGATCACTGCCCTGTACCCACAGGCTCTGGACCCCCTATGACCCTGAATAGGATAAACTGGCATATGAAATGGACAGCATCACAGTATTCTGTTCTGTTTCTGGATATATTTATTTGTGTATGGTGTCCTCGTTAAATCTGTTTGCACTATGAGCACTGTCTATGCACTCTTTGGCTCTATATGCAGGCCACCTGTGCACTATGTTCTTGGTGCTGTATGCACCACTGTATGCACCCTGGGCTCAATTGGGTGTCACTTAATCTTAGTTATATTGTCTATTACATTATGAAAAATGATAATTATGTTTTGCCTCTTGTCCCTGGCACTTGTTTTACTTGGGGATACCACTGCTTTTAAGACACTACATTTATTCAAAAATTTTTTACATAATTTTTGTAAAGTGTTTTTTGCATTTATCTTTGGTTGTGAAATAGGAAACAACAAAAACCACTCTGTTGAAACAAGCCCATGAAATTTTTGCGTTGTGCAACATTAGCCAAGAAATATCAGGATGAAATCTAATTAGGAGTGTTAATACACTAATGAAGATGTCAGTGTGACATATTTTACATTTCATATGTAAATTCCGTCCATTTTCCAAACCGCTTATCCTTCTGGGTCACAGGGGGTCCGGAGCCTATCCCAGAAGCTACGGGAACAACCCAGGGTGGGGGTTCAGCTCATCGCAGGCCACACTCACACCTATGGGCAATTTAATACCTCCAATTAACCTCAACATGTTTTTGGACTGTGGGGGGAAACCGGAGTACCCTGAGGAAACCCCACAATGACACAGGGAGAACATGCAGACTCCACACACATGTAACCCAGGTGGAGACTTGAACCGAGGTCCCAGAGGTGTGAGGCAACAGTGCTAACCACTGCACCACCATGCTGCCGCCTCATATGTAAATTGCAAAATAAAATGTCTGGCATATTTACAGAGCACCTTGTAAATAATATCTACTGCATATGGGCTATAATGATGATAATAAAAATAATAATAATGTTTCGTTTTGTAACATGCATCTCTCATACTCAGTGCGCTACACAATAAGGAAGCAGTCAAAACAGAGAGATTATAGTAAAAACTAAAATAGTAAAAAGGTCAAGCTGGCAGTAAATCAATACAAAAGCAATATAATAGGAGCTTCAGGCAATAAAATTATGGGTCAGAAAAACATTAAATAATAGTCAAAGAAAATGGAAAAAAATTAAATTCAACACTAAGGGACAGGTATAGTATAAAGCCCCTAAAGGGGCATAGGTTATTTATCATTTTTTTACCGTATCTGGTGCTCACCAGACACTAATTAGTGCTCACCAGATACTAAAGTATTTGGTGGGCACCAGTTAGTATCTGGTAGGCACCAGATACTGTAATTTTTTACTTATGTCTCTTTAGCGCAGTGCTATTCAACTCATGATCCTCAGGGGCCGAATCCTGCTGATTTTCCAGCCTTCCTTTACCTGGTTGTCAGGTGTGAAGCCTCTGGCCAATCAGAATCAGTAATTATTAACCTAACTGTCTGGGAGAACTGAAAACAAGGCCT
>JAODKF010000044.1:10600788-10619691 GCA_026779585.1 Mormyrus proboscirostris
TCTTGGTCTGGATTTTTACTTTCTGTACCTGAACTATTCACTTCTGGAGGAAGGAGACCTGATGTAGCAGTTTGTGACAGAGAATTGAATCGGTGTAGTCCAGGTTAGTTAATGTCAGGTCTGACAAAATAGCTCAATTAACGTGTAGTCTTGACATGAGCCTGTTGCCCTTTCAGGAAATCTGACTGCATGGCAAAGTGTAGGAAACATTTCCATATAATCCAGGGCTGGGCAGGTGTGTATGCGGGGTTTTGAGCAGCTGTTCAAACCCAGGTGTTAGGACTCTTGAGCCAATCAGTCCTCTAATTAGTGACCTAATTAGGGAGTTGCAGTGAAAACCTGCATACACAGCGGCCCTTTGCCCATCTAAGATTTCCCACCCCTGATATAAGGCTCGGTTACAGTGTTCTATAGGTTAATGGGCAACACTTTATTTGAGGGGCTGCAAATAATATAATATGCTCTTAGTTATGTGTTAATTATCCACAAACTAAGTCTAAGTTATATACTGATCACACGTTCGTTCATCATTAATGAACTGGGACATCTTTTATCTGAAGCAGTCACTATATATTTGTTACTATATCTGTTAATTCTGCAAATCTTCGTGAACTACTGAACGAACAAGTGATATGAATAATGAAATACCGATCTCTTGTTTCTTTATTATTAATGAATCGTGATGCATCTTTTATCTCAAGGATCTACAATATTTGTTCATGCTTTGTATTTCAGTAATAACTGACTTACTGCTAAGCATTTGCGGCCCCTTAAGTAACGTGCTTACTGGTTAATGTCCAGTTAAAACTATGTGGGAACCACCGCTATGCGTGTGATTTTGCATGCTGTGACTGAATTTTGCTTTGATTCTGCTTGTCACTGTGACTCGGCCTGCCTCTGTGGGCTCAGATTTAATCATGAGCAGTTTCTTAATAAAAGCCTCTGAACCAAGTTTGACTTTAGGAAATGCTGGTCAGATCTGCACTCCAGGGGCTAACCTGATGTCCTATTGCAGTGTTTCTCAACCCGGTCCTCAGGCACCCCCATCCGGTCTATGTTTTGCTCCCTCCCAGCTCCCTGCCAGACAGTCCACGTTTCTGCTCCCATTATTGAGCTGGGCTGGAGCAAAAACATGAACTGTCTGGGGGTCCCGAAGGACTGGTTTGAGAAACACTGTCCCACTAGTTGTGCCAGTCTTCAAAATGCCTGTTCGAAACAAAATTTTAACATCAAAGAATGAACAATTTATAATGTGCCTGAGGAGAAAACTGTACTCAGAGATCAAATTCCCAACACCGGTTAGAAATGGTGCAATGGAAAAGATAAGGTCAGTGCAGTGTCTTGGGTCTTGTGTTCTGGGTCAGAGACAACTGACCTCATCAACTTTCCCTGCATGGGTGCAGGATTTTGCACGCTGAACGTCAGTAAGACACCGCAGAAGGCGGAGTGAGATGATGCAAATCACCGACTGGCACAGCGAGACAGAATAACACATATGCTGGGTGTTCTAGGGAAAGTGTGTGCAAGTGTGCGTAAGTTATGTCTGCGTGAACGGTGTCCCCATATGACGTGTCGCGGGGGACGTACTAGAGAAAGGGAGACATCACCACCCCTCACCGAAGAATCCCCCCTCCCTCAAAGTGTAATGTTGAGTGCAAGGCCACACCCTCTGACACTGATCAATGAGTCCTTTGGGAGAAGACAGCAGACCCCCCCTCCCCCCACCCCCGCTCAGCTTGCCGTGAAGGTTAAGCACATTTACAATCTAGGCTAGCAGAGAATAGCTCAGCCTTATGCCAGTTCAGCATCTGCAGGGCAAGAACAGGGCGAGGGGTTACATCAGCAGAGGAAGACACATTATGTGCTTAGTACAGTTAGTACAATTAACACAACACCGTTTCTGAATTAGTGCGGTAATCAGGCCCTCCTGCTTCACCATTTCAGCAGTCTGTGAACCTAATTTACCATTTTCTTAGAGTATGGTTTACTTGCAATAGATAAAAATTAGAACACAATTTATTTCCTTTTAAGAAATTTTACCTGTTCTAAGACAGTTTGAAAGAAAAGTTTCGCTAAAAGCCGCAGATGTGGTCATGTCTGTCTTCAATGTGAGACAATAGGTAAAAAAAGTAGCAGTCAATATGTTGCACAGCTGAACCAGTATGAAAATCTGTCATTTCACTGGTATGTATCGCAGGCTTATCTCTGCTTTAAGTGGCACCTCTGGGAGAGGAAATAATTACTGCTATTCATCTTTTTGATACATTTTTAATGACCTCCCCAATGTTTAATATTTCCTGATTTGAAAGTTAATTGCATTGAGAAGTTGAGTTTAGCCTGAAGACAGTTTACCATGCCAGCAGTTAGAATAACTTTTGTAATCTGCTGTTAACTGAGTTACAGCCGGTTTTTGGAGGATATCTTGTCTCAGTGGTTGCTGAGGACCAGCTAGCTGTTACCTGGTCTGATTAGTGTCTCTCTGTTCACATTGACACTCATACAGTCAGAATAAAGTGCTTGACGGTGATGCTGTGTGTTACTGACCCCCGCACTCACACCGGCACATGCAGTGTTACACCTTATGACCCCATTGTTCATTGTATGCTGCATAAACACTGTGTGAAGCTGCATTGCATAACTGAAGGTACTAATTGGTACACAGATGCACACACACACACACACACACACACACACACACATACACACAACACACAGTATCTTTGTGGGGTCCATTAATTGTCCAATTAATTTCTACGGGCATAATTCTAATCCCAGCAATGACAGCCTTAACCCCCACCCAGGCCTAACATTGCTTGTTAACCAAACAAAATACAAGACATTTGGTTATTTTAGATTTTTGGCTGCATTCACAAATTTTATAATAAAATTGAGTTTCCCCTTGTGGGATAAAAAGAATGTCCCCACAAAGTCAAAATATCAGGTTTTTATCAGATTGTGACATATACATGATATCTCTCTCTGTCTCTCTCTCACTCTCTCTCTCTCTCTCTCTCTCACACACACACACACGCACACACACAAAAACACTGGAGTTTTTTGTCTCTCCATTTTGTATTCTTCTACTGAGATTTTCACTTCCAACACACCATAATTGCTGTTATGTTCACATACATTGTTTGTTGTTTTTTAATCTGTTTTAAGTGCCTTGGGGCCAATAAGTTGGGAAGTGCACTTTGTAAAAATAAACATAACCAAACTAAATTGAACACAGCCAGCCTTGTGTGACTAGAGATCTATCAGTCTACTGGGGTTAGAATCATACAAATATATTTGTTTTATTTATCACGGCTTAATGCTGGCATCACTCCTTCACTGTATGAGTCCTCAAACACCATGTGCTCTAATACACTTTTGCTCTTTCTGTATTAAATCAATTGCTTGGTTCCCACTCCCCCAGCTATGTGCCCTGCCTATATGCCTTCTTTCTTCATTCCTTTCTATAGATATTGGGAAATACCTCACTGCATTCCCTTAATCTGCAAACCACCTTGAATATGATTTTTTTTTTATGTTCTATTACTTTCTTTAATGCAAATGAAATAAAAGGGAAGGTTTTTTCCTTTGTTTTTGAAAGACGTTTTATGAGGGCTGAAATCATTTGAGTTTCTGGAGTAGCCATAATGAATTGCTGTGTAAAACTTTCATCTCATGGTTACCTCTTATGTCCAAACACAAGAGAAAAAGACAGGTTTGTAACGATGGGATAAGGAGGACTGGTGTCTAAAGGTTTGTAGAAGACAGGTATGTGATCATAGCTTCTTGAGTTCAGGTATATATTTGTGGAATGAATAACACCAGACAATCAAAACAAAGACTCTCTCTTTGTCTAAAAACGCATATGAACTTCAGCAGAATTTGGTAGGGATTAATTAGGTGGTCTGGGAATAAGTGGGCTGTCACGCTTGATGATGTCTCTCTTCCAATCACATGTGGCATTTACCTGTCATTCAGCAACCTTTCCTGTCCTGTGAAGCAGTCCCGGGTGTCCAACGTACAAACCAAGAGTTACACGAGAATGAGAACAACAGAACATGGGCAGCAGCGACTAACAGCAAATGTCCACCTTCGGAAATTACGATAATCTTTGAGCCACATTGTGCATATGTGTGCAGGTATTCATGTTTCTCAATACAATGTTCTATCTTGAAGTAAAAGTAATCACAGCTTTTCAAAACCAAAGGTTTTAGTCAAAATCATTTTTAAATAAGAACACAGGAAAAGGTTTTCATTGGTTCTTCAAAAAACACATGGAGCAAAAATCCTGAGTTTCTTTCCAGCAGTTATTACAAATCAAACCATTCCACCACGAACATTCCCTTCTGAGAAAGACCACCATACATTAGTAACCTATGATATGAAGCAGTACATTTCAAGATATACCATGAGCATATGGTATCAGTGACAATGCATAAACTCAGCAACACAAAGATACAATTCAATATTTCTACTGAACCAGAGGAGCCCTGATTAGGTCACAATCAACTATAATGCAAAAGGCTCCCCATGAAAAAAAAAACTGGAGGGCTGGATTCATCAGCTGATTTGAGATCATTAAAATAAAGCTGGTAGATACCAGAACGCTGCATTTGAACAGATAAAATACAGACTCCATGCAAAAGTAGAAACATATACAATACCAGTCAAAAGTTTGGGCACACCTACTCATGGAAAAGTTTTTTGTACTATTCTGTACACATTTCAGAATAATTATAAAGACAACAAAACTATGAATAACACGTATGGAATTATGCACTGATGAAAGATATATTAAAAAATGATTTGTTGGAGCAGGGCAGCTCTCTGGGTTGGGACTCAGAAGATTGCTGGTTGAAATCCCTGGGTTGGCAGAGTGATCCCACCACTGGGCCCTTGAGCAAGGCACTTAACCCCAATTACTTCAGGGACTGTCTGACCCTACTGTCTCCTCTATGTTTCGTGAGGTGGCCTCTTGGGATGCTTGTCCTGAAGGAGGGCCCAGATATGCTGAGCACTCATTCCTTTTCCTTCACTTTCTGGTCAGCTTCCTCCAAAACTATTTCTACTGTGTTTAGGTCAGGTGACCAGGTCATGTGATGCATCACTATCCCTCTCCTTTTTAGGCGGCTTGGCGTGTCCAAACTTTTGTGTGGTACTGTATATTAAATTATATATTAATATATTTTAAAAGAATCATGTTAGTTGAATTGATGCCAAATGTACAATCTAAGGAAAAGAAACATCGTCTGGATTAATGCCAGGATGTTGTGTCAAACCTAAACCCATGTATTTATGGTGATGTCAGAATTTTCTTTTTGAAGGAGTTGGTCAGGTCATTTCAGAATATTTGCACTAGGCTCACCTCCAGGACTTATTTTGAGCAGCCTAGCTCTGGTGATCAGAACTGGCATATCGCAAACCTGTACAATGTTACTCAGCTCTACACAGTTCTACATGGCCGGCACAGCCTTACAAAGCCCTATGTAACTCTGTCGTTATACATATTTGTATTTTCATTATCACTCACACAGACATTCATCACCGTTGCTGTTTCTGTATATAATTATTGCTGTTAGCATTTTGTTTTGGCTGCATTATTGCTCTTTGTAGACATTCTGCAGACTCAGTGCTGCGCGATTGCTCTTGGCACTGCCATTGGTCTGTACACTGTTGCAGTTACTAATGATTATGTAATCTCATTGATGGACTACTGCTTTCATTGGCACAAACATGCACAATCACGCCGACCTTTTCTCTCATGCATGGTCTCCTATGGACACACACCAGCAAACACACTGAAAGGTTAACAAGCATGATGGACGATGCTGGATAAAGTTCTGAACATGGAGCATTATCCAGTGTTTCTGATCAATTCCTGAACACTGTAAAAAAAAAATGGGCGGCAACTGCTAGCAGCCAATGCTTCATGTTCCTCAGATACGGCGACCAAGTTAACCATCAGCGCGTCAGCAATCGAGATTCCCTGAATGAATAAATAAGCAGCAAATATTTTTAGAATAACAAACAGCCCACTGGAATGGAAGACCTTTGCGATCCCTCAATATTAGATTGCGCCCCAGTGATGTTCTCTGAAAGCCAGCAGTTCATCCCTGGGCATCCAGCAGCAAGGACTTACCTTCCAGTGCCAGACACCAAGGGATGCATTCTGCTGGGGGAAATCAGTGACTATCGCTGAGACAACACCAGGTCATTTTTCACGAGGGTTCAGATTAGATCAAGAGGATGAGAGTCTGAAACTTGTCATTGAAAATGGAGTCTCTCATTGTACGTTGCAGAAAAAAAGGCTGGATCAGGGAGTGGGAGCAAATAATCAGGCTTGTCAATGAGTCAGTGAACCCCTTTTTGTTTTTGTAGTATAAATAGTTCCATTCCTCTGAACAGTTTGGGACAACTTAATCCGCTTCAGTCACAATCAGGTGTGAATGACAGTTAACACCATATTTGCTTCACATCACAGACTTCAAATCAGATTTGGATGGTCCCCATGATCTCTTCTGAGAAATCAGCAGATGTCCAGTAAAGATAGATGAAGTAAAATTAATGATCTGAATTAAATTGTATATGAAGTAATACAGTTCTGAAACTGTCAACAAATGTCTAACACACATTTTTGTCAGTTTCATGTAACAATTACATATTGTGGCAGTGCAAATCTGGCATTTTGTTTATATTCTACATTGTGTCAGATGATTATTTTGAAAGTGTCAGTAACTGTAGTATTTTCATATGTGTTACATGTATTAATATATAGTTTATAATTTTGAATGTAAAATGTAACGATCATGAAACAAACATTAGCCGTGGTGCCCGGCGACTGAAATGGACGCATACAGTGTGGACTGCAGAGGTGGAGATGAACAGGAAGCAAGAGTGAGAAAAGGCAGAATGAAGAAGTGAAGAGTTCCGGGTCACAGTAAGCTGGGAGACGCCATTAGTAAAAATGAGGCAGAAGCAGCCATAGATGGGATGCTTGTGCAGTGAAGGACAGACAGACACAGACACACACGCGCACCCACCCATACACGCACACACAGAAATTAAGAGCAGTTCTGCGATTCCAGTTGACTTAACTGCATGTCTTCGGCCTGCGGGAGGAAAATGGAGCTGGTGCTACCCACTAAGCCATGGACAATTACTATCATCCACATCATCGTCATCATCTTCATCATCATCATGCCTTTTCTCCTTGAATAAATATGGCTTTCATCCCCTTTATTAATGGCTTCCTTTTCTCACATATAAATTTCTACTTTTTTATTGTTCTTTGATTTTTTTTTAAATTACTTTCTGCCCTGTCGTTATAAACACAAGTCTTATTGCTGTTTACCATTCAATTCCTACTATGCGACGTCAGTAACATGTCAAAAGTGAAAATGAATGAAGGTCATAAAGTCATGTGTGTGTGTGTGTGTGTGTGTGTGTATGAGAGAAAGAGATAAATATAACTAACATATAATTTAATATAATGTAATTTACATAATATAAAAGGAATATATGGGTTTTTAATAAATGAATATGTTTTGGCAAGACCTGATATTTCCTATATTGATAAAAGGGTCGTTATGGTTTAAGTAAACTGACAAAACACTACAAATGGGGACACCGGGAAGTAAAAAGAATATTTAGAGTGCAAAAGAGAAGGACAGAATTATAAAAAAACAAACCATAAGACAGTAAGAAGGAAAGAGGCCTTTGAATCCTTACAATGTCATAGCTATAATCTATCTTTAGTACCTCATTTAAGCATCAGATTATATTGACTCAATCCAAACTTAATCATCATGATCTACTGATCCAGGGTCAGACAATATACCTATAAAAAGGAAGAGTTGTCCTTGTACAGAATCGCACCAACAAACCCATTCCCATGCAGGATTTCTTCAGATCAGAGTGACCAGTTGCCATGGAGGACAGAGGGCTCCCATGTATCTAGCTCTCTCTGAGTAGCCTTCAGATCAGCCTGCCCATTCACACTGGAAGACAGACGGCTCTGCATATCTAGGTCCATCAGTGGCTTAACCCTCAGGCAGGTTGAGCCAATCCCGAGATCAGACTCCAGGCAGGGGTGGGGGGGTGTTCTGTGTTTTAGAAAAATCACCGGCTCAGAATACCAGCCCATTTCTGTAAGAAAGCTGAATTATTGCATTAATTCCATTGAAAAAGAAAAGCTGTGAGGCGAGACTACAGCTGCCTCATGCGATAATTGCTAACCCCAATTATCACTTTGGTTTTCAAAGTCCTCCCCAGGCTTCAGTGGGCACTGGGTACACGCCTGCTCCTTTTACCCGCCGTATTGGGCTTTTCGCACTCTTGAGTGAAACTCTGACCTTAATCTGGCCTGTTGCAGGTCTCACCTGCATGCTGAACCTGGGCCCCATTCAGCTAGTCCAGGCGAATGCAATGACCCAGATGATGTAATTCTTAGAGGCTTAGACCCCTCCTCGGGGCATGAAACCAGACTGATGCCACCTATGCCACCTCAATGACATATTGTTTGCTGGCAAGAGAAAAGATTAAATAAAACATGAATGAAAGGTAGTATCAGGTGAGATAAATACAACCTCTTAATACAAAAAGGTTGGTAAAATACCCAGTTAGCACCAAGGGGGAATCTCTTTGACTGGTTTTTATGTCGCAAAGAGTAATGAACAAATTCAGAGTGTGTTGGTTAGATTTGATATTCTACAGAAGGTGCTATAGGGGAGTATGATAAAAAAAAATAAACTGCTGTGTCTATGGTCACCTGGCCAGCTGGCTGGATCATGATAGCCTCTTGTATTTTTTTGCAGGCTTGCGGATTCCAGTTCCCAGTTCCTCCTTCTGCTCCTCTGCGTGGTCACTGGACTGGGACCCTTCAGAGCATGCTGGGACACCGACAGCTCCCAGGGTTACTGTGACCGTGAGGTGTTCCTGGTTTGGGCCTCTAACCCAGAGCTTCTGGGGCTAAGAGGCATCGGCGATGGGGGGCTCTCTCCTGCCGTTCGGGGCAGAGGAGGAGTCCAGTGTCTTGGTTGTCTTACCGGGGGGGCACTGCTCAGGCAGTTCATGTAGTGAGGGTTCATTGTACATTGCCACTGTAGGGGAAGGAGGGGAGAGGAAACTTAAGTTATTTGTTGACTTCTCATTCTTTCATCCATTGCCACTGAATAATGACGCTTTTCCACTGGCATAGGAACCAGGCCCTGCACCCCAAAGAGAAACTAGTTACAGCACAGTTCCAGATCTCTTTGATTTTCCACTGCAGAAGGGTTGGCTTGGTGGCATAAAATCAAAGAGGTGCTTATTTATTGCTCAGACAGTGCACATCATATTTTACTATGTGTTAATTTCCACTACCACATACCAGAGAATCGCCGAATTATGTTAGCATCAAACGATAGCGTCATTAGCATTCGCTTGCATATATTTGCATGCCATTCCGTTCGGGTGTTCTACAGTAATTTTTCAAGTAGGACGTTGGAAAGTTTCAAGTTCTGAGTTACCAGGAATCCATAAATATATTTTTGCGATACTCCTAATAATGAATAATATATAGAGCATGATTTCGAACATTTAGATGGTGGTGACACAACCAGCTTGGTTTGGTCAGGCTTTCGGTTATAGTCAGCTGGGGTACGGCTCGACCAGTTGACAATGAAAAAGTGTCATTAATTTACCTTAATACAGTTGGATATTTACTGAAGCAATAAGCGATAGTTATACTGTATATGTATAATTGCAATATTGCAAGACATTATGGTTTAAGTATCCTCTATGGAGAACGTCAGTTATATACAGAGGTGCAGTAGAAATATTTGATGTGGGCTGGGTTAGGATTCTATACAGGACATACCATCAATGACTTTGGGGACAAAATGGCCAGCACGCTTGGACTTTTTGACCCGATTTCCTTTCATGACCTGGCCGTCCTTGTTGATGCCGATGTACCAGGCCCTGCCAGACTGGGTCTGACGGTACAGCATGGACGAGTAGGTGATGTAGTAGTTCTCAAACACACTCTCCTTGAACTTGCACTCAGATGTGAAGTGTTCCTAGCAGAGACACACACAGAAAACACATGTGAAAGTCAAATCCTCTAATGCCCACCCATATTTAGGATCAAATCAGGGTTGAACAGAGGTAGGTAGTCCAGGTCCAGAGAGTGAAAGTCCAGACCAAGATCTTGTTTCAACCAACCAGTTGAATACTGTGTAACTGGGACTCTTTATACTCAACTGGTTGGTTGAAACAAAATCTTGGTCTGGACATTTATTCTCTGGACCTGAATTACTCCCTTCAAATACCACAGAGCCTGTCCTCACCTTGACCTCCAGGATCATGTTTTTTGTTCATTAATGCTGTATGTTTAATATACAAGCAGTCAAACAGTAGGCCAGCAGTACACTATTGTGGTTAGATACTATGGCGATGGTTATAGAGAAAGTAGGGCAGGCAGGGGGCTACAAAAAGCAGCCTGCTAATTTGCTGTCAGGTGGCCCCAATTTTATATTTTGTCGCCGACTGGGGGAGGGGGAAGGGGTCTTCCTTGGTATATTTTGCCAATCATGAATATATGGACTATATAATGCCATGGACTATTTAATGCATTGGGGGGGGGGGGGGCATTTGGCCCTCACAAGACTGGCCTAGTGGGGAAATTCGCTATGGCAATTTACAGACAGATGTAGACTATGGTTATAGATATATAGAATGCAGACCAGAAGTATGCGGCAATAAAGACACATACAATATGGCAGAAGTATATTCTGTGTTAGATATTGAGTTACGAATAGTAAAATTCTATGATGATATACTAAAATAGGTTGACTATGGGATTGTTCTTTATGTCTAAAAGCCAAGGAGACTTTATAGTAAAAAAAAAGCCTCTGGTTTCCTGTTACTTAAGACTCATTGGCCACGGCCTGACAATTTGCCCTGTGCGCCGAGCAGCCAAAATTAATTCCCACAAAAGGAGGAAGAAGCAATTTGCAGCTATCGTGTTCAGAATCCAGAAGCGATAGATAACTGTTTGTCAAGTGGATCTTACTGGACCACCCTCATATCCTTGATAGGATAAATGTCTCAACCCTTTCTAATGTTCAGATCTATTTCTTAGCATAACTTAATATGAGCCACCATACCTGAGTTTAAAACATACTGAAAGAAGTAGCAACAGGAAGGTCCTTCCTTCCATTTCAGTCTGCAACATTTTCCCCAATGAAATAACTGCAGCAAAAAGAACTTAAATGTTCCATGGAGACTGTTAAGGTGAGACTGACCTGATGCCACAGTATTACAGTGCTCTACTGCCCCACAGTATAAGAGAATTCTGTTAGAGAACTCCACTACACTACAATGTTGCAATTTTTGTACTTTACAGTATTATAGCACTCTACAGAATTTCAGCACTGCATTGCCTTACAGTATTAGAGCATGTCACAGTCCTACGGAATTGTATGAAGCCGTGAAGCTCATTAGCTCCCTAAGAAGGCACCACCACAAGCGCTTGCCCCACACCTCCCCTCATCCCCCAGCAAGCTTCCCAATTTCACTTTGTCCCAGGTGATACGTTCCTTTACATCAGGGTTCCCCAGTTCTGGTCCAGGACAGACAGTTTTCAGATTTCCCTGCTCAAACACCAGCCAATTGTCAGGTTTAGTAGGTGTGTCTGAGCAGGTGGGGAACCCTGCTTTACATGGGACTCACATCAGCAGGGCAGGAGTGAAGCATGCTGGGAAGGCACGCTAGGTGGCAGCTAGACTCACCTTGGTCCTGAGGCAACAGTGCTAACCGCTTACCATGCTACCCCTCACTGAACCCCACATTCAGAATGACTGTCAAATATTGCAATGGCGACCCCATCAGTCCTCATCAGATCTTATTCCAGTATCTTAAAATTATAAATCACAAGCTCATAACAAATATGAGAAAAAATACCAAGTGCAGGCATGTTTAAGTTCATGAGCTGTAGTGTTTGAGTAATGACTTCTGTAATGAGTAATGAGTAACTGTAGGTTGTGCCTGTGACTGCATGGGCCATGTGGTAAACTATGCCTCCCTTTGATCCAGTCTGCTGTTCAGTCAGTGTGTCACACATTTTTTCTCAGTGTGTTGTTGGGTCAGTGTGTCGAATCACCCAACAATGTTGGCTGGCCACTGTAACAAAATGGGGCATCTGTGGTTCTGGTTCAGAAATCCAAAGAAAAGAGGCCAAACTCAAATGCCGCAGAATAATTTTGCAAGCACAAAGGCAGCCATACTGTTTACATATTGTACAATACTTAATACACACAGCATTCTTCTTGTATAAAGCCATAAATCAAGATTAATCTCCTATGGCAAGTAGCATGCACCTACCATCAATGAAATTCTGATAAAAAAAAAAAATATCAGCTGTTTCTGTATGGCTTCCTTGATTTTTTTCTGTAATCACATCCTACTGGGATAACTATGGAGAACAGAGATACAGGATCTTACTGTTGAAAGGGATCAATTTCGAGAGGGGTGCATAGGAACATCAAAGGCAATGGATGGACCATGGAGTTTGGTGAAGACTGTCTTTAATAACTGGTGAAAAATTGGGCATCATAGAAACATTTCCAACATTTCCAAAATACAAGTGGCTGTCTAAAGTTGGTGGCAAGAAAGGAGCACAGTGGCCAACGGCAGCATTAGAGGAGTTTCTGGAAGGTTGTGGTTACTCCTTGTATATGACAACAATCTCCTACATTGTGCACATCTGCGGTGTGGAGCAGAATGACAAAATTGAGGCTTGGAACAGAACTGTATTGGTCTGGTTCGGGGCCCAGTGTGATAGCCATTCACAGGGTGCAAAATCTGTAGTGGTACCCTACGTGTTTGTGGTGGTCGTACATGCACATTGATGAGTTTACACAGCTACTCTTTATACCATCCTTCCTTTAGAATTCTATGCTCTATAAATCGCAATGATGCTTCCACCTGTATTATCTTTGGGGTGCATAATTATGCAACCAGGGTGCTATAATATTTTTCACTTGAATTTTGTTCAAATTGGAATTACAGTTGGATTTATCTTAACTTCTGGCTCTTCATCACAAAAGCCTGCAATTCCAATGAGGGTGTGTAAAATTTTTTGTATCCACTGTATGTGTGAAGTGCTCTGGGGAAGGGTGTTTAATTAGATTTAATTAAATAGAATTGAAGTGAATCAAACAGCTGAAAGATATTTTAGGTTGGAGAACACATGCATATGCAGAATCTGCTTTTTCACTTCAGGTGTGGGACGTGTGGCTTATACTCGTAAACATGGCTTAGTTCATGTGTTAGTCATTCACAGTCTGTAAAGTAGCTAAAGTGCTCAGAGTTATTTAATGGTAGCATGCATGCATGGGCTTGTAGGGTCTCAGTAATGACATCATCTATCTCCGCACTTGTATGTTATGCCTTTGCTAACTCCATAACATGACAGGTCCTCCATCTATGAGAGCCACTTTTGAATGTCATCAGGTGACTGTAATTTTGGTGACACCATTTCTACCTTCATCCGTCACATAGTCACAGTGAGAAAGGGTGAAGAATCTTTTTATTACTTTTTTTAATTGTGGATAGGAAACACAATGCTCTCACACCTAGGCCTATCAATGCTGTCAGACCTAAACCTCCATCTTCTTCATACTATCATACACCCCATGTTTGTAGGGCCCTTCCTCCTGGCTAGTTTAACTTCAATCTGTAGTTTCTTCAGCTGGCAGCTGCTGTGGAAATGTATGTGTGTGCAAAAGCTTTCTGATGTTGACGAGCAAAGGTTAAAAGACTACAGTAATAATATCAACTTAATGATAGTGACGGTATAAACACAGTAGTAAACTGTAATGTCTATGATCATCTCCTGCATGAATGTCTGGTTCTTACCCTCCCTGTTTCCATTTATGTTGATCACACTTATTCTTCACTACGACAGTGAAATGCACTAAATGACCACAAATGTAGGTTAAAAAAAAATTAAACAGGAGTGTCAGGTCTGCCTTGCTCTGTGGTAAATGGCTAAACAGCAGTCCTGCTGTGTTCACTGTCTACCCCCTCCCACTCCCCACAAGGGGGTTTCCACACAGCACTCAGTCATATAAATTGGGTCAGATATGGGCCGGGCCCTATTTTTAACACAGAGCCACATTCGCAGCCTCCTCGCAGATAGCCAGACCGCACCACACTTGCCCTTCCCTGTGATGCGACAAATCACATTTGCGACAGCGCGTTGTTTGCCACCACATTGGGTTTGATATGCACCAATGAGGTTGTCCGAAACATGTGATGTGAGGGGTACCTGTTTTAGTTGGGTGGGCTGGCCGTTCTCTGGGAGAGCTGGAGTTGGGGGAACTTATTGGCAGGGACGCCGCTAGAGATTTCGGGCCCCAATGAAAGCGTATCATATTGGGCCCCGCAACCCAGACCAATCAAATTATGTTCTGAACTTTTCAAGGCCTCTCACTTAGGACCCATTGAATCATTTTGACTTTCCCTCCCCTTTACAGCCCTTGCTTATGAGTAAAAGACTTGAGTTGAGTTGACCAAGGGTGGTGTGATGGATTAGTGGGTAGTACTGTAACCTCACACTCACATATATAGAGTTTTCCTACTGTTTTCTTAGTCCACAAACGAATTAGGTGTATCTTACAGTATGACGCCCTGATGACCATTAGTGGTCCAGAATGACCACATTTCTGCACTGGATGATGACTGGATGCAGTCCCCTACAGTGTAGTGTACTATGCAGGTAATTCAAAGTATCTTATATTTAAAGGCAAAGTGAAATCAAAATATTTACATTTTTTAAATTTATATTGAAAATAATAACCTGTATGAGCCTGAACTGTGCCATGTGTATTACAATCTCATGAGATATGGCACGGAAATGGCATCACCTGAGTTTCGGTGCGTGAATGGCGAATCAATGTTATTGAATGTCATTGGTCTTGCAACTTAGAACATCCATCCATCCATCCATACATATATACATCCGTCTTTGATAACCTTTTATTCAGTACAGAGTCACTGTAATCAGTTCACCCATCCATGCATTTTCCAGCTGCTTATCCATTACAAGTACAAGGCAGGAGACCACTCTGGATGAGATATCACGTGCATTCACACACCATGGGAATTTAGAGATGTCAGTTCGCATAACTGCACGTCATTGGACTGCAGAAGGAATTTGAAGCACAGAGAGGAAACACACGTGACAGGGAGAACATACGAGTTGCCCACAGAGCCATTGCATAGCCCACTGATTGCTTTCGGGAATTTTGAAATGAAATGTTCATCACAAGGATGAGAGAAGGTCATAACCTTTGAAAGCTTTAAGCCCTTCCAGAAGTGCAATGGAAATGGAAAAGGGTCACGCATTCTCGACACCGCCAAGATTAGACCATCCCACAAAATGAGCAAATGGATATTCATCAATGATATTTGCAAAGAGGTCACAACATGGTTTGGAGGCTCATTAGCTAAAATGGGAAACACTCCAGAGAACAATCTTGTCTTCTGTGCCACACAGATCTTCTGGGTAAGTCACACCTGGAGTTTGCGGAAAGCCACCTGACAGAGGGTTACGAGATCTGAAATTAAATTGGAGCTTGTCGATTTGATAGTGAGGAATGCATAAAAGTTGTGCAAACTAAACTACAGAACCACAAAGATGCCTAATTGCAAGGAGAAAAACCCTTACATTTTAATCTGTCTTCCTCTCTCATTTTCATTCCATTCGGGTTTACATAAATGGTGTTACTCATATGTGTCACAGCAGGTGAAATTTATGTATAAACAGTAGCTTAATTTAGTCCAAAATAGCTTTATTTAAGTCACACTTAATTTTGCAGGTTTGAGGCCTCAGTTCCTCTCCTCCAACACCTTATACTGTACTTGTCTGTCATCGTTCTCCTTCTCTCTGTCCCCCCCATCCTGGTCAGCAGATTGGGGTGAGGAGCTTTTTCCCCACTTTGTGATACAAAATGTGAATGTTGTGCAGATGTTAGGGTGTGCACATTTTCTTGTTATCTCCAGATAACCTTTATAATGTTGAGATCAATAGAAGAATAAAATGTCGTGATTTCATGATAACAATAAGAAAAAAAATAATGATGATGTGTGTCCTCACTGGACATCTGTATGTTTTTCACAAATGATGTACAAATTTTTAGTCATTCTGTTATCTGAAATGGCTTGAAAATTAGTGCATACTGCTGCCTTAAATGGTGAAAAAAATCTCCCCAAGGATCATGCCCCTAGACCCTTAAGGTGTCTAGCGTTTATTTATTTTTTTTGTACAGGTGCTAAGTATGCATGTGCAGTACCCTTGTATATGAATACTGTTGTAAGCAGACTGTGGTGATGTTGGACCGGGCATTTGGGTATCAGACAGCTTTAAGTTTGACTGTGTCTGTCTGCCCCCAGTTCAGATGATCACATGGTTCAGCAGCTGGGACAGCTAGTCCTTACTGTTCATGGGCAGGTACACCCCTGCTTGGGGACTTACTGAGGTGTAGAGGTAGCCTTCGCCATTCATAGCCAGGTACAGTCCTGTCTTGGTACCCTGGATGGCCACAATCCTCAGGCCCACAGGAATCACGTTGAACTGTGCTGCCAAGAAGAAAAAGAAAAGCAGAAAGCAAGAAGTATGTAGTATGTGTTATGTAGTATGTAGTATGCAGCATGTATTATGTAGTATGCAGCATGTATTATGTAGTATGCAGTATGTATTACGTAGTATGCAGCATGTATTATGTAGTATGCAGTATGTATTACGTAGTATGCAATATGCATTATGTTAATCTTTGGACTACAGGTCTGAGAACAAATATTGTATTGATCTAATTGCCTGTCATGACACAGGAGTTGATTTGGCTGGATTAAGAGGCCTGTGCTTTTAATGCCCCTCTGTGTATTATGGAACTTGTTAGTTCAGAACACCTCTGAATACAGTGTGGTGCCACCCTCTGCCTTGCAATGCTGTTGAACTGAACTGAATTACACTGATTTGAATGGGACTTTGAAACAGAGAGAGAGAAACATGGACAGACAGACACAGAGAGGGCCATTTGCCACCCAGCTTTAAGGTATAATTAGTGGGACAATGGCAAACACATATTTAAAATTTTACACGGGCATAAATATGAAGGGGCATCACACACTGACATGCCCAAAATGGTTGTGATGCAGCAGTAGATGATATAATATGGAATTAGCTAGTATCTTAAGACTCTTCATATCTGTGCTCCATTCTTTTAAATACATGTATAAAAAGAAAGTATTTAGGTTTCAAAGCACACAATGTAAATCACATCCACAATTACAGTAAATTATATTACAGAACAGTACAATAAATTATACCCATAACAGTAAATTATACCCACAACTGACAATGATAAATGTCTTCCTTAGTACTGCATTTAACTGCACCATTAAAGAAATAATCTCTTACGATCATTCACTGCCTTGTTGATATATCTCCAGTTGGGTGCCCCATTTAGTGCTTGTATATCTGTTTTAAAGAGTATTGACCCTGGGAGAGGCAGACAGATGGACAAACTGACAGCTGAGACACTGGGTGTTTCCAAGAATGTAAAGACTATACTTCCAGTATACTGCCAGTCTTGCTGACTTGCCTTCAAATAATGAACTTGATGAGCATGGGATTGGTCTCTTTTGATGAAGATGCAACCAATGTATACTTGATATTTGGGCCAGGGCAAGAACAATATTCGGGGATTTTTATTGTCCTCTGTACTTCTGTTTTTGAGTGTTGGAATTATACTTCAGCAATTGAATATGATGCAAAATGGGTACATGAGAATTCAAGTACAGTTAAGTATGCATATTGAAAAACACCCACAGACAAGCAGGGAATCAGACTTACAGAAGCAGCTACTCTCATCCCGTGTGCCATCCATTGTGCCATCAGGTAGCATCTGGAGGTAAAAGCCATACTGGCAGTAGAGACGAGTCACGATGCCTTTGAGCTGGGGCTCTGGAGAAGGAAGGACTTTGGTTAAAAACGTTGCTTCTGAAGTTATTCCAGCTCATAACGGCCCCATTATATGTAAAGCAATCCTCCAGCGGTTCCTCGCCACTGATTGGTGCTATCATCAATGTCATTGTAGCCAGAGAAATCGAACGACAGGAATTCTGTCGGCCAACGGGGCTGTAATCTTGACAGATATATGGTGAGCAAAGCCTCCCAGGGTTACGCGCAGTATGCAGGAGGAGCAAAAAGAAGTTTGAATGTTTTATGAATAGGGCTCTGCTTGCCAACTTTATTCATTTAGAGAATGTCTTTTGTTTACTCAGCAGCCAAAAAGCTGTTAATATGAGTTCCCTGGAGTTTGTGTCCCTGGTCTAAGGACACATAAATTTTGTTCAAGGTGGCAGGAGAAGCCCACAGGGCTAGCTCACGTCCAGGGCCAGCTTCGAACAGGGCACTTATCGTGGGGGAGGAACATGACAAAGACTGGAAGGATTGTCAGAAATGCTGTCACTGTAGGGACACTGTCAAGGTTTAAGGACGAATCGGGATCCAGCATCAGGATTCCGCCCGGAGTCTGCTCAGTACAGCAGAGAGAAATACTCCTTTGACTACGGTAAGACCCCTGCTTAGATTTTGTCTGTACCAGCATAAGTGGTCAAGAGTATAGCTAGTGTTTGCTGTGAGTAGTTTCTGCTTCTAGTAGCTTCTAGTATCATCTGTCAGTGCAGTTTACTGCTGTAATCACAGCCTCAGTTTGAGGACGCGCAGTCAGTGTTGGCTTCAACATACACGAGTATGTACTTCCTCCCCGGGTTGCTTAGATGTGACTCAGAGTGTTTTCCTGGGATGTGAGAGATGTGTATCGACCTTGGCTTCATTTAGGCTTCATTTGATACCTACGCGCG
>JAODKF010000044.1:10619701-10644761 GCA_026779585.1 Mormyrus proboscirostris
AAAGTCCTGACTAAATGTTCTCGAACTCTTGTCACGGGCGGCACTGAGACACGCAGCAGAAAATCAACAAATTGATCTCGGGGGCCGAGTCTCCAACATGCATCATTTCTCTAAACTGACATTCAGATGTGCACATTCCTGAAGGAGAGGGGCATTCTGGGTGAAGGGAGCTCCAAATATTTCATTACAGGAACCCTGAGAGCTGCTAGCTAGTGAGCGCACATATGAATATACTCCCCCACAGTCACGCACGCATGCTCTTGCTCGCACTATATTGATAAAGGTATTTACTGTCAAATAATGAAACGGAGGCCAGAACTGGGTGACTGCTGGAAGAGGTGCTGATGTGGCCAACAGGGGGGCACCAACCTGTGGTCTGTGTGGGTCCCAGTGCCCCAGTGCCCCAGTGCAGTGCTGGGGACACTGTGCTGTAAAAATAGTACCTTCCTTCGGAAGAAACGTAGAACCGAGGTCCGGACTCTCTGAGGTCATAAAAGATCCCTGGACATGTGTCGAAAGAGTAGGGGTGGTACCCCGATGCCAGTGGCTGAAATTGCCTGTTGTGCCCCTTTCAAATCCAGCCTCCTAATCCTCCCCTATATCTAACTGGTGCATTCTCTCCTGCCCCTTCAGCACCTTACCTACCGCGTGGTGAGCGTACTGGTGCCCAATGGCTGCTGCCACATCATCCAGGTGGGGGCTACACTTTGTAGCGGTGGATGAAGTGGCTCCTCGTCAGTTCTGTAAAGTGCTTTTGGTCTCTTGAAAAGCGCCATATAAATGTAACGTTCATTCATGTTTAAGAAGAAGACTGAGAAGTTGAGAAAGGCAGAGAGAAAAAAAAAAACAAAGCGGAGGAAAATTGGTAAGATGTAAAATAGCCAGATTTCTGCTGAGAAAGAGACGGAGAGACAAACTAAGGGAGTATTTATGCTTCCGATCCAAGCTATGAGAAGCAGTATGAGAGAAGACAGGATGGGATAAAGAGAAATGAATGAGGACGGGATGGGATGTAAAGGAATGAAAGGAGATGGGATGAGAAAAAACTGAAGAGAGGCCAATAAAGGAAAGAGCATGATTTATTCATTCTCTGTGTTGTATCTACACAAGGGATCAAGTCTGAACGCAGAGGGCAGATCAGAAAAAGGAAGTAGGGAGGACAGGATGGGAGAAAAAAGCAGAGTGAAAGAGAGGACTGATGAAGGGAAGAGCGTAATTCATTTGCTCATGAAGTCACAACCCTGCAAGGCGTCTGGGCTGCGCACAGAGGGCAGATCAGTTTGCACTGCTCCTGCTCTTCATTTACACCCTTCTAAGGCCAGGGGATAATGAAACTGAGCTCCACTAAGCTTCCCCCCTCTCTCACACCCCCACACATCAAATAAAAAGATAACCGCTACTCAAATATGCAATGAATTTAATTCATTAACACAATCGGTGTCCGCTCGCCGCTTCCTGTTTCTGTGATGATTTTTTTCTGCAAACTCACTTTGTGTGTGTGAGTAATGTCTGCCCCTTATTGTCTGTATTCACCCATCCCCCTCTTCTTGTATCTATCTATTTTGATCTCAACGTATTAGAGCAGTGTTTCCCAACCTGGTCCTTGGGGACCCACAGTCGGTTCACATTTTTGCTCCCTCCCAGCTCCCAGTCAGGAGCAAAAACATAGACTGTCTGTGGGTCCTCTGTTAGAGAGAATTATTGCCACCAAAGGATGGATGGATATAGCACTTTGTAGGACCCACCTGCCACGATAGCAGCACTGAGTCTGCTGGATGAGATGGAAGAACAGAAAGGATCAGAGACCACTCCACCATAAAAATCCCTCTAGATCCCCCCTATTCAAATCTGGCCCTCGATTCCAAATCCAGGCCTTGTTTTCAAGTCTTCCAGGTAGTCAGCTTAATAATTTCTGGCTCTAATTGGCCAGAGGCTTCACAACTGGCTTTCAGATAAAGGAAAGCTGGAAAAACAGCAGTGCTCGGCCCTTGAGGACCGTGATTTGAATAGCCCTGCTCTAGATTTTTCGGAGTTTTTTGACTTCACTTGTCGATTCTCCACTTCAGCTCACCTCTCACATTTACAATGGGAAATAGATCAGGTGACTGGGGTGACCATTGATTCAGTGTTCAATGAAAATCTGTCGCAATAAAAAAATTGTGTTGGTTCATCTCATCACAAACCTCAATAAAATTTAGCAAACCCCAGCGGTTTGATATTTTGGAGACTTGATAACCCCAGAATGTAATCAAGTGCTATAATTGTCCAGCTGTGTTCCTTCAAAACAGTTTTGCCTCTCAAACCATCCTCCAAACTGTGCATGAAGGCAAAACAGGTTTGTGTTCACTTCCAGGCAGATTAATCACAGCTGCAGATGTCCGAGACCTGTTAATTATTACTTTAATAGTGGAAATGAGGATTCTCAAAGCATGTAGCTATTTTTATAGCCTTTGCCAGATTTATGTAGGTCAACAACCTTTGGTCTAATTTCATTTATGTATTCTGCGGTCTTACCCATGTTGATAGATGACTAAAGTGGTCTGGCCTAAACCTCATATTTATACCAAGGGGGAACAGGAAGTCGTATATCACCACCTAAGATTTCATAAAAAATACAGACGTGCTTGTAAAAAGTATAATATATTTTTCTTAATTAAATAATTTGTACATGGAAATGTTTCAAGGTGCCAGTAATTATGACATTACAATTGTATGTTTTGATAATAAAAATAGTTTTCTTATATTTACATTTGCCTCAGTGTAAGGTTAAATTTCTCTCATACTGTAATATGAGTGCGAGAGCAGGCTAATGGACAATAGAGACATTTTCCTCTTTTTGTCATTTTTGCCAAGGGTGCCAATAATTGTGGCGGGAAGCATATGACCTGTGTATGTAAGCACTGTCCTTCTAAGGCAGTCCCAGGGAGTTCAGCTTTATACCTGGGATACCAAGCAGTGAAGCACAAAAGTGCGCCATTTCTGAGGGACTCTGAGCCGCTGGGCGTCCCTCACTGCCTTGGCACTGAAGTGCTGAGCTGGCAGCTCTCTCGCTCTCTCTCTCTCTCTCTCTCTCTCTCACACACACACACTCTCGTTCCCTTTCTTCTCACTTTCATCTGTCTCCTCTATGTTTTTTTCTCTCTCCTTCTCTATTACTCAGTCTCTCTGCTTCTTTCCTTCGTTCTCCTTCAGCAGTGACACATTGGTCCTAATGATAATTAGAGCATTCCAGAAAGATCTCTCATCCTATAAGAAAAGAAAAAAAAAAAAAACGTAATCGACAGACATTTGACGGAAAGCCAAGGAGAAATAGGGCTGTTTTAGTTCTCTCCCTTTATCGTTTCCCCCTCTCTGATTGGAGGAGTCTTCTGTTAGCTAAATAGAGTTTATTAGTGTGATGTTGGGAGCCTGTTTACCGGTAATGTAACATCGCGCTTATTCCAAAGCCTGCCGCCATGTATTGCTCACCTCAATGCGCGTGATCTGCAAACGGTTGAACTTGCTACATGTCACATTCTGTTACATCCAGACATCCCTAATTATTTACTATATGCCATAAACAATTCTGCAAAATTCTGGCTCTTAACCCTTCGTTGACTATAAGGAGGGGGATTCATATTCTGTTCATCAGTAATCTCACACATCAGTACCCTGTAATTAGTCTCTTTAGCTCGGGGCTCTTCCTGTGTTTTTTACAGCCATAAATTAGCCTCAAGGAGGAGGTGTTTTTTAAGCATTACGCTTTCTCTAATTACACCCGCTGTTGAGAGTAACTGGGCAGGAGTGATGCTGTGACTGAGGCATGCAGGTGCTGATGACGAGCAAAGAGGCCAGTCTCTTCTTCCCGATCTAGTAGATGTATTTGTCCAAAGAAACATGCAACTCAGGATAGAAGAGCCGGATCAGTCAGTGCTCCTGGAGGGCCTCGTGTTGAGGGCCTCATTGAAGATCCAATGGTCATGTCATTTGAACTCACAGCTTTGCAGATACGGACACACACGCATAAGCGATGGAGCTGCACACCACCCTTCTGATGTATCAGCAGAAGAAGAAATGAGTAAGACTGAGTTAGAGTAAATTTGGTGATTGAGGCTAGATCAGGGGTCTCCAACTCCGGTCCTGGAGAGCTACTATCCAGTAGGTTTTCTATTTTACTTGGCTTCTGATGAGCCACACCTGCTCCTGGTATTTACCCAAAGACAGGTGTGGCTAGTTAGAAGCCAGGTAGAATAGAAAACCTACTGGATAGTAGCTCTCCAGGACCGGAGTTGGAGACCCCTGGGCTAGATGGTGAAGCCCTGGACCTCTCCCGATCCCACAGTCTTCCACTTTTCTGGTTGACTTCCACCATCTATACAGCCACAACCTGCCCCACCAACGGGAAGCCTAATTATGACAGGTGAAATCTTTGCTGTATGAAAGAATGGTGATCATGTCGCTACTCCAATGAGCAATCAACAGCAGTTGCTAAGCCAATGAGCATTAAGAAGCTGAGGTGAACAACAGGAAGTGCGAAAGGCTGAGCCAATGAGCAGCAACTTGGTTGACTATGGCTTTGGATGGATGGAATTAGATGGGTAGGTTTTCTTGCACACAATAACCTTGTTTCTGGATGTTTCTCAACTGTGGAGTCATTACAGATGCTGCTGATTAAGGAATTCTCACACAAGCCAAAAACGTTAAATTGAAAGCTCAGTGGTTTCTGTGACTTTTAGGGTACAGGTATGTTTGTTAGTTTTCCTCTTAACCCCCATTTAAACTGTGGGATGTTGTGTCAGGTGATATACTATATGTACCAGGAATGCCCAGTTAGCACAGGGGTGCCTTTTATTTGCAATAACAGAGTTAACCAGAGGCTTCTGGGTAAATGATGTAACACGTGTCAGAGGTCTGAGAGACAAATTGGCGAATGCTGCAGTCAGCGCAGCGGCTAACGTAGGACTGATTTGTTTGGTTCCGGCTTCAGGTGGACAGTAGCGAGGGTTTGTCTCCCACTGAAATGTGGATTGTTCTGCTGACAAAGCAGGGCAGCAGTGTCCCCCTCCCCCAGTGCCACCACAGAGGCCAA
The DNA here is from genome assembly GCA_026779585.1 of Mormyrus proboscirostris. Taxonomy (NCBI): domain Eukaryota; kingdom Metazoa; phylum Chordata; class Actinopteri; order Osteoglossiformes; family Mormyridae; genus Mormyrus; species Mormyrus proboscirostris. The sequence continues at coordinate 10,624,770 of JAODKF010000044.1, forward strand.
ACACAAAGAGAACAAACGGCACCTGAGCTGCATGTTGCAGCTAGGATCCAGTGCTCCGATTCCCCCACTCAGCACTACTCCGACCTGACTCTTCTTCACAGTGTTAGCGGGACAAACAGCTTGTCTGGAGTCTTCCTCACAGTGCTAACAGTGCAAGCAGCCCATCCAGGGTCTTCATCATGGAATCCTCCTCCACAGCGTCACCATCACAGTTCTGAATCCAGTATCTTCATAACAGCATCTCCTCCACGCCGTCTATCTCGGACTGCTGACTTCATCGTCTTTCTAACAGCGTCTTCTGCACAGTGTCTGAATCACAGCGCTGAGACGATGAACTGTGTGTTCCCTCTCTTCCTGCCCAATGTAATTATGGGTTAACTGATAAGTTACCCAGAATGGAGCTCACCTAACTTACACTGCATGCACTCACACACTCTCGCACACATACCGCACGCAAAAACTCGCACACAATGAATGCAGCACATAATCTTTTCCGGCTAAGACTATCTTCATACCTGTATGCTTGTTTGTCTCATATAATTCTTACAATGGGAACCCATTTCCTCCCCTGTTCCCACTCCCTGGTTTATTTCCTGCCCCGTAGAGGTTGTGCCAAATGTGTCCTTGTCGAGTCTAATCAAAATACGCACTAATTCCATTTCAGCTGTGGACCATGAGAAGTTAGTTTAAACAGTCATCTACATGCAGAGCACTGTGCCACAGACGACCAAAGGCAGGTATGCATGCTACATTAACACAGTGCCTCTGCTCTAAGTATTATTATGACCAAGGTCATGATAAGGAGCCCAGTTTGTGGTCTGCTGTGGAATGGACCAGCCCAAAGCTCTGCTGTGTTGGTCTGTGAAATAACTGAGACATCTAGTTGCAGCTCTATACAGCAATGAGGCCAGCGCGCGTCTGCCAAAGGTCACGTCGCCTCTGATTTTAGTTTAGGGGTAATTATATGTCATCTGAAATTTGTTCTTTTTTCTTTGAAAGCTTCTCCTGAGGTTTATGTCAGCCTTCTTCCTATCTAGCCCTTGGAATGAGAACGCAGCCGCACACCAACCTCCTCTCTCTAATTGTTTGTTTTTTTTCGGAGGTAATTCTTAAGAGATTACAAAGTGAGTCCAATCTCTTTTTTTTCATTACATAATGGCATAAGCTGCATCTAAGCCATGCTCCTATCAGGGAGCATTATCAAGCGCGACCTGGCCCAAAGATTTAATTGAAAACGGGGACACATGTAGACCAGCGTCCATCACACCGATGTCCTCGACAGACGGAGATAAGGTCTCCAAGGTGACCAGACTTTTTGGTTAAAGTCTGATTGGAGAACGTGGTTTGAGAATACTGTGTCAAGAATAGTGTGTTAAAAATACTGCATGAGTACACTTGGTGAAAATACTGCGTCAGAATACCAAATGAGATTCTCATGCGAGTCAGATACACTGAGTCAGGTACTATGTGAGATACTACATGACAATACTCTATTAGATACAAACTGACCGTACTGTGTTAGAAACTACGTGATATTGTTGTATAAGTACACTGAGTAAGAACATGTGAGGACACTGAGTGAGAATTTGCTTGGCCAAGTACTTTGAAGTTGCAAAACAAGCCTTTGCTTCGTCATCATAATTTTTACTGTGTTGAGTTTGTTGTCTCATGTTTGAATTTCCTCTCTACTGACTAAGAAATATCAAGAGCACAGAGGCTGCAGTCTTGCGTGGCATAATCCGGGCCGTGGCTGTGTGTGAATGTATTGGGCAGGGCCAAAGTTAGGGGGGTGGGGGCCCCTACAGAATGACAGAGCAAACATTTTGGCCCCTCCTACAGCCCCCTTGGTCTGCCAAAGTAAGAAGTAAGTCCAGCCTTGGTATTGCGGAAGCTAGGTCAAGATAACAAGCTATTTGGTTTAATGTGCTGTTAGTGTAATTAAAGGAGGAAACACAACTACTGTACTTAGGAAACATGCTGTTCTGAGTTTTTCACGTAAAAATGTGAAACCATAGCTTTTGCTTTAGCTAACTCACATAAACATATTTTCTTACACCACCGGTGAAAGGAAAGCCACTAAGGAAGCTAAATTTGCAGGATTTTGTTATTCATTTCTATCCAGCTGTCCCAGTAGTTTTCCAAGCTGGCTAACTCTCCAATGATATGGCTAGCTTTTCTGGCCGCGGGTTAGGCTAACTCTCCAGTAATAAAGTTAGCTGGCTAGCTGTCATGACCTGAGCTGGGTTAACTCTCCAGTGATAGGGTTAGTTGTCATAACCTGAGCTGGGGTAACTCTCCAGTCATAGGGTTAGCTGTCATGACCTGAGCTGGGCTAGCTCTCCAGTGATAGGGTTAGCTGTCATGACCTGAGCTGGGGTAACTCTCCAGTGATAGGGTTAGCTGTCATGACCTGAGCTGGGGTAACTCTTCAGTGATAGGGCTAGTTGTCACAGCCTGAGCTGGGCTAGCTCTTCAGTGGCAAGGCTAACTGTTCAGTTGCAGAGCTGGATTTCCAGTGATAGAGCTAGATGTCCAGTGGTAGGCCTAGCTTTCATGGCCTGAGCTAATATAACTCTCCAATGATATGGGTAGCTGTCTAGTGGCCGGGCTGCATCTCCTGTGATAGGGCTAGATGTCCAGTGGTAGGCCTAGCTTTCATGGCCTGAGTTAGGCTAACTCTCCAGTGATAGGGCTTGCTATCCAGTGGCAGGGCAAGCTGTGCAGTGGCAGGGATAGCTCTCCTGTCATAACCTGAGTTGGGAAAGCTCTCTAGTCGTACAGCTAGCTGTCCTTTTCTGCAGCATCCTCCCTTCAGTCCTCAGCTACAGTCTGGGAGTTGGCGCTGGGTGCCCCTGATGGGCTCTCACCCAGCTGGAGGAGTCAGGCTGTGGCCCCGCCTTCCCTGCAGGAGCCACACTACACCACGCGTCTGATCAGATGTTATGGAGTCAGCAAGCGGAGGTGTGGACCTGACAGTCACCCTTCCGCAGCGGCTCCCGATGACCTCCTCACACACCTGCAGTCCATTTAAGATTCACGGCACACAGCACTTTCTGTCACTCAGTCAATACGGCCGACAGATGAGTGCTGAGGTATTACTAGAGCAGGCAAGGGCCCCTTCCCTCCTTTCCGCCTCTGCTTCTTAACCTGACAAATGTCCCCATATTAATACTCCATGCACACATCTCTTCTGCCATAGCTATACAATGGCCTGTGTATGTGCTTTTGATATTTACTGCATTGACAAGTGTCAATTGCAAAGGCTGAGCAAGGCAAATCAGAAACTGAAGGCAGGGACGTTATGGCCATTTTCCCAGAGCCAATCAGCTGTGAGCAAATGTTAACCCTTGAAAGCCTTGCTGTTTCAAAAGACGGCAATCATTGACCTCCTGATCGCCTAAATGTTAATGTTCATTCTGAGCTATCTTCATTCAGATAGGACAGTGAAAATGGTTGGTATGGTTCACAAGTTCAAGCAAGACTAATGAAGCAGGAGATATTTGCATTATTCATTTGTTCCACCTGCTGGAATTATTGCACTGCCTGGCTCATTCATCTGGTTGTTTTTACTGAAATAATTTAGGTTGAGAGTTCAAACAGCAGTTTGCTTGCTTCAGGTTAGAGCCTTTAGTTTTCCATGCTTATGGCGAAGGTGGAGTTTGAAATTTAGAGATGGTGTGTCAAAGAAGAGAGGCTATAGGACAACTTAGAACATCTGTCAGAGCCATATATGGTTTCAGAAGCAATTACCAGAAGTGGAAAATTCAGGTTCAGAAAGTACAAATCCAGACCAAGGTTTTGTTTCAACCAACCAGTTAAATATAAAGACTCACAGTCACAGAGTACCCAACTGGCTGGTTGAAGCAAAATCTTGGTCTGGATTTATAATTTCCAAACTCGAACATTCCACCTATGGCATTTACTCCCTCACAGTACACTTCAGATGTCCCTGAGCAAGGGGTATGGGGTAAACAGTGGCAGTACCGTGCAGGGATTGTGAAGGAATTATTTATTAAGACAATGGAAACAGCCAGGGCCTCAGGGATGGCTAAGTACCTCCCCGGAGAGTGGGTGAATACTATGAATGTAAAAAGGATTTCTGTCGCCTTTCGTCGTCATATTTCTTCTCCAGGCCCCAAGGACCAGACACAAAATAACTGAATAGATAAAATGACAGATCATGCATGGTGGTAACATCACTAGTTCTTGACATCCTACACTCTTTGCCCCATCATCAGATGCCCCTTCTAATCTGCTTGGGCCTGTCGCTGTGTTGCCTCGCAGTATAAGATCTGTAGCATTCTCACCCTGATTGCCTGTTGATCAGCAAAACAATCTGCGATGAGATGTAAGACTGATATACTGCTCAGTAATGAAAGTGGAAATACGAAGCACTATGCAGGCGTTTGAATCATTTTACATACTCCTAGACACTGTGCAAGCCTTGTAGGATTTTTAAGATCTTTCTATAATGGGATGATGTCTGGCCAAAGTAGTCACTCCCTGACTACTCTGACAATTCTGCAGAGAACTTGTTGGCAGACTTGGCCATTCGGTGACCCCTCAGAGAATGTCTATCCCCAGTGCAGGATTAAACCAGGCCCAAAAAGGACACCACAGTGCACTTGACATGGACCAACTATCATTTATCCAACATCAGCTGATTTCATTTTATCTGCAATCTTTGGCAGTGTCTGTCGGCTCGATCCTCAGGGACACCCAGACGGTCCGTGTTTTCATTCCCTCCCAGCTCCCAGCCATATAGTGCTCATTTTTACTATTGGGAGCTGGTATGGAGCAAAACCATGGACTGTCTGGGGGTCTCCTAGGACAGCTTTGAGAAATACTGCTCTAGGGGTTTAGTCTGTGTTTTTGGCTGGATAGTAACAAAGTCATGCTCTCATTAGGTCAGTATATTGGTTTGGTGGCTACAGCATCACTGCACCAATTTGGTCACTATCTTGTTATTGTAACACAGTCGGCATAACGATGCCTGTGACAGTGTTTTGGTTCGGTTCTGATAGCGTGTTTGCGAATTGGGTCATCCAGCTAGGCCTCATATCCCACACATTAACGGATGGCACAGACTGGAAGCTCGCTCATGCCAGTCTTGCTGTGAGGAAAACTACGCAAAATGAAGTTTAAAGTATGACCCCTCCCCCCCCCACCAGCCGCCCCACCCCCTCAGCGACCTGGATTCTGCTAAACTGGCAGCTCCTTTCAATGTGTGACAGAAAATGAGGTTTCCATCTCTTGCTTCTCTTTATTCCCCGGTGGACAGAACAACCTTGACAAGAGGTGGATCATCATAGCTACGGGACCCCAGAGGATGATCAAGTCCTTGGAGCACTATAACATAAGGGAGGCGTGGTCACCTGTTCAGGTGAGGCATGGGATGTCATGTGACCCATCCCTGCACCTTGATTTGCCTGCTCACTAATGACACGCTTTTACTCTTAACCTATGGTTTGGGTGAAAGTGTCTGATTGTGTGTGTTGCGTGTGATTCTGTGCGGTCTTTTGCTCGTTTGTGGGTGTGTGATCCCAGTCGTGTGTTTGTCTTTTTGTCACCAAGTTACAGCATATTTGTATTGCCAGATATATCTTCACTTTTAGAAACAACCCCAGCATTGGAGAGTAACGGTGGCCTGCTGCCAACATGGGCAGGTTAAGGACTTCTCTGAATAGGACGACTCACTCACTGTGTTTCTGTGACTCACTTCGCTGTCAATAAGCAAAACAAAAGCAGGAAGACATAATACCAGGAGAGGCCATTGATCAACCACGAAGATAGGAAGTAAAGAATTAGGTTTGCAGATGAAAATCCTGAAAGCAGGACTTTCATTTGTCAGGATGTTCGTCATGTTTATCTGCTCCGTGTAGCTGCTAGGGATTTTCAGCTGCTCCTGGCTGATTTGCAGTTTGCTATCAAGGCTGACAGCAACTCTCTCACATGCATTTTCATGCACAAAACACTGGAAATGCTGTGTGATTCAAATGGTTACTCATTTACTCCGTTTTTTATGCTGACTCTAGTGTAATTATAAGTAGTACTTACTCTCCACACTTCCTCTCTTGTATTTTAGAGCACTGTTCACTCTCTGCTGCTTATTTATTCCAATAACCAGCATCACATGCTGATTAGATTTGCATGTACTCACAATACTGTGTCCTCTGTACTTATAAATACATATTTATAAATACTCTTTTTCAGTGCACCAATATCCGGCTTGGCTAAGTAAACAAAAGTACCCCTGGGGGAGGTTGAATAACACCAAACGCACCATGCAAAACCATACCCCACCGTAATCACAGCACCCCCACAAAATATATAAGGGTCTACCCCAAACAGCTTTAGTGATGACTTAGATGAGTGACACATCGCTTTAGCCCTGCAATACAGTGAAATGTTGTCTGAGACTTTTGTGTCTCACTGTCGACAATGTTGTCACTACCATTATTCATTTTTACAGTATGCCAATTTCATATATCAAGCTGATGGATGATTTGGCGTGGACGTAATTATTCACTATGTACAGAAACTTTCAGTGCTATGCTATTGATTTTGTACACTCCTACAATGGACCCACTAGACATTAAGTTTAATTGAAATTTGATTGAGTTTATTTTTTTTTTTTGTAATATTGTATAACAACAGCTCTCTTGGGGTTTTGATCTGCAGTCATGAAACAAGCTGGAAAACCAGCCACCATAGAGCCATAAGTCACACCTGAGTTTCTAGCAGATGAGGAGACTCACCGGGCCGTTTCTGGGTGCGCCCCCTGTGGCCGCTGCACAGCCGCACCTTGGAGATGAGCACCAGGATCTGCTTCTGGCACAGCGACTTGTTGCTCTTGGGGCAGGGCCGGCGTTTGCTGCTGACGGGCCGGTTCGCTTGCTCGTCCTTCACCGCGCGCTTCTGTCGGATCAGGGAGCTAGCGAGCGCCGCCATCTTCCCCCTATCGGTGGGGGGCTCCCCCCGGAGACTCGGCTACCCTCCTCGGCCCGGGCCCCCCCGGAGGAGCGGAGAGGGAGAGCCGAGAGGAGAGCTGCCCCTCCGTGAAAGGAGGCAATGCCAGAGTCCGCAAAAGTTTGCAAGGGAAACCGAGCAAAAGCCCCAAACCCAACAGGTTACAGTCAGAAAAAAGTGTGGAGAGAAAGAGGAGCAAGGGAGGCGCTGCCAGGGCATGTGTGCCCCCGCTGCTCCCCAGATACGCCGCAACCACAACAAGTTTGCTCCGGCGCTGGAGAAACGGCCCAGGATGCAGCTCCTCAGACGAACCAGTCACAGATCGGTCCCTCTTTTCATCTCCAAACCCCTCTGCTGCTTAAACCGCCGAGGGTGACAATATGCCAGCGGCGGATGGACGCGGCGCTATGCCCGATCTCCAACTTTCCTCGTAAAAAGAAGGAACGAGAAGAAAAAAAGGAGAGAGAGAAGGCAGGATGGCTGGATTGGGCGCACACGACGGAGAGCTCGGGGTGCTTGTGGAAAGTCCCAGCGGTGGCCAGAGACAGAGGTGACATTCAGACTCCCTGGAGGGGAGGGGGAGGCTGTCTGCCCTGATTCAGTCCTCAGAGCCTCGGAGTGGGGGCTTCAAGAACAGGGGTTCCAGCTCCACAGGGCAGCGCGGCATCCCAGCCTTTATGTACTTGTCCTTCAGACGCGGGGCAGCAGAGTGAGAGAGGGAGAGAGAGAGAGAGAGAGAAAGAGAGGGAGGGGGGGAAGAGACAGAGGGGATGAATGGACGGTGGGGTGCAGCAGGTCACAGGCTGTAAGCTCACACACACGTAAACACACACTGCTACGGCACGCCAGCAGTCCCCTTCAGCAGATGCAGAGCGCAATCCGCATGTGTGTGTGCACGTGTGTGTGCGTGTGTTTGAGCGAGCGCGTGGCTCCATCATCATCCATGCAGCCGCCGAAAACGAATCGCAGAGTCCACACCGGCAGCATGCCTCGCTCTCTCTCGCTCTTTCTCTCTCCTTCTCCATCCCTCTCTCACTGCCTGTAAGCCCCCCCTTCTTTCTCTCTCTCCCTCTCTGTCACACTCTGTGTCACTCAAAATCCATTCCCCTCTCCCTCTCTCCTACTCCAAATCCATCCTTCCCCCTCTCTTCCATCAGTCCCACCCCTCATTTTTCTCCCTCATCTTGCTGTTTATGTGCCCATAGCCTCAGGATGCTCTCAGCTATCAGCACCTCCGAAAACCCAGCAAAAATGCCCAAACAATCTGTCACAAATGCACTCCTGTTCAGACACATACACACCCACACACACCTGTACATTTCTGTCAGCATGGGACTTCCAACTGAATCTCGTGTTTATATATATGTTTGTTTGTGTGTGTGTGTGTGTGTGTGTGTGTGTGTGTGTGTAACTCAGTTTTTAAAAAATAAAACCTACAAAAACAGATGACAACTGGCACTTCCAGTTAAAAAAGCCGTTTTGTGAGGACGTATGAATTTCTGATGTGTCCTCACAAAACTGAGGAAGCATAAATCAACAAACACACCCACATATTAACACAGATGTAAATAGATGTTAATATCTGTCACTCATAACATTTCACCTGCAGGATATTGGAGAATTCTTTGCGCTTTTGTGTTAAAGGATTTTGATTGGAGGAACCAATCCTTTTCCTTTGGGGGAATTACAGCACATCCCACCTCTTTTACCCAGTTAGTTACCAGGTTAAAAGCCCATGTCCGACAGACCCAGCTGCCTTATCTGCAGGTTACCTCTTTTTTGTGTATCTAGTTCTTAATCACATCACTTTCAGACTTCCAGGGTGTGGTGTTGTCATGTTGTGTGTTTTGTTGCGTTCACGTGTTAGAAAGGTCAGAAAGGTTAGGGCTGTTAATCATTTCAACTCCAAGGGTAACATGAATTGAATTTAAATCAGCTTCTAATTTCACAGCAAAACAGTCAATCAAACTTTATTTGGTGTGGAATTGCTCGCTTAAGGAACAAGCGCAGTCCTACCACCATCGCCTCCCCAAGGTCATGACCCTTTGACCGCTCACTGACAGGCACCAGGGATGTGACTGTTAATGTGGTAACAGAGAGAAATGTCCACTTCTTCCTCCTTTGCTTGCTTCGTCTCTCTCTTCCTCTCCCGATGACGCAGGAACAGATTTCAGTCGTTTTTTTTTCAGTTGTTTCTTGAACAGAATTTTCCACTCTCCCTCTTTCTTTGTCTTCCTCTCACCCCTGATTTCTTCCACAGTTCTAAATTCATTACTATGTTTACAGTAACGCTGCGCAGATAAAGAGTGAATGCTGCAGGTCTGGAGAGAGAGAAGGAGAGAGAGAGAGAGAGAGAGAGAGAGAGAAGCAGGGAGGTGGCTGTCAGCTGAGCCTCCGAGAGCTGGATGGGTCTCACAGAGGTCAAAGGTACACGACAGAGCAGTGTCAGATTCTCTGCCTGTCCATCTTTCTGTCTTTTTCTCTGCCTGTGTGTCTGTTAAACTATTCGGTTTCACCATGAGACCACAGAGTAATAAGTGTATATTAATAACTGCTCAACCTTCCTGTCTACTTCTCCTAATATCCTATCTGTCTTATTCTATCACCTTTCATCCTCTCTGTTTCCCTCTTATACTCTCTATCATATTGCAGAGATGACAGGAAGTTGTATAATCCCCTCTCTGTTACATAACCTTCAGAAATGATATGTTTAATTTCCATGACCTCTGGCTCCTTTGCTCATTAGTCTGAAGCTGTAGTGACAACAGTCTGATATAACCAAAGTCAGGAGTCATAGCTAACATCTGTGTGTGAGTGACAGTGTGTGCCTGTGTCCGATAAGTAGATTTAAGTGCGTGCATGACTTAGTTATTGGGCGAACATGTCAGATTGCTTGTTCTAAAACATAACCCAGTTTCTGACTAAAAAAATCAACCTCTGCAGATTGTGTTGTGCTGGAAGGATTTAATGAAAGAGAAATATTAAAGATTAACGTGGCACTTAATCTGTTCGGTTACAGGCAGGGTCACCTACCGCGACAAGAACTGCATCCGATTCTGTTCAGCCTGTTGGCTTCCAATCATTCATCCATCCATCTGTTTACTGTACCCACTTGTCCTATTCAGGGTCACGGGGGTTTGGAGCCTAATGACCAAGAATGAGCCACCAACCCATCGCAGTGCACGCACACATTCTCACCTAAGGGCAATTTAACAACTCCAGCATGTTTTTGGACCGCGGGGGGAAACCACAGCATCTGGAGGAAACCCCACGACAACACGGGGAGAACATGCAAACTCCACACGCATGGAGTCATGGCGGAGACTTCACCCACGAAGGTGCTGACCGCTGTGCCACAGTGCTGTCCCAATCAGTCAGAGTGAAAATAAGCAGGGGTGACTGAGGGCACTGATGGGGAGGGGGGGGGGAGGGTGCCAAGTAAGCTCAATAGCATAGCCAACAGGAACTCAAGAGACATTTCACTACAGATGGCATGGATCCATGGTCCATTTGTAACCATCAGCATGTGATAACTGGCTGTTTCACGGTGTAATGAGATGCAGCAAGCTGCAAATACTGATAGAGAATCGTGACATGAATTACACCTCTTCAGTGTCAAAATCACCCAAAGGCCACTCCTTAAGATGTGACCAGTGGTTCAACCGTGGGTGGGGCTATGTCGGCATGGCAACAGGAGAATACCTTAAGGTCAGCATTCTGAGGGCTGAGAGTGGATGCAACCAGACACTTCTGTAAAATATTGCGTCAGGACTTTTTCTTGTTAAGTCTGTTTTTCTCGTTAAGTCTGTTTGTAGAGTACGTTTTGTTTAATAATGAACAAATACGTATTATTTATAACAGCAGAGTGTATGTTGCTTAAATATATGGTCAATGGATTGTAAACATCGTTATTAATATTATATAACTGTTTTTGTTGTTTATATGTAGGGTCAGAATTTCGTAAACATGTCTGTTTATATTACATAAGAGATTGTGAGCGTTGTTTATATGTTGGGTCAGAGTATTGTAAACATGGCTATGTTACTTTATATAACAGTCTAGTGTGAGTGCTGTTTATCTGTGCAGTCAGATTATTATAAACACATCTGTGTAGGTTATATAACAGCAGAACATGAGCATGTGTGGGGTGGAATGTCTGTGTTTGGGTTAAACATTAAAACTGACTGTGACTTAGTCAATCCCAAGTGAAACCTGGATGAAGTCCAGTGCCTGGATGAAGGGATTCGCTGTCCGGAACTTCCTTAACGCAGTACCAAAGGATTGTGGGATTGTTATGCTGAACGCCAAGCTTCAAATACCATGAGAGAATTTATCTCAGTTCCATTCTGTGCAAATTAGGGCTATGTTGTTAAACCAGGGGTGGAATACCATTCACCTAAATGTATTACTCTCTGTATGTAATACTGAGCCTGTCTAGCATCTCATCCCGTTAGCTTACTCCAGTAAAGGATCCAGTATGACTCATGGAGTGCTTCTGAATGGCTCCGTCAGTATAACATGCAGAAAAAGCACTTGGTACGACTCAGTTTATCAGACATTCATCAGATGGCCTTGGAAGGGCCATAAAAGTGTTTGACACTGATCGGTCTAACCAGCTTGTTTCACTGGGAGTGAACAGGAATTCAAACTACGGCGTTTTATCTCTGTACTCTCTCTGGGTCTCGCCTTCATACAAATGAAAGTGTGGAATTGCTCTTAGTGTATGAGCATTTTATCCAGTTAAATATGTACCTGATTAACCATCATATTCTTACCCTGCTGGAAAAAATGGCTAAAAACCAGTTTATACTGGTAACTGGTTTTAGTTGTTTTAAGATGGGCTTAGACAGCCATGTCCCATTTCTTGCACTTTCATGGTTAAGCTGGGTGGGTCATCAGTTGGTCATGCTGGTGTGGCCAGCCTATCAAGCTGGTCCTGCTGGTTTGATCAGTTAAACTCATTGTAAGCTGGTATGACTAGCTAAGCCATCAAAACACCTTGTAAAAATATACCTTAAGCTGGTCAACTATTAGTGGTTGGTCAACTAGCTTAAGCTTGCCAAGATTTATTTTTCAGCAGATATTTTCAGTTTTCGTGGACTGTGTTCAAACCTCATGAGAAAAGGGATGTATCCTGTACTGATTAGTGCACACTATTAATGCTTCCTGATCTTACCTTACAAGAGGTGGAGATTTCAGGTCCAGAGAGTACAAATCCAGACCAAGATTTTGTTTCAACCAGCCAGTTGAGCGCTCTCTGACTGTGACTCTTTATAGTCATCTGGTTGGTTGAAACTAAATCTTGGTCTGGATTTTTAGTTTCTGGATCGGAAATCTCTACTTCTGATTAATGTGTCCTTCCCTGTCTAGCTGAATAAGGGCCAGTACACCAAGGAAAAAAGCAAAACCGTTTATGCTAATCAGCTGAGAAGAGAGAGATAAGTGAAGAAAGGAGAAGATGTAGGATTTGAGGGAGCTCACAATGCTTGAAGAGGCAACTATTAATTGGTTGTTAGTTGTTATTGTTTTAGTAAAATGATTCAGATGGTGCTGTGATGTCAGAGAACATGGGGATGATTTCTGCTTTTTCATTAAAAGCATCATGTTACAGTTCCGAAAGAATTTCGACATTACCTTACAGTAAACATGACTAAGTATAATAATAACAGAGGCAACAACAATAATAATGTTTTATTATTATTGTTGTTGTTTTTGTTATTGTTGTGATTGAATAAAGTGTATTTTTAAAAGCAGCAGGATTGACACGGCTATAAATAATTTGGTGGAATTTTAAAAGGGATTCGGAGAGTTACACAGACGCATACCAACGCTGTTGGGACAATGACCCCGCAAGGTTATGCTTTTATAGCCAACTTGATTAAATTGAAGGTGGGAAGCACAACATGTGATGACTGTAAGACCTTAGACCTGTGATCGCACATCACATCATGTGGTGTACGTTGTTTTGGCTTTAGAGAGATATCCATGTTTACAAACAGATGGAAGCGTGGAAGGTTACCTTTGAGTAAAATAAAGGCAGGCTCCATTAAAGAGGATTCAGAAATGAGCAGTAATGGAATCAGACCTCGCTTGGACTGGAGAAGACGGCCTGCCTTACTTTAGACGGTCCTTTGCCTGAAGGAATAAATCTACTTGGACACCAGGGCCGAGTCCTTCATACGACCTTGTCAGAGGGTGCAGGGCCTTGCCTGAGCTTTGATATGTCTGGGGTCAGGGCTTCCACTGTCTTTCATAAAGCTGAACCAGTCCATAATATCCCATAATGAAATAGAAGGGCTCTTACAATGAGTAATGGTATTGATGATGGGGACATAAGTTCGGGATGCAGAAATGTCATGGCAGTTGTATGAATAAGGCATTACGTTCATACGACTCTGCAGGCTGGGGATCTGGGGGGAGGGGAAGCTGTGCAGAAGGTGTGCATACATGACCCTCCTCCAGCCCGGAGATGCTGAGGAGACGAATGTCAGGGATTCCCTGCTGCTGCAGCCTTGTACCGGCAATCCACACGCTGGCTCCTCCTGCTGGCTTTGACCTGCTTTGTTTTTCCTGTCGTCCCCCCCCCAGGGGGTGGGGCGCTGCCTGCTGGACTCTGTCACCTCCACCTGGAGCACGTGTCACATCTGTAGGAGGCATCGTCCGACGGACCGCGCTCCCTGTCCGACTCGGAAGCCCCTGACAGCCCGTGGTGGCGCAGAACCTGGAGAGGAATAAAAACACCCACGTCAGCATGGCAGCGGCACGAACGACCAAACAGCAGGTACGCGGCCCTCAGAACGGGAGAGGCTCAACAGTCTAGTCATCCACCAAATCAAATGCGACTTGCGATGCCCCCCTATGGCTGCCCTGCTCTCCTCCTGCTCCTCCTGCTCCTCCTCCTATTCCACTGCCAGTTCCACGTCACAGTAAAGTTATCCGTCACCGTGTCTGCAGTCACTCTTGTCACTCTTCTCACTCTTGCTTTCTAATTAACACTCATGTTCATCACATTTGTCTTTCTGTCTTCGGTCCTCCTGTTCCCTGTTTGATCTCCCCATTGAAATCTTTTTAAACTCTCAATGTTGTGGTTTTTTTTTTGGGGGGGTGGGGAGCCCCCACACCCCCACCTGTTTCCTCCTCTCTCTGACAGGCAGATAGTCCTGTAACAGGTAAGAGATCTTCATCTAAGTCACAAGCACCTTACATCACAGAGGCTAATTAAGGTCCTGGAGTGTCACTTTAGATCCCTCGCCCCCACATTCTCTGGCTGCACATATTTAAAAACACCCACACGCGCCTTACCATTCGCAGCTTAAATGCATTATTAGTCATCATGTTAAATATTCATCTCATTAGTGCTACCTTTATGCAAAAATATCCATTAGTGTCAACTCAACATGCACACACACAACACAAGCAACGAGAAACACAAGCAAAGCCGAATGTTCTCCTCGCTCTCCTCCGGCATCTCATGTTGCATTCTCATAGATTCGTCTTCATGTGTCAGTGGGAACAGATCAGAAAGCCATAAACACCTCAGATTGTCATGAGTGGACACAAGGGGTTTGCTGAAACTGGATTGCGCCACCAGTTCTGGTGGGTTACCACAGAAAATAGATAACTGCTGGAACTGGGAGCTTTTGACTGGCCAGGGCGTTACAGAATAATGTGCGTTAGAACAGGATGGTTGTGGATGGTTGGTGGAGCTGGTGGGAAATCAAAACTTAGACATTACACTCAGTGACAGAAACCCATAGGAAAGGTTGCAAAACTGAAACTACAACAATGAAACAAGACACACCAGACAGCAGCGCCGTCCTCGGCTCTGGGTGCAACATGACCGAGCCCAGAGCTGTGAGCGCAGCTTGGGGTTTCCCATTTTAATTAAGTCCTTATGGACCACTCCCATTCCTCCCAGGCAACACAGGCGTAGCAGACTGGGAGAGAAAAAGTCGTAGGCCTTGCGTGAAATAAAAAACACTGAGAAACTTTTTCGGGATCACTGGGATTTCGATGATACTCCTTGCAAATGAGACAAGTTTCTTCACGGTCTCCACACTGATGGTGTCTTGGTGGCTCAGTGGGTTGTGTGCTGTGGCAGCATTCCTACTGTGTGTGTGTGTGTGTGTGGGGGGGGATTTAACTATGCAGGTTCCCCCCATTTTGGGCAGGTATCTACCAGTAGTCCAAAGACTAGATCAGTGTCTCTAAATCACCTCTGGTGTGTGTTAGTGTGTTTATCTACAGGGGCCGGATTCAGGGGGCCCAGCACTTGACAGAGGCCCTTGAATACATTAAATTAGACTGGCGGGGGGGGGCGGGACATTTGTTAGCTCCCTGTGGTGTGTGCGAATGTGCCCTGTGATGGACTGGCATCCCATTCAGGTGACCTTGACCAGGATAAATGGTGGGAAGATGGATGGATGGGTAGCCGCACTGTAAAATGAGACCATCGCTCTGGGTGGCAGACTGCTGAAGACTGCAAATTGGGACAGTGCATGAGTGTCCGGTTCATGTCTACTGTCAATGGATTTGAACGTTTCTCGAATTAACCCGAACCACTGAATGCACAATAGCAGATAGGCAGTATGTCATCCATGCAGCACATATTCTACAGCAAGGCAAAAAGGCAAGAAATACACAGAACTCCTTGTGCGATGCTTCTAACATCCTTATGGGTTAAATTGATAATCAACTTTGGCTGGTGCCAAGCAGTTGCGTTGACTTGAATGTTCAGGATCATGACTTTGCTCAACACTGCAATTACAGCCACGACATCTACAGTGACAAAATAATCGAGCGGTTAATCATTTAGGCATGTATCAGGAAAACCCTAAAAGAACACTAAATAACTTAAAGAGGGAGAGTTTGGCTGGACCAACTTTTAAGAGAGGTGTGGTCATAATGATAGGGTAGCAGAATGGACTGTAGACAGAAAAGAGAGAGAACAGCATCACTGTAGGATCCCATGACAATTTTTTTTGTTTCAGCTAATCCCCTAACAACCCACTCTACTGAGTACATCCATTTGGTTTCGCCCCAGAAACTATTAATACTTATGCTTTGTTAATGGAGATTAATGTGTGGAGGCAACAGAGCTGTCTCACAATGAAGGAAACAGAAAAACAGGAGAATGAGCATGAGAGAGAGATGGGGAGAGACACGGGACAGAGGAGACGGAGGCGGAGGATGATTCAGAGGGAAGATGGATGGCTGAATTAAGGAAATAGATGTTGACGAGCAGAAACTTGACCACCTCAGTGAAAGATACTATGATAAACAACCCATAAAACATCCATCCATGGATCCTGCAGGCCAGCTCATTACTGGGCGCCGGACACCACGTCCATGAAAGAAATATACTTGATTTTGTAATCATGTCCTGTCAATAATAGCAATTCACTGTCATCAAGCGCAATTCCTTTAACATCCTCGTGATTCTTCCAGGGAAATGATGAGTTATAGAGAGAACACTGTAGGAATCCACCTGCACCCTGAAGGTGGGGGGGGGTGGGGCACACCTGTGCCAAAAGCTGCTTCTGCTGTCCAGCTTGTGCTTTCTTTAGATTTCTGAACGAAACCTTATGACCAAGGAAATAAATTAACTTATGGCGACAGATCCAGCATTCAAGCTAAATAATGAACATGTGCAAAGCCGTAAAATAAACAACAAAAAAATCTTTATCCATAAATGTAAATAAATCCAGTTTACAATAACTTCTTAAAATAAAAAAGAATTTACAATCAGTATTAATTACACAAAAATAATATGCATTTCAAACGTTTTATATATATATATATATATATATATATATATATACACACACACATATGAAATGAAATTGTCGTCTATGGCTCTAACATATGTGTATACTGATTTTTGATTGTGCTGGTCTGTTCTGGAATGAATTGGATTATTCCAAGCTGGCTAGACTGGGAATATGTGTGGCAGGGTCTGGCAGATAGTGCCAGTATGACGGTCTTAGTGTCCTCGCACCAGTGCTGGCTACTGCAGTTATGCAGTAACATCACCCAGTGATAGTCATGCAGCATCCGCAGTGTGAGCTGCAGCGAGGTGATCCCTGGAAACCCATGGCACCCTAAGCCGCTTAGACTGAGCAGCGTGCTGCAGTGCGCGTGTCTGTGTCTCTATTGCCATGAGGACACTGCAAGCTTGTACTGTGCATAAACGTCCTTTTGTTGATCATCTCCTTTCTCTTTAAATTTCAGTCCTTATATCCTAGCATGGCTATTCCACATTCCTCTATTCCTCCTTTCATCCATCCTTACACTGACGACTGCGGTGTGACATGGTGGGTGCACACTCTAAGTGGTCCTCCTTTGATTACCCTCAGCTAGCAGGGATCTGGAGTCCTTCGTGCACGTGAGAATGCAAGCAGGCCCACAATTTGCCTTACAGGCCACTGCAGCTGTTTAAGTAAGTAGGAAATCCTCCCTTCTTCTGCCCCAACTCCCTACAATTAACGTTCTGATAATCCATTGTAATTACGTGGACGATCAAGAAGGGAGCTAGAGCTCCTCCTCTCTTCTGCTCCTTCTAACTGCTCCTTATGTGCACATAAGCCCACTGTGACTGCTTGCCTAATACAGAATAGATGCGGGATTGGGGTCAGACCCACTGTCAGACGCTGCCCCCTGCTGACAGCAATGTGAATGACAGCATTGAGACTCAGGGTGGCCTTACATGCAAATTACATTTACATTATCTCATGCTGTCATTGCTGCTATTTGGAGTGATAACCTTGGCTATTGTGGGATAAAATATGACAGGCAGCAAAACACTGAAGAAAGTGCCTGGGGCAGCCATTAGCTGAAGGTTACTTAAAGGCAGGAACACAGATGTTCTATGCTAAAGAGACCAATAAAACAGTCAAAAGGCCAAGCAGCACATCCTAGGGCCTGCAGATATTTCATCAGGTCTTATTGTGATACTCTCATGCAAAGATGATTATTCCATTCATCTAACCCTCTGCATTTTCCAGTGGAGCAGCAGTTTGACGCAGGTCATCCGTACTTGTGGTACATTGACTGATGAGTAATTCACCTTGTTAATTCTTATTTTTGAGGGCATGAAAATTATATAATCTACAGGTGTTCAGGTGACTGGCACAGTGATGCCGGTTCAATAAGAAATTCTGTAAAAACACATTCCCTAAGTAAGAAACATACAGACACATACTGCATTCCTCAGATTGCTGCTATTGCTCTGCGCCACTCAGAACCTCTTTTGAAAGGTGATGAACTCCGACTTGAGCAGCCCTGTTTGCTCTTCTTCTGATGATATGCATCTCTGTCTCAGCCTGAACTCTCCCTCTCAGGCTGTTAGTGTCAATAACATCCTTAAATTAAGTATGTAAACTGCTCCCGCTGCTGTTGATTAAATCAACACAGAGATTATATATCTGAAATAATCCACCTACAGCTGTGACAGGAATAATTATCTAGGAAACAGGCAGATTTAATCATACAGTATAACCTGCCCCCAGTCATTCAACTTCATCGGGAACCATCATAACCACACCAGTCTGTCTGTCTAATGAGGTAATTCCATTTTCCATTATAGTCAAGCCCAAGTTTAAGCATTTTACCAACAGGATTGTGCTATTAACTCCATTGTTCCATATGCCATGATTAAAACACTGAAAATGAGGAACTTTGCATTCATCACTGCCTTCCTTCATATGTTATGAAATATGAGTATTCCCTATATTACATATGAAATTTATTCCACTGATCATGTCAGACACACATACCAGCCCAACCAGTTTCTGTGGGACCGAGATAAAGAGGAACCAGTTTGGCGATGAGAGGAGAGCCGTGATTGGTGAGTCATTTGCTTCGGATGATTGCATTTGGTTACATCACCGAATCACATACTTTTCCATTTGCTGAACAGTATATGGAGTTGTGTCTGTCTACGGGGACATGTATAGAAAAAGCAGACCAGCTGCCAATGTGTGGTCTTGCATGGAGTAGTCTATTTTGTTATTTACTATCCTTAGATGCATAATTTGCACACTTTTTCCATTTTCAGACATAACTGTCATAAACCCCAAACTTAAAGCCCTATATATAAACCCTTCAAATACAACCCCCAAAACATATAATAAACTGCTACTAAACTGGCAAAATTATCACAAACCTAAACACTGTATGCATGTCCAGAGCTGAAACGGATCCTTTATTATAACACATGCTGTTTGACATTGAGGGGTGGTAGAGGACTGCATATGTAAACAGAATTGTTATTACACAGGTGGATGCACTATAGTGCCAAACAGGACACTAGCCATCAGTTAGAAAGCAAACATTATGATACAGACCACTGGTTCACTCCTGCATTCTCATTAACTTGGGCGTGGAAGTGCCCTTGTTTGGAAAGTTGTGAAATGTGCCTCTCGCTTGCCATTATGACAAGCTTGTTAAGCACAGGGACAGATCTTTAAGCAGAGCGCCCCGTTAGAACCTGCTGGCCTTGCGGTTTGAGGAGGAGGGGCCTGACAGTTGCCAGGGGCGGAGACTACAGATTAGTCATTTGGAAGGTATGTGTTTTGTTTAAATCGCTTAGAGGATTTTCAGTTCTGACAGTTTTATGTAGGATTTACGGCAGAGGCGGCTCCCCCCTGCTAGACCATTGACCAGCTGCAGCCCAGATCTATTCATTCAGCTTCTAAGCATTTCTCCAGGTCAGGATTGAAGGCAGTCTAAGAGCACGAGGCTGGGGAGCACCCTGGATGGGACGCCTGTCCATCACAAAGCACATACACGGAGAAGCACTCATTGTGGGCAATTTAAAGACACCAGCTTAGCTGCATGTCTTTGGAAGGAAGGAGGAAACCAGAGTACCAATGCAACAGAGACAGAACACAGCAGAGAATCAGACCCCCAGCTTATCCAAGGACGTAACTTTGGGTTATACATTGGGAGGTGGGCAGAGGTGGAGATTTCAGGTCCAGAAAGTACAAATCCAGACCAGGATTTTGTTTCAACCAACCAGTTGAG
>JAODKF010000044.1:10645140-10660319 GCA_026779585.1 Mormyrus proboscirostris
CTTTGTACTCAAGTGGTTGGTTGAAACAAAATCCTGGTCTGGATTTGTACTTTCTGGACCTGAAATCTCCACCTCTGGAGGTGGGGGTTGAGGGGGGTCCATTTAGGGGGGTCCAGGAGAATGCTCCCCCCCAGATATATATATATATTCTACAACAATAACCATGTGAGGATTTAAGGTGTACAAAGGGACGTCGGGCTCGCTGCGCTGTATAAATGATTTAACTGCAAGAAAACAACAAAAGACAGCTGGATACAGATATAAGGACGGAGAGGCACGAACCAGACACTCGCTGTAGTATAACAGCCAAAAGCTGTGCAGACGAAACCAGCCCTTATGAGTATCCCGTCATTACAGTTTGAATCAGGGTCTCAGTCCTGAAGATAATCTACTGCTTTCGGCCTAGGTACTCTGCTTTAAATAATCATATGAGAAAAAAAAAACTATTTTGCGCCTTAATTTTTTTTTCAGGCAATCAGCTCCTACTAAATCATTTTTAGTGATTGAGAAATTTTGTAGCCCTAGGGATTGATTCATTTTTAATATTATTTCAATGACCATTTTCACAAATTTTAATGAACATCATTAGCGAGGAGCTCAGCTGGACTGTGCAGTGGCGGAGCACAGTGCCGCTGCACATTCACCGGCACTGCTACAGGTGTCCAGGAGAGGGCACTTTTTCACCATTCTGCTTATACACACAGTCCTTCGACATCTATAGATCCTCATGTAATTTTACAGCAGGCAACAATCGAAATATGTCACGCCTTAAGGTATATATTAATTTTCACTTTCGTATGTGGTGTTCATATGTATGCGGCACAGTGTGTGCATTTGCGAATGTGTGCATCAGAATTTTCTGTGTGTATGGCTTTATGTGTACGTTTATGGGAATGTCACTGTGTGTGCATACGTGAATGGGCTGGTACATGTGTGTGTGTGTGTGTGTGTGTGTGTGTGTGTGTGTGTGCTTGGCAAACAGATATGTTCTAAAGCTAGGTTGCCTTGATTTTACATTTGACATATTTAGCAGATGCTTTTGTCCAAAGTGACGTACATCTGAGAAAAAATGCACATTATAAACATACAGCTGTCAAGGAGTCGACTAGGCATCAGTGCAGCCGGGGTTAGGGTTAGAAGGTACAGTACAGCCCAGGTTACAAGTGTAAGCAGGACAGGCGCAGGAGCTACACAACAAAGCAACAAGCTCTAACAAAGCATAACTATATTCATAATTTTCGTTAACAATCTCAAAATATTTCTTAACTATTTTTCAGTGTTCTTTTAGCCACATACGCATTTAAATCCATAAAGTCACTAGCAGTTAATTTGAAGATAGATAGATAGATAGATAGATAGATAGATAGATAGATAGATAGATAGATAGATAGATAGACTGATTGATTTATGTCATTGTAATTAAATCACTTAAATTTTGTTTGGCACTTTTGCCAAGGTAGCACAATACACTAGTTTTATGTAAACAGAATTAAATACAACTCTTACATACTAAAATACAGACCATAGTGCAACAGTGACTGTTAGTCCTCAGTGAGTCCTGCTCATTCCTAATGGTAATGGTGTCTTTGCAGAGGTAACAGCTCTGTTGTAGAAGCTGTTCCTGAGTCTGTTTGTTAAGGTTTTGATTGTCCTGTATCATTTTCCAGAGGCATCTTAACCTGAATCGCTCAAATAAAAAATCCTGCTCCACATTGTCACTTTGCACACAAGTGGTTGTGCATGTACACGTGAATGTGAGTCACAGCGACATGACTGAGCAGTGAAGGGAAGCAGCTCAATACAAGTAGCCCTGACGTCTCATGCGTATATCTAATAAATGGAGGCCGCTCTTCCCCAAAGACCTAAACCGGAGGCCTACTGGTCACATCCGGAGGCACTGGCCAGTAAGACAGCTGGTGCCAAAGTGTCTGACGCACAGATGCCTCATAAGCACCACAAAAAGTGCACTCTGTGCTGGTGGCTGCGGTCAGATGGGGCTTCAGAGAGGCAGGCGATCAATAGCACTCTGCATGGAGTCTCCAGAGGGATGCAGACCCTTTGCTTCACACTGCAGTTTTGTGAGCCGGAGAACTGACTCTTTCTGCTTATATCGGTGCTGCAGCGGCCGGCTTTGAGGGAGCCCTTCCTGCTGTCCTATGGTTGTGGTTGACACTTGCTAACCAAGTACAAGCCACAGGAACCAAACTCCTTCAGCATGTGGGCCTCTGTTGTTCTTGCACGAACTTGATGGACCCCAAATCTTCTGTACCCCAACCCTACTGTCCCTCAACCCATCCGTCTGCCACATTCACCTTTGCAGGCTCATTTGTTCACTTATGTGGAAAGAATTCCCCCTCTGAAATACAGCACCGTTTTTATCACTGATTAATACAGTCGATGGGATGAAAGGCAATGACCATTTGACACCCAAAAAAACACTTCACCATGAATGTCAACAGCAAGCCCATAGGCAAAGTACACAATTTATACTCTTGAAACTTATATTCCAGTTTCATAGTTTGGCTATTTGGGCAAATAATACTTTTAGGATTGTGAGGTTTTGCACAGATAAGTGGCAAAAATGTAGCATTTCCTAGAGTTATGGTCTTTGACTATCACTGTGTGCTTGAATCGTTATCTGGACAAAAGTAAAGGTGTAAATTAGCCGCTAATTGAGTGATAACGCTACAAGGTTTAAGAGAGAGAATACTGGAGCCCTTGTACTCTCAAGCCTCTCCTCAGATAGTAATTACGTTTTTTTTTTTTTAATTGCCAGCTTCAAAAATCATTCCCACCTCATTACTATTATCCATGTGTGAAGTACAAAATCAAAGAAGCGAACGAAAATAACTGGGACTTGTCGTTTGGTTGAAGGCGAACGTAGCAGGTTTGTACCGCTTTAACTTCTTCTGACGTCACCCTGATGCGGATCTCCTAGACGAGAAAGACTTGGTGCGAGGAAGAAAGAAAGCTCAGAGCAAGCAGGTCCATGCGATGGGCTGCTCTGGAGGCGGCCAGACAGGAGCACCGTATGCCATGTGTCACATGAAGCTTGGGAGCAGCTGAACCGAAATCAGTGTGCGAGGAAGAGGAGTCACACACACACACACACAGGAGCAGAAGAGTGGGGCATCCCCGGATCCCACTAAATGACATAGTCTGCCTGTTGAGAAGCAGCATTAGGATTCATTTCGGCTCCGTCGGAAGAAGCAGAAACCGGCGGCATCGCAGACGGCTGGCGGGAGGGGGTGTGGGGGTGCTATCTTTGGACGTAGGGGCTGATTCCTATGGAAACGCTACTGATACAAAATTAATAACTGTAAGCCAAAGATGAGGACCTACGACGGCAGAAGATGTGTTGAGAAAACGCTGGTTTAGGGAAGACAGGCACCTGCATCGTGCGGACTCGCTTAATTAATTAATTGGGTTACTTCGTGAATTTCTCCACCATCGCAAAGGTTGGGGGGGGGCGTGTAGTCAAGGAGGGGGGGTGGTTAATGCACGGTTCTGTGCAGACCAGTTTTAATTTTTTTCTTTTAATGCCGCCAGCTGTCACCTGGTGTAAAAATGTGGTGATTTAGCTGTCGGCTGGTGTGCATAGGAACAAGAAGCGTCTTCGGGGAAGGAGGCGAGAAAACGGACGGAGGAGGGGAGCAGCGATGTCTCCAAGCCTCAGAGATGCGATGGAGAGGATGCTGCGGGAGTGACTGTCTGAAGCGCATTCGGCGGGCGAAGGCGAATTATTACACCCGTACATAAAGCGGCTCGATCTGACACGGACGCTGGGTGAGTGCTTTATCCTGGATGAGCTTTCTGTATAAGTTATGAGCTTCATCCTCCATCGGACCATTTTTACCGAAGCATCCCCGTCTTAATGGTCCGTCCCGGTTTCACACGGACCCAGTGACTGCAGTGTTTGTTCGTCCATCAGGCGTTTTTTTTTTGATGCATGATATCTCTGTTATGGTGGTCTTAGGGGCAGGATGCTAGTGTCCGGTTCAATGGGCACAATGAAGACCCACCTTATGCGGTTTGTCTGAGTGAGTGTGCATGGATTTTTTTGTTTTTCTCATCAGCAATAATAGTTTCCACTGTGAGCATCAATATAGCTCCCCCTCCTCCAAAGCCACCCCCACCCTTTTAATGTCTTAATGTTTCATCACATTTATGTAAGAGCAGAAAAAACAAAAAAATGACAAGGGGGAATATCATTGCTTGACCCTCGCAACACGCACACGCATCGGCCGTGTACCTGTGTCGAAGGCGAGCGTAGGTGTGCAGAGCCAACCGTGTGCGTGTGCATAGGAGACCTGGTCCCAGCAACATTGATATGCACGGCTGGGAGACAGGGGCCCTCTGAATGGTGCGATTCAGGGCTCACAAGAGCGGCTCTGTTCCCACGCTGCCAGAGGTCGGCCTGGCTACGGGGCGAAGGGCCGGCGAGTGCCTGGCTGCCCCCCCCCCCCACACACACACACACACCTGTGCTTTTAGGACACGTCCCAGGTGGGACCGCCTTGTCGTCTCCTGGGAGAGTCCTGCCTCGTTTTGCACACTGTCACTAACCTGGGGAAGGAGGAAGTGCATTATGTTGCCCTGAGAAGTGGGACGTGGGTGGGGGCGATGTGTGACTGTGATACGCGCCCAGCGGTTCGTTATTTATGGCGGCTTTGAACAGCCCCCCCCCCCCCCTTTGGCCAAAGTCTGTTAAACACTGAACAATTATCAGCACTTCACAACACAACCTTAGCAATTAAAATTGTAATAGCATGCCTGGTGAGACTAGCCTGTTTAGGACGATGCCTCTCCTGTCTACTGGATTCCAATTCAGGGCCAGGAGTCTCTGAGCTTGTAAATAATATAGTGCATGCGTGCTGATATTGGGTTGTGGCTATCCTCAATTAAACTTTAAAACCATAAGGGACTGACTGGGCTTCCATACAAAAAAAAAACATACATTTCTTCACCTCTTCTTCTCCTTAATTAGAATTTTATTGAGCCCCGTTGTGGATCACAGCAGCACTATTGCACTGGTTACTCCTGGCCACAAGGGGCAATAGAGCAAATGCAGTCCCTCTTTCCCAGATCCTCTCCATTGTAGATTTATTATGCTCTTGTTGTAGTTAGGCTTACCTCAGCATTCGACAAACAGAACCTTTAGTTTCATCATTAAGGACAATAATTATATGCTGTAGCACATGTACTTGACCCTGTCTACCAATTTGTCCATGTATGTCCACACCTCCTAGTTCACCCTGTCCACTGATTTGTCAATGTAATTTGACCACACCTCGTCTGATTGGTCAGTTCTGTTACTCTGCCTCTACATTGCTACCAGCTCAGTCAGGTGATGTGTATTAATAACAAGCTACATCAGGCCTTGTGTGGGACATGCTCTTCCTCACATCCACATTAGTGGGACTGACCCTTTTGGTGAAGGTGGAGTCAGTGTGTCCGCCACACTATTCTGCGAGAACCGCTTGGAAACACACAGACACTTTCATGTGGATCCCACTCAGCTGACAAGAGAGTCATAAGTACCCTCTGGCAGGAACCGCTCTACCCACACAGGGACCTTGGTTTGGATTTACACTCTGGGTTTTGTAGAGTCAGCAGGCTGACTGGCAACTTTTTTGGCTTTCAGAGGCAATGCTGATAATGTCCCTTCAAGAAAATGTGATGTGAATCCTCCCCCTGCCCAAAAAAAGATAGGGTGGTGTAAATGATGTTTTGGAATGCAGGGTTTAATTATTCATTCGTTTGGACACTGAGTTCACAGCTGGGCTCAGCTACAACCACAGATGAGGGATCGGTTTTCGCTGGCAATGTAGCTGAATGCAAACATGGAAGCGAAAGTATTCCCTCAGGACGCTTGGCTGAAAGCAGAGAAAGTCAGAAAGACAGGACAAGCAAGAAAACAGACACATCATGGACAGGGATTTTAAAATGGACTGGACAGGATAAGCATATGGGGTAGGTAAGATCAAATTCAAACTTTACTGAGTGCTGCGAGGGGTGTCTGATGGGCGTGGATTCCCTGGCAGATTCAGGGGGAGTCCATGGTCTTTATTATGGCCCCTGATTATGAAAAACTATAATTTATCCACTTTGTATGTACTGTGCCTCTGCTTTGCAAGTCCCCCCTGTTGGCAAATTCTATCCGTCATATTTCTTCAGATTGAAAGTAGCAACCATGATGGGAGTGCTGCATATAGCACCTGACTGGCACCTGAGGGTTGTGGGTTTGGATCCTAGGAATGCCATTCAAGCTCAATTGTTCAACAACCAAGTATCAGGATCCATACTTTTACTTCGGCGTTTTAGGAAGTGATTAAGTGGCGTATGAGGCGATCGATTGCAAGGCCATATCTGGTAAATGTAGTGCAGCACAGATGCATCAATTGGCCCTTGTAAGTTTGTAGAGTATCATCATGGATGCCTAAAGTTTTTACTTCCCAGCAGAATCAGTCATAGCACAAGTGACGCCCTAGGCGAGCATCACTGCCAGGGCCCCTGTTTGGCGCAAAGTGAAACTCGGCAGCCTGTCAGCAGCCCTCATAGGCTGTCGCCCTAGGCAGCCACCTATGTCACCTATGTCACCAATTGGATTGACCGGCCTTGCTTCTAAGAGGCACCCTGGAATAAAAGAATGATTATGCACACAAATGACTCCAGATGTCGAATACTATATATCCTCTGTTCGGTTCAGCTGACTTACACCTCAGCCATTTGCAGCCTCCTCCAGTCAGCAGATGGTCTGCCTATCAAATGTGTGGGTGAAAAAAATCTGATAACAAAAAAAAGACGTGTTGGCTTCTCAGTCTGTTTCTCTGCACCAGACATCCAGGACACAGGGATGTTTTACGTGACACAGGGACAGTATGATGCTGATCTGATACTACACTAACTAGTCAGGTTATGAATTGCTAAGCCCTTTTTGCTAGCTGTTTAAAGAGGTTTACTATCACAGCGGAAAGGGGAACTTGCAATTACCTAGCTGTTAAATTGTTTTATTACGATGTGGTTTTTCTGACACGTAAGACTCCACTTGCCAAATATGAAGCATATGTATAAAGAAATACACTACGCTGTTTACGGCTATATCTCACTGACACCGACGTTGGCAGACTGTCGGTGCTGTAGTAAAAGTGTAGGATGCTTCAAATCTTTCAGAACCCCCAGCTTCTGGACAGCTCCACGCTGAAATCCTCGCATAATTTACCAGGATGTGTCCCCCCCCCCCCCCCAACCTCTACCTGTGTTCACTATTAACAGGACAGCCATTTTCGCTCATACACACACCGCCAACACTTGATGCATTGAGAGATTGACTGCATACATGCAGTGTTTGCACAAGTGCCATTTTATTAAATTGCATTAACTGGACTGAAACTCATGGGTGCGCATGGGTTTTCAGTTTTTCTTCATTTAATTCTGTTGATAACACATGAATAAAGCCAGCAAAGAAATAAGCAATGAGTAAGATTCTTTAAATGTCTTCATTGTCGGCTGGGTATTCAAGTAAGGGTCTGTTGTCGTGTCTCGGCAAAGGCCAAGCTATTTATCTCGCGTCTGCTTGCAGGACAGGTGAAATATTTTACGCAGTTCATCCTTTTTTTGTACAGTTTGTGCCAAACAGGAAACCGGGAGATCAACCACCTGTGTTGCCAGGGCAACCGGTAGATGTAGTCTGTGTCAATAGCGCAGCAGCGATGTGTTTCGGTCCTCTAAATGTTCAAAACCGCTGAATGGTATCTCCATATCTGGAAGTGAGGGGAGAAGAAGCGCAGCTCACGTTTTGATTTGAAGTAACATAATTCTGCTGCGCCTTTACCAGCGATTCCGGGTGTGACGCTGTAATATTACATAATAAAGAGAAGCAAGGCGATAAGGAGGATCTTTATGTCCGAGCCCTAGCAAAGCAGCCTAATCTCAGGTTCAGCTCCATCACCCCTTAAGTGTGCTGGATGTTTTCCTGATATCACTGAGGATATTCTAAGGTTGTCCCCCGTCTCACACCAAAACTCAAAATGCAACAAAGCCTAAAGATCTATACTCATCTGAGTCCTGTCTCATTATCGGTGTTTGTTGGTTTATAATAATGCGTAACGGTGCTGACTCTGCACTCCCTGCTGATTTTCGTATCGTTTATCTTTATTGGTGTTTGCTGGTCTGTAATAATGTGTCACGGTGATGACTTTATTTTCCAGTGAGTCTTGCCTCATTCACCTTTATTGATGTTTGTCCGTGTGTAATAATGTGTAACGGCGCTGACTTTAAACTTTATCGAGTCTCATCTCATTCATCTTTATTGGTCGTTGTTAGATTGTAATAATGTGTGATGGCACTGATTTCACACTCATCTGAGATTTGTCGAATCCATCTATATTGAAGATCCGACAGTTCCCATTTATATTAAATCAGAACAGTGAACAGAACAATATTGTACGTATTGGGCAGACGTGTGCATGCATTTGTGTAGCTTAACTACTCAGGGGTCAGAATTAAGCTGGAGCCCAGTGCACAAATCACAGGAGAGGAGGTAACAGTTGTTCCTAATGGGATAATATATAATAATATAAAACACCCTGCTTTGGTCACTCAATTTGGTAGCATTCAGTGCAGGAAGAGACACCATTACAATCTCATTTCCTTTAACAAATAATTAAGACATTCAATTATTGTTTCTACTCTTTTTTTAGCGGAGTTTTAGTGGCTGTTTCGTGAAAGTTGGGCATAATGCTGTAAAATGTTCACGAGCTTGACTGCCTTTTAAAACCCTTGAGATCTTCTTTGGATCTGAGAGATGAGATGCTGAACTCATCGACAAATGGAAAAAAGAAACTAAATGCATATCGATTCATACTGATGACTTCTGCGGTAAGGCTTCCTGTTTTTCTCTGCGACTCTTCCCTTCACCCACGTCCTCTTCTCCTGCTCTCCTTTTGGCCATTATGCTTCAGCTTGCCACACCATCCATCTGCCTGCCTTCCTCTGAGATGTCGAGAAAGATCTAGAGAATGGGGGGGGGGGGGTCTTGGTTATTCTGTGTACAATTATTACTTTGCATACGTTCATAATCCTGGTCTTCAAAGAGGCTATGATAAGGGGCAAAACAAGTCACGTACACAGTACATATGCACAGTACCAAGGTACCTTGAAAAGCATTTCTGGATTTGTCAGCTGCTGCAAAGCCTCCATGAAGTCATTTATGATTCCCCTCTTATCCAGCTTGGACTTGAGGCTTCCCGAGAGAAACAAACGTGAGGTCTCAGATAAGCCTGCAGATGCCTTTGCTATGAACTCGCAGAGGTTAAACATGCTAGTGATAGACGCCTGTACCTGGTGACAAACTCCTTGTTTCTGTGGCCAGTGGCAGAATCATCAAAGTTATAGCTCTCACAGCTTATCATGTATGGGTAGACCAGGGCCTGGGGGTAAGAATCTGCAATCTCGCCGATAATCTGCTGCACAGCCACTGCCTCCTGCTTGTCCAACAGCGCCATCATCTGGCTGATCCAAGAAATGAGCTGCCAGCAGGGCACAGATGCAATCTGGCAAGAGAGATTGAGTTTGCATCCTTTACTACAACTCATGAACATAAAAAGCAGCTTGTTAAGGTAAAAATGCTCCCCGAAGCAACAAATTAAACAGATTGTTACTTTTTGTTATATATTATCATAGGAATTCCTTAGTTTAATACCAACAACGAAAGCAAAGACAGACCTCTTTGGCCATGAGGTTTAAGGTCTCAGCAGGATATAGTTCAACAATCTGTAATAGTCTGGGGAACTTTAGTTGAGCCTCTTTGGAGTTCAGCTTCAATGCTTTAAGCATCATCTCCATCACAGTAACTGGGAATATCAGCAGCTCAGGATATTCTGAAACTGAAAACAAAAGGAAGAAAATCCATATGAATCCAGGAAAAAGAAACATCGATACAATCAGGGATATCACAGAACTAGATAGCTCACAGCATTTTGTCCGCTGTGAAGCAGGAACACCCCAGTGATTATGCATACGCGTCTTTTAAACTTTCCTTTGTCCAGTATCCAAAAGGCTATGGCAGGGGTGGCCAATCTTATCCACAAAAGGCCGGTGTGTATGCGGGTTTTCGCTGCAACTCCCTAATTAGAATACTAATTAGAGGACTGATTGGCTGAAGAGTCCTCACACCTGGGTTTGAACAGCTGACCTACAGGTTATCCCAAAAACCTACATACACACCGGCCCTTTGCAGATTAGATTGTTAATGCCCTTAGCCCAGGGGTGGCTAGTCTTACAACTGACCAAACCTGACCTATTTTCAACAATTTACCTTAACCAGAATATATTTTGGATTGGATTACCAAAAATGATCCATGGTGTAACATAAGGGTCAAGGGGACAACAATAATATGCATAATAAAGCATTCAATGCACTAGACCAGGGCTCTTCAAACCTCAGTTCTAAATCCAAACCTTGTTTTCAGTTCTCCAAAGGTAGTTGGTTTAAGAATTACTGATTCTGATTGGCTAGAGGCTTCACGCCAGGTTCACAGGAAACGGAAGGCTGGAAAATCAGCAGTGCTTGGCCTTTGAAGACCGTGATTTGAACAGTCTACACTAGGCTGTTGTTTCATACTGATGCACAAGAAAATATTCTATTAACTGTAGAAGCGAGGTTTCAAAATATAGAATTTTATGGAACGCTTAGTTATATTAGTTCCTTGAAGTGCATCAAATATGTCTTCAACAGTGACTAACCAGTGCTGCTCTTTTCCTCCTCACGCAGTCGTTTGTCGCAGAAGTTTGCCAAAGACATGTACGCCTTGATGGCTACAGAAGTGTCCACATCTCCTGTAGAAGATGAGGGCAGCTCCATTTCAGCTCTTTCAACAGCACTGTGAAAAAGCGTGAATGCACGTTTCTGAAGCCCTATGACCATCTGTAGATGGAAGAGATCAGAGGCTCTTATGTTACATCTGACAAAAATCCACATATTCATTGATTATATATAAGGTCATTAAGATTCAAGATATTTATAGGCCTTGTGCAACAGACACACTGGAATGTTTGCTCATTCAGCCACCTTCAGTTATAAGGAGACTAAACAGGAGAGTGCAAGATGATACAAGGCAATGCCAAACAAAGCAAAAGTTATCAATGCCCTGAATGCACATTCATACCTGTTCACTGGTGGACGCCCCAGACAGTTCCAGCAATCTTTTTGACTTATCGCTTCCAATCTTTTCCAAAACACACAATTCCTTGCTTACTGCTGAAGCAATAATGCAATATGTGGTCCCTTGTAGAATTTTCTGGTCCTGGTAAATCTGTATTGGGACATTCTCTGTCTGAACTTCCTCTAGAGTGCACAAAACAAAGCATATATTCAGTCATCAAGGGTATTTAATGCAGTAACCCAAAGGTAATGTTCTTCCTTAAACCAAGATTTCACATTTAAATTAGCTTTTGCAAATGTTTTATCATGACCACTCAATATCCTTAAACAATAACAATCTAGCAAACAATAACAATCTAGCAAGTCTGAAATACATGCAAATGCAAAAAAATACTTTTAATATACTAGTGTTCAATACACTGTACATAAAGGTATTTAACAACTTAAAGCATTACAGCAAATGGCATTTTGTATAGCAGTGATTTACAATCACTCTTAAAATGAGGAACCATGCATATGAAAACCAAATGAGCAGAACCAGGGACCCCCTAACACTAATGGATAAGTCCAGCCAGGACTGGTTTGCCAAAATGGTTTGCTCCATCCAGGGGGGGAGAGTAATTTTTACAGCAAAGTTAATTAAGAAGTTAATACCACATTAATATCTAAACACCTTAACTGAAGGTTGCACATTTGGCAATGGGCAGATGACACACTGGCCCTTAAAATTAAGGGTAAAGGAAAATAAAATGAAACCATATTATAATACATTTTTATTTTCACACTTGTGTGCAGTAATATTTGATAAAGTCACATGTTTTCGGGATGTAAAATGATGACAGATCATTTAAGCATTTTAAATTAAAATTTTATTTCTGTAACCTCTTTTTACAGAAGGAAGAACAAAAGAAAGTACAGAACAAATGACTGAATAAAAGAAAGAAAAGAAAGAATGAACAAAAGAAAGGAAGGCGCTAATGCCATACCGAGCAGTGGGATGACCTTGAGCATTGCTGAGACCTGCTCCGCCTGAGCCAGGCCCCGGCTTCGCCTGTGGCTGAAGCGGCTGAAGCTGTGGACCCAGCGCTGCATCCAGCTGGCCCTCGTCTTTGATTCTTTGTGTAATTCCTTCAGCAGCTTGCTGGCAAGAGCAAAATTACTCTGGGGGGAAAAAAAAATTCATTACATTAATCTATAAAGGTAGCATCTTAATCACAACATACCTATATACATGCCGACAAAGTCAATTACTTCAAACTCTTAAGAGCTTAAATCGAAGGCAGCTGGACTTTTTCTTTTTTCTCTTTCTTTTTCTTCAGTTCTAAAAGTCTGTTGGGCAGTTCCAGGTATTTAACCTCTAGTGTGGTTGTGACCATCAGACGTTTAGAACTGAAGCAGCGTTTCGGATGAGAGGTGAAAGGTCTTCAAGAAATTGGAAAAACGAAGTCCAGTTGCCTTCAATTCAAGCCCGTAAGATTATCACGTCCTGGATGGCTGAGAACCTACACAGACACATTAGTTCAAACTCGTAATAAAACGCTGATTTTTGTTTGCTTGTTTTTTAAGGTTTAACCTGCTTCCGTGCGCTGTCAGCCATCCTTAACTTCATGTTAAACTTGCATTCCCGTATCATCAGAGCAAAATCTGGAGGATCTTCAACTTTTATTTTCTGTCCTATGCCTTCACTGTCTTCCACTTCCATAGAATCCGAGGTGACTAGAGAGGTCAGCTTCTCAGAGATCTTATCCAAGAAGAAACAGCTATAAAAAAAGATATTTGAAATGTAAAGATAGGAATATGCCAGGATAACAACATATTAATATTCAATCATTTTTAACAAAACTACCACACCACTCTGCTTTTAGAAATATAGCTTTAACAATAATACTTACCGAGTTGTTATGATGTCGTCCCACACATTCATTGGATCCATTTTTGGATCAGGAAAGCGATTAGTCCAAGTATTTATAATAGTCCTGAGAGAGTTTGTAGAAACTGAAATACAAATAAAAAAGAAAATAATACATATTTGAATATTGCACTTTACCTTATTTACCATTTTCTTCAGCAATTTGTTTTATATTTAGTTCATATGTATATTTTATCCACAAGATATCTCTTTTATTTCATATGTATTCTAAAAACGCACACCTCTGCATTTCCTAGCTATACGCTTATTTTAATACTTTATGAGTCCCTTTAATTTGCCATGACGTACTAAATTACGAAAGGCAAAAAGAATTTTGAATCTAGTATGATTAAGATATGCCTTATAGTCCATACCCCTGGTATCACTGGTATGTCATGTGTGGTGTTGTTTTTCAAACAGACAATTTTACTAAGTAATTCCTACTAATTACACCACTCATTTCACCTGAACCAATATGAAGGCCCTGATAAAATGCCAGAAAACATTATGAGACAGTATTTGTACTTTAAATTACATATGTGCAATGACTAAGTAGCAGAAAGATACTATTATGCATAATACCATGTTGATATTTTTTAAAAAGAACGAAGCAATCCCCATTTAGTAGAAAAAAATAATTCCTTACCATTGCTAGTGATGAAATGAAGAAAATCTCGAATCTCCGTCAAAGGCTGCACTAACTGCAATTTCGCCAGACGACTTCGATTTAGCAGCATGTCGATGGTGGAATAGTTCTAAATATAACCAAAATAATTTCAGTTATTTAAAACTATTACTTGGAGCACATAAGGATATTTCCCTACCTATGCATACTGCCCCCACCTGGATGAAGACTTCCATGCAGTTATTGATGTAGTACTTGGCTCGGTCATAGTCTTCCTGCAAGATGTAGAGCAGGCTCAGCTCTTGGGAAAAATAGGTTTCCATGATGTTCTTACGTTCCTCCAGCTTCATTGCGGCATCTACGAAGCTGAGCAGGGTCTGGCTCTGGTCTCCCAGCTGCAGCTGCTTCAGCATGCTCCGCATCAGGTAAGGCAGGTACATGTCCTAATAGAGAACCACACAATGCAGAGCACAAGAATCTGAGCCGCAGTTCAGCCATTTAAAAGACCCTAAATCTAAATCGAAATCAAATCCAATCCAACCAAAGTTTATGTATCAAATGCGTGACGGTACACGCAGCAGAAAATGCAGGAAATGAAAGGGATTGTCAGGCTTGGTTCTAGTTATGCATTTAGAAATAATAACGATTAACGTCTAAAAAGCCTTCTAACTCCATCACCGCATCACTCACCACTGGCACGATCCCTAATATTTAAGAACGTGTATGTAACCCCACTGCTTACAAAAGTTCTACACTTCAAATACAAACTGAAAACATTCGTATGAAATGAATGACGTCCTCAGTCATGTTTCTGACTTTCTCCAACTGGATCTTCTCCTATCTGGCTTCGGACCTGGAGGCTGGACTGAGACGGCACTCATGACTACTGTGGACCTCAGAGCCGTAAGCATCTCAGTCATCCGCCCTTCTTGGTGCTCCGAGAGTCATCCGATGCTTCTCGGCCTTTCAGCAGCTTTCGACACTGATCCAGCATGAGGATCCCGCCACCACACCAGATGCTCCACGAAACCTCATCTCGTTCCTGGTGACCCCTGAAGGTTCTTAGTGCTGCACTTTGTCTTTTTATTTGAGTACTTGCCTTATATGTTCCTTGCTATGTTTGAAAGGGGCTGTATAGCTTTTGCTCCTGTACCGCTTACACTTGTACCTGGTCATTCACTGCAAGCTCAGCCTAGCTGAACTCATGCCTAGTCAGCTCCATGCTGTAAATGCAGGTGGTTTCTCAATTTGTAAGGCGAAAAGGTACCTGTTGTTAGGCCATTTTCTTTCACCTATAGATGTATAAGAGCTGTCTAAATATTTATGCAAGTAGTACATACATTTTGTTTTAAGTAATTAAATATCCTGTTGAAGTATATCATGGAGCAAGGAAGATAAAAATAAATCTACATGATTTGTAATTCAGCAACATTTAAGGAAATATTTTTGATAATATACACAGAAATGTGTTGTCTTCCTAC
>JAODKF010000044.1:10660419-10690184 GCA_026779585.1 Mormyrus proboscirostris
CCCCCCCCCCCGCAAGAGAAAGACAACAGAGAGGGAAACTGAGCTGTTATAGTCCTTTCTCTTTTAAATAAAACAAGACAAATCACGAAAGGCATTATGATGAGATGAAGACAGAGACTGAAGAGGCGGAGATCAAGCCTCACATCTTGGTGAGATGTGCAAGGAACAGGGAGAAAAGAACGGAACAAAAATAACAGCCATCTGGCCTTGTTTCTGTCGCCTTTTTAAATATTAAGAGGTTAGCTTTTGCATTAGTGCACACAGGTTAATATGAACCATTAGCATCCCAAGTATTTACAATTAGAGTAACCTGAGGGGTAGGGAATGACCCCACCACACACTCAATTCATATAATACAGCATTTAAAGCTATCTTCTATAAAATGGGGCCAAAAAATAATCCAATTAGACTCTCCGTATTATGCATCATTTACACTCTTTGTAACCTGGGACCAAAATATTATCCCACTACAGCAGTTTCCCCACCCAGTCCTTGGGGACTTACTGACGCTCCACATTTTTGCTCCCTCTGAGCTCCCTGACAAACGGTCCATATTTTGGTCCCCTACCAACTGGGAGGAAGCAAAAATATAGACTGTCTGTGGGTGCCCGAGGACAAGACTGGGAAACAGTGCCCTAGGGGAGAGGAGGGGGAACAATCTGGATGAGATACCGGTGCATCAGAGCATGTGAAGACAATGGACACCAGTTCACCAAACCTCCTGTTTTTTAACTGCAGGAGAGGTCTGAAGTACCTGGATAACTCCACCCAACTTGGGGAGACCATGCAAACTCCACACATAATGAACAGCAGCTAAATTTTGTACCTCCAACCCTGGAAGTTGAATGCTAAATGCCAACCAACCAGTTGAGTAAAATGTGACTGTGACTCTTTATAATCAACTGGTTGGTTGAAAGAAAATCCTGGTTTGAATTTTTACTTTCAGGACCAGAAATGTCCACCTCTGCTAAATTCTACCTGAATGACAAAGACAGTGAGCGGGGGATAGAGGAAGGCTGATGATTGATGCGTAGGGCTTTGTAGGAGCTGTTGGGTAGAAAAATGAGAAAAAGGAGGTAAGAGACATATGTATTTTAATATGCTTCTTGTGCATACATCATTTGGCGCAATGCATCAACAGTACTTATTACAACTGAAGAACTTTTTGCCTGAAATATTGCGCTGCATTTTTATTGAAATGAGCGTACATAAAGTTTAACCACCCTTGTCCTTGCAAAGAAAGAATAAGCTGTGGCTCTACAGTGCCTATAAGGAATATTCACCCCCCCACCCCTTGGACTTATTCCATGTCTTATTGTTTTACAGCAATGAATCACACAGATTTAATTCTGCTTTTCCGACATGGACTAATGGAAAGGAATCTTTGATATGAGCGTAAAAGCAAATATCGACAAAATAATCTCAATTTATTCAAAATAAATGAATTGCATAAGGATAGCCTCTCCCCAGGTTATGATGGGGTTACGTTCCGATAGACCTGTCGTAAGATGAAAATATCGTAAGGCGAAAATGCATTTTAATACAGCACACCGTACCTACCAAACATCATAGCCTAGCCTACCTTAAAACATGCTTAGAACTCTAACAGCCTACAGTTGGGCAAAATGATGATCACAATGACTATTTCATAATAAAATGTTGAATACCCCATGTAATTTATTGAATAATGTACTGGAAGTGAAAAAGAGAATGGAACTGGAATACCCGTCGTAAAGTCAAGATATTGTAACGTGGGCCATCGTAACCCGCGGAGTGTCTGTAGTTAGTATTTAGTTGGGCCCCGTTTGGTAGCGATTACAGCACTGAGTCTGTGCGGAATGGTCTGTCTTTGCTCAGGCTCTCTTGGGTGTCATGGGGATGGTTGCATTTCTTTTGCTGCATTCATTTCACTGCATTCATCTTACCCTGTTCCTTGACGATCCTTGCGGGCCATACTGCAGAGAAACATTCCCACAATACCGCCGTGCTTCACGCTGGCTTGCCAATGTGCTGTTTAGTATGAAGGCCAAATAGCTCAATTTTTGGTCTCATCAGACCGTGGAACCTTCTTCCACTTGATTTCAGAGGCTCCCAAATGCCTTCTGGGAGACTCTTGGTGAATTACTCTTTGCTTCTCTCCCATAAAGCTGCTGCTGGTGAAATACCCAGGCAACAGTTGTCACAGTCTCTGAAGCTTGCGTTTCCTTCACAGTTGCTGTCATCGGTCTCTTGATGGCCTTCCTCACCAGTTCCCTCATCGCATGGTCACTCCATTTTTGAAGAAATCCAGCTTTGTGCAGTTGTTTACAGTTGTGCCACATTGTTTCCTATTTTAAATAATTTACTGCAGTATACTCTGATAGATATTCTGTGACTTTTCTGTATCCATCCCCTAACCAGGATTTTTCAGTAACACTGTCACCGAGTTGTTTGGGCTGTTCCTTCATTCTCATGGTATATTATTTTTGCTAGAAATTTCCAAGTAAAAGAGTATTTATACTATTATCACTTGTAACACCATGACTACACACAGGTAATCTCAGTTTATCTGATTATGTGACTTCTAAAAACAGTTGATTGCATCAGTGATGATTTTGGTCTGTCAAAGGAGCATCGTCACTTTGTGGAAATTTGTTTTCACTTTGATTTTAAAGAAACTATCTATTTTTCTGTGAAAACCTAATTAAATCCACCATGATTTAATGTTGCAAAATAATAAAACCTGGGAAAGTCCAAAGGAAGTAAAATTTTTTCTAGACCGCGCGCACGTGTGTGTGTGTGTGTGTGTGTGTATGGATAAATATATGGATTTGTGTTGAACAGTGTCATGTATCTGCACATACAGTCCATATCAAGTAATGCAAGAGGCGCTGTCTGGTTCAGAATTAGGAGAATACTGTTACAGTGACCAATCAAGCATTAGGACAGCCCTGTCACACTGACCAATCAAGCATTAGGACAGCCCTGTCACACTGACCAATCAAGCATTAGGACAGCCCTGTCTTAGTGACCAATCCAGCATTGGTTAGGATGTGTGGCAATGATATTAATCAAAAATAAATATGGTCCTCTCGTAGTAATAGAGAGGGCTCTGTCATGGTGAATAATCCAGAATTAGGAAGTATCAATTGATCCAGTAATTAATATAGATTTAGAAAGGTGCGATGGTGATATTAATCCAGAATCAAGTCTCATCATAGTGACTAATACAGGATTAGAATGGTTCTGTTACATTGATAATTCCAGAGCTACGGGGATAATGATGGAGAAATAGCATTCTCTATTCATCTTTGCCCAAAGTCAAAGCAAAGTACTGACTGTCTTTTTTTCAGCTCCCTCTCTCAAATTAGGAGCAGAGGCACCCTGAGCTGGGTATCTGGCCAGCGTGACGTGTGAGCGGATACTTGGGTTCTCATGCGTGGGAGTGAGGGCCCGCCCAGGGGCCCAATCATGTCAGTCACATGGTCAGTCACATGTTTACACTTAGGGCATCCTATTGACTCACAGCGCTGTGCTCCTTTGCCAATCACACTGAAGTCCATTATATTTACTCTTGGTTGTTATTTCCAAGGCCTGACATTCTCTCTGTTAAACGAAGTGAGCAGATTTCCTGTCTCCAGAATAAGGAATCGAAATGGACGGTTTACTCAAATTTGACAGACAAATGTGAAGACGGTCCATCGTTCTGACAGGGGGGGAGGCCCGCAAATGTCATGTGTGAGGTCACACATGCAAGGACCCACACATACTCAGTCACACACGCACACATACACACACACAGATGTGTAGATACAGATGAAGTTAAACATGCTGTATAGACATTCTCCTACCAGTGCATGCATTCCGCTGACTGTTCTCAAGACATAGATTCAGAAGGATGAAATGGGAAATGGCATTGTCCATATTTTGGTGGCTCTTCCAGATAAATTTAGCTCTTATGGGAAATTTGTGTGTGTCAGAAATAGCTGAATCTTAATGAAACTGTGATGGTGTCTGATGTGATTCTGCCTAGGGATCTGCGTTTTTTTTGGCAGAGTGATATTATGACTAAATCGGATATCGGAGCATTTCCAACGAGTGACACGCTGAGAAGTTTTTGAATGTGTCACCAGTGATTAAAAACCTGCTATTTTGACATTGTGGGGACCATTTTTCAGGTCGCCACAAAGATCTGTGAATGCAATCAGAAAAGTAAAAATGCATGTTGTTTGGTTACTTGTGGTTAAGGTTAGGACTGGGTGGGAGTTACACGTAAGGTTGTCATTGTTGGGATTAGAGTTTTCCTCATAGAAATGAGAGTCCCCACAAAGATAATTACACACCTGTCTGTGTGTGTGTCTGTCTGTCTGTGTGTGTCTGTCTGTCTGTTGGTCTGCCTGTCTGTCTGTCGGTCTAGCTGTCTGCCTGCCTGCCTGCCTATCTATCTGTCTGTGTCTCTGTCTGCCTGCCTGTCTGTCTGAGTCTCTGTCTGCCTGCCTGTCTGTCTGAGTCTCTGTCTGTCTGCCTGTCTCTGTCTGTCTGTCTGTCTGCCTGTCTTTCTGTGTCTCTGTCTGCCTGCCTGTCTGTCTGTGAGTTCTTCTGTGTGCACTCTGTATACTTACCTGTGTAGGTGGAGTATTTACCAGCTCAGGTTTGCCATCCCAGCAGGGGCGTTGGAGGGACATGGTTACTATGGCAAATTCACAGGCTCAGCACTTTATTATGAAAGCACTTTCTACTTGAATTCAGAAATATACCCCCACAGGGGTCAGCAAATTCTAAGGCAGCCTTGTCTCAGTGACCAATCCAGCATTAGGACAGCCCTGTCACAGTGACCAGTCATGCACTAGGACAGCCCTGTCTTAATGACCAATCCAGCAATATCCCTACCGTGGTTATTTCTTCAAGTACCTAGACTTAAAGTACAAACCCTGACCCAAGGTGACCCCAGAATTTCTAGCTGCCTCCCTGCATCCCAATATGTAAACCTCAGCAGCGTGAAATTCCGTTACTTTTTTCAATGCATTTTGAATGCATTGCATGATCATTATGCATGCTGAAAGTCTGCCACTCTGCGCAGAACACAGCAGACCTCTGCTGCTGCAAGCTGAGGGGGCAGAAGCATGACTAATCGAGATGGGGATGCCCAGTGACCGGGTTGCAGTGCTACTCACCAGGAACTGCACTCACAGAGGGATCTCCCCTCTGAGTACTCTGCTGTGCCAGTAACTAGTACACTTCCTCACATGCCTGGGTAAGACTCTCAGGAGCACAAAGACCCATAACTGGTGCATCTTCTTACTACTTAGATGCAAGCCTGGGAATGACCTTCAGGAGCAGGAAAAAATCTATGACTTGTACACCCTCTTACCTAGATGAAGCAAGCCTGGGAAAGACCATCAGATGCAGGCAAGACCTGCAACTGATGCACAGAACTGGGATTTCCTCCAGTCTTTCTTTGCTGCTGGGGAACAGTGTCAGGCTTGTCTGGCCATTTCTTTTGCCAGCAATTAAATTACCAGCATTCATTTGTAGTTAAATTCCAGATGAATACTGAGTCATTTTTGCAGACCTGGAAGTGTATGCTTTGTAATTACAAGTATAAGGCTGGATTCAGATCTGAGAAAATGGGGCTTTCCCATACAAGTTAGCTTATATTAAATAATAGGTGTCCAAGCCTTTTCATAGCTCTATTCAGCTGTGATTGAGATATCACCCTCTTTATAAGATGAAGAAGCTGATTATCATACATATCCAGCCGCACGCCTGTCCTGCCAGAGGCGTGATGGGATTGCTTGCCGGTGAATGCTTATTCATCAAACATGATTACAGCCCACCCACCAAGAATGGCTCCGGTGCCGCAGTCTCACATCAGAAGTACACATTTCCTCTGAGGCTGTCTGTGAACCTGGACACAGGAGTCACAGTGGCAGGCTTCAGATGTCCGTTGGAGGTCGTGAACAGCGTGTTTCGTTATTTGCGTTGTCTTTAGGATTAGACGTGTAAGCAGAGCCAGAAAACACGCCAGCTAATCAAGAGGCGATAAAATCGCAGGTGGTATAAACATACTAGGAGTTCATCTGGTAGTTTATGGACAACGGCATGGTTGATGTTGAAGTTTAGACGGCAGGTGAACTTTCACTCAGAGGAAGGAGAAAAGTCAAAAACTGTTTTCTGGACCTGGACAGGGTTGGATTAATAAAAAGGACCCCAAGTTGAGAAAGGCAAACATAAACAGATGGAGATATATATCCCATGAGGTTCCTCCCAGCTGTCTGCTACCCTGCTCACCTGGAGTTCTTCACATTTGTACTTTCTGTTCCAGCAGGATGTCACTTTTGTGTTCATCATTGGGGAAAAAAATTCATTCATTGATTCATTGTGTAAAAAAAAAGGTGAAATTGGTCTCTGGCTCAGAGTCAGGATCTCGGTCAACGCATTCCCTCCATCAACATTAATCACGTCTGTGTTATTATGGATAGTGAAGGTACAGATTTCCTCTAAAATGAAATCTCCCTACAGTGCCGTGCTTTGATGGATGAGATGGTGCTGTAGCTACAATAGAGGTTTTCTGGAGCGTTTTCCGTTCCTCCCTATGGAATTTTGCCCCCT
This sequence comes from Mormyrus proboscirostris, assembly GCA_026779585.1. NCBI lineage: Eukaryota > Metazoa > Chordata > Actinopteri > Osteoglossiformes > Mormyridae > Mormyrus > Mormyrus proboscirostris. The sequence continues at coordinate 10,667,011 of JAODKF010000044.1, forward strand.
GCAGAGTTGATTCATTACTCAGGGACACTCTCTGTTGAAGCTAAGTTCCAGTTTATGTTCCTAGCTTACCAGTGTGCTCCCAGGAGACGGCATCTCCTGTGCCGCTGTTTACAGTGAGCAGGACCTGTTTTAATAGCTCTTTGTCATATGGGCTTCTTGCTTACACCGCCCTATTCCCCAGAAACAGCATAGGCCTATCGATCGCTAGTGACAGCTAGACAGAAGCCTTCAGTTCCACCCCTTAACTTTAATTCTAGTGGCTGCTTCTAACTTGTATGTTGTTGTAACGCTCCAGTGGTGCTGAGCAATCTCCTGTTTTTTTCCCCTCTGTTTTTTTTTTGCACTCTGATTTTTAATGTTGATTAGCCATCGTTCTCCGGTGGCGAACAAAAACAGTAATTGAAAAAAAAAGGCACAGAGGATGTCTCTGAGAGAAAGGGTCACCACTGATCCGCGACTGTGTTCCCCCCCCCCCCCCAGCTGTGTAGGCTGTCTGTCCGCAGGGGGAGGGGGCATGGTGCCTGGGCCAGCGCGATCCCGGGGGGGCCGTACAGGAGGATGGAACCTTTCGGAATGCCTCCGCTGGATCTGCCCTGTCCTGCTCCCTTTCTGAGACCTCTGTGATGCCCAGGGCATGGTTGGTGTGGAGGTCCAACTGAAGGAAAAAGCACCAGGCCCGTCCCTCCTCTTCTCCACACTTCCCAGGTGCATCTACCCGGTTCCTCCTCTCTTTTGTCATTCTTAATTTTTAAAATCCCACCTTTTTTTTTTTTTTTTTTTTAAAAATATTTCCCTTATCGTTGTTTTTGAATCGTGTTTATCTGAGCGTGCCGGTGGGACATGCATGCTTTGCCGGTGTTGGGGCGCACGTGGGGCACGGCTGTAGGAGTGTCATGGCCGTGCCGGACGTCAAGCACCTGTTTGGTCTGGTTGCTGGGGCTGGCGCTCCGACTAGTGCTCACTTCGGGCCAGAGGGCAGACAGTGGCGGCGCCAAACACCCGATCGTCACCACCAATTACGGCAAGCTGCGCGGCATACGCAAGGAGCTGCACAGCGAGGTTCTGGGTCCCGTGGAACAGTACCTGGGCGTGCCGTACGCCACCCCTCCCACCGGGGGGCGCCGCTTCCAGCCTCCCGAGGCACCGGGCTCCTGGCAGGATATTCGCAACGCCACGCACTTCGCCCCCGTGTGCCCACAGAACATCCAAGGCGTGCTGCCCGAGATAATGCTGCCAATCTGGTTCACCGACAACCTGGACGTGGTGGCCGGCTACATCCAGAACCAGAGTGAGGACTGCCTCTACCTGAACATCTACGTGCCTACAGAGGACGGTGAGTCCGGCCCCCCCGGTGGTATTTGTATTGCCGGAGGCTATCTCAACTTACAACATATGCGACTAACCACGACTCACACATACGGCAAAGCTTTTTTAATTAAGTAAATGTATATAAAAATTAATTATGACATACATCCATTTCGACGTAACAAAATCCAGTTGTAAGTTGGGTACAGTCTGCATGATGTTCCTTTAAGAAAATATATGGCATCTGCAGCACATTACAGTAATATCTTAGGGGGAGTTTTTTCTGTAGATATAAATCCCCAAACTCCTCTTGTCTTTTTTTATATATAAGCCTTTTTCAGTTTTGTTTTTCTTCTTTTTTAAATGGTTTTCTGCTCTTTATTTTGTTAAAAAAATGATCAGAACTTTTTCCATAAGGAAGCTGTTCACCATATTTGGTGACTGAAGGTATCACGTATGACTCATGGGACACTTTGCCTGTGATGCTGCCGGAAAAAAAATGGCTCTGGAGATGCAAAAGTACTTGCTAAATCTGACACTTGCTTTAGCGCTTGCTGTTTGTTATGCAATCTGTGCTTTATTTTCAGCTGAGGATTTGGCGTGAGGGTTATGGTGGTGGAAAGTTGTGAAACGCTCGCTTGTGAGCAGCGTGAGAGCTTTCACATGTAACCTGCAGGCCGTGCTCGGCGCCAGCTTGCCTTTCGGCTCTTCTCACACTTGCATTCTGGCATTCAGGAGATTCTGGTTTCTTTATTAACGACTTCACGGGAAATCAGCAAAAAAAGCTATAGAAACCGTCTTACAACTGACAAATACTGCGAGTCACAGCGAGACGTAAGGGTAGTTTAGCTGGAGGTAACTGTAGGGAGAAACAGTAGATTGAGATGAGAGTAATTGTGGGTAATGGAGCAGGTGTAGTTTTATATGAGGTGGGGCTTTTCAAATCTGGCCCTCAAATCCAAATTCAGGCCTTGTTTTCAGTTCTCCCAGGTAGATAGTTTAGTAAGTACTGATTCTGAGGTTTCAAAGCAGGCTCACAGGTAAAGAAACGCTGGGAAATTTTCAGTCCTTGAGGACCGTGATTTGAATAGCCCTGTTCTAAGGAATAGGGTAATTCTGAGGAATAGGGCATTTTGTGCAGTTTGAGACAGTGGATAAATTTAGTTAGTTTAATTTTGTCTGGTTATATCACAGGAAGGAGTGCTCTTGGACTTTAAGTTTTAGCAAATAACAATGCATTTGTACAGCTGTTAGTTTGTGTAAAAGTATTGGTTAGACTAATAAATAAATGTATAACTATGTATCTGTTAGAGGACAATGATAATTGACAGCAGAGGTCAGTATCATATATCATGCCCTCACTGTTGTAGAAACGTTAGGTGCTTAACAGTCATCTTACAGCTGCACAATAGCACACAGGTGGCATCTGTACAGGGAGTAGGATTATTTTCCCCAGATTGTTTAGGGACCAGTCCACCGCCTTTACAGACACTTTCTTATTAGTGCAATAACTCAAAAAGTATTTGATTGATCTTTTTCAAACTTTGTAGACATTTTGACGCAATGTCACTTAGTGGTTCCACAGGACAGGATAGCCACAGATTCAGAATTGGTAAACCTGTGAGACATGTCGCACAAAGTTGGGCTATTAATTAAGATTATTTTAGAGAGGTAGGGAGAATGTGTAGTGAGGCTAGAGAATGTATTGGTTGGGGATGTGGGAGGTGTAGGGATTAGATGGGGGAAAGGGTGACCGGGCCATTTAGGGAATACATTGTTGTCATTCCTACAGCATCCAGTTACTAATAAACATTCATAGTGTGTTTTGCTTTGTATGGAAATATACAGTATTTAGCTTTCGCATGTACAGTCAGCATAGATCAGCCTATTGTTTAATTTTCTCTCCGGTGAGGTACAAAATTCATATTTCCAATTAGTTGTAGTACTCTTGCTACTCTCCATTATGTGCTGAAGCAGACAAACAGGATACATTTGGCTCTTGGCTCTTTATTTGTTTTTTTTTTTTTTTAAGTATGAATTGCCCTAGAGTCTCCTTTAATATCCCAAGCCTTCCTTCTCTTTGACTCTTTCTCGTTCTGTTTTTCTTTATCCCTTTCATCTTCCTTCACAGCTCCTTCTCTCTGCCTCAGTATTTTCTTTGTTATGAATAACTTTCATTTCCTTCTTCGCAATTTTTCAGTCTTCCCTTATCATTATTTTCGTCTTTAATCCTTCTCTCCTCCTTACATTCCTTTCACATTCTCATTCCTCTCACTCTCTCCCTCTTTTCTACCCCTCTTCCATCTATCCTCCCCTCCCTTTGCCCCCAGTTTTCTCACTCTCTAGTTCTGTCGCTCCATTGCTTTTTTTTCCTCCCTCTCTGCATCACTCTGCCTTCCTCTCTCTCTCCATCTCCAGCATCCCTCCTCGCTCAGTGGAGTTTAGGGCTCGATGTGACGGGGGTGAGATGGATGAAGAAATTTCTCAAATGAGGAAATTGATCAACGGAGTAAAAATGCCATTTACCACATTCCACTGATTCTCCAATGAGAACATAACAGGAAACCGAGCAGTTAAAAAAAGAAAGAAAAACATCTTTCAATTATTACAGTCCTTAGGAATGATAATTGCCGGTCCTATGGTTCAGGTAATTATACGAGTTTTATATAGCACAGCTAGGTACAGTACAGAACAGTAAAAATGAGACAGCTACAGGTTTTTTTCACTTTCCCACCACCTAATGCTTTTAAGATTGTATGATATATTCAAATGCATAAATGAGTTCAAAGACAGAATATGCAGTGGTGGAATTTTATGTATGTATAATTCATACATGCATTTAACTAGGTGAGTCTGTACCATGGCACACATGCAACATGGTAAGTCTGTATGGTAGCAGGATCTGCTTTAACTCTTGTTCTGCCCTGGCTATGCCTGGGTATCCATCATGTTTATGGCTGGCGCTACACGATCTCTCTGCTCCAGAGTTGTATTAAAACTCATATTTCAGGCTGCAGGGGTGTTGCAGCGTGATGGGTTATGCAGAGAGCTGGGCAGACTGGGGGGGTGGGGGGGCTGGGCGGATGGGAACATTGTAATTAAGGGCTGATCTGAGCGCCAGTTGCGAAGTGTTAGCAGCTAAGTGCTAGGAGGTAGGAGCCATAGGTGGGTGGGACCCAGCCAGAGCCTCCAGGATGCTTCTGAATAAAGCGCCACTATTTCCACACACAGGTCCAACTGCACGCAAGGTGCACAGTTTAATGCTTCTGGAAATAAGATTAATGGGGTGAGTGCAATGCAGCCGGTGTCGACACCTTTAAGACAGGCTTCTGTGCATTGGTCTGCGGTGGGCCATCTTCTGGAAATGTCTTTGTCGGCTATTTAGCCTCTTTTAGTGGCATGTACACCTTCTTTTAGCGCCATGAATGACCTGTAGTGGGACAAGTGTCATGGCGGGGTGACCTGTTTGTGTGTAAGCACACACACAGAGCCCAGACCACAAAGCCTGTAAAGGAAAGGTGTTGTAACGCAGATTTGGGTAGTTAAGGTCCAGAGAGTAACTCTTTATGCCCGACTGATCTGGACGACTCGTTTTGCTCAAAATCTTGGAAGGAAAAATACTTCTTATGTCTTTTAGGACCTCTCTCCAAGTTGTTTTCACAGTCTTTAACGGAACAATATTCGTCAAAAGACCAGTTGCAGTCTTCATATCCAAATTAAGTGCATTCATAGCATATTTTTTATATTTTTACCACTAATGAAAGGTTTTCACCTGAGCCTAGTTTTTAGCAAACACAACCTGCTTATTTTAATAAATAGAGTCATCCTACTTTTCAATGTGTGAACAGCACTTCATTACATGATGAATTCGGGCAGAAATGAATCTGGAACTGATATCGAAGCATGTTCTCATCCACGGCTGTATTTTCATCACAGATATGAGGAGCTTAGGCTCTTAAAGCCTGACATGCCCCCCCAGTAGACCTTGGAGCCGGACCTTTCACCGTTCTGGACTGGTGTTCATGGTTGTACCCATGCCTGTGTTTTTGTTCAGGTCTGGTGGGTATTCCGGCCTCCCGCTGGTAAGCGATGTCGGCCGGCAGCAGAGAGCCCGTGTGCAGTGACCGCTAACTGCATTAAGGCCTGCAAGCTCTTCAAGAGTGCCTCTCAGCAGCAGAGCAGCACTAATGCGGGCAGGCCTAATGGTCATCTACCTCCATCTACTGGGGGGGGGGGGAGGGGGGCATCGTGTCTCCTTCCTGCCATGCGTGTGGCTTCCTGGGAAGATTAAGCAAATCTTACTGCCACCGGACTGTGAGAAGCATGGGAGTAAATGCTGTTAGCATTGATTTTTTTCCTTAGCATTACAGTGCATTTGCTGGTAGCCATGGAAACCAGGGTTTTTTGTTCCACTGTCTGAACATATATTAGGGTGGTGTTAAGGGGGGGGGGGGGCAGACCAGGCACATTCTGAGTCCTCCGTGAGCGTCCATCCCGTTCGGGGAAGTGACTGTATCACGTTAAGTGGTATTAGACACCTTATCGTTTAGCTTTTACTGATTACGTAGCTTACCTAGCCTACACCTTCACACGTCGTCCATTAGCGCAGGTCCTGCTCCTCAGCCGCCACACCCCATTTCTCCAGCTGCCAGCGGGGATTTCAGGACAGAGCCGACGGATCCTGTTCAGGCCTTATCCGCTGGTCAGGGCTTGATGATGGTCCTGCCATTGTCATGGTGACACATGGCAGCCTCCCACACTCGCTGGCCGGGCTGTGACTGCGCCGTTCCAATAAAGATACCGAGTGTGACGAGATCTCAGTAGATGAAGCCTTTGTTCTTGTAAATGCCGCTGGGCAAGTCGCTCCTCTTGCTGCCGCCAGCTCCTTCACTCCCAGGCTGGCCGGTGTGACTACAAACACACAACACGCCACTACCAGTTTTAGTCCCTGATCGATTTGTGATGAGCGACGGGAGGAGCCAAAGCGGGGGCATTCCTGTGATCTCCGCTTGTGTCTCAGTCCTGATACATGTGATGCTTGTGTGATCAGGCGTCACTTTGTGTTTCGCGATCCCATTGGCCGCGGTACCTGAGGCTCCTGAGAAGTGTCGGCGTCACATGGTCCGTTTGTTCTCCACAGTCCTGTAGGTGACAAAACAACAATCAGCCTGGGCAGTCACGAGGCGGTTTGAAGTTTATGTAGGCAGAGGACAGCTATTGTTTTTTAACTTGATTCATTTTAATTTTTGTCCTTTGTGTGTTTGGGGTTGTATGGTAGCTCAGTGGTGAACACTGCTGTCGCACACTTCTGGGGCCAGGGTTTGAGTCTTAGCCTTGACTACATGTGTGTGGAGTTTGCATGTTCTCCCTGTGATGTCATGGGGTTCCCTCTGGGATTTCCCTTCCCCCCTACTAATGGTCCAAAAACATGCTATGAGGTTAATTGGAGTTACCCAATTGCCTGGAGGTGTGTGAGTGTGTCCAGTGATGGGCTGGTGCCTGGTTTGTTCCCTGTCTTGCACCTGTAGTGTTCAGGATAGACTCTGGACCCTTGTATGACCCTGAATAGGGCAAACAGTTCCAGAAAATGGATGGAAGGTCTTTTTGGACTGATTTAGCTTTTTGACTTCTACTTTTTCATCTACTACTTTTTTACATTTTTTAATATCTTTAATTAATTAATTACAAATTCCTCTTTTCTCTTCCCCACCCCTGTTCTCTGATCACTAGGTCCTCTCACAAAAAAGCATGATGAGTCTTCACTGAACAGGCCCAGAGATGAAGGTATTCTTGTTGCATGTTTTTTTTTTTTGTTTTTTGTTTTTACGTTTTCTTTTTTTGTGGGAACCATGGAAGATAAAAAGAAAAGATCAAGGTGAATATTTAGAATGACACGGTGTTTGCGCAGCAATGAAAGATATCTGTCATATCTCAGCTGATATTTGAGAGCGTCATGATCTGCTTGTGTTTAGGGGATCAGAGATGGCCTTCACCTGTGCACTTTACTGCCTCTGTGGGTCTGTGAGTCTCCCCTAACAATAGCGTGTGAGGGTCACTCATCACGTAACTTTGAGGGAGATCTTTGCTTCGGCTCAGTATCAGAATTATCGGTGTGAAGAACAAATCTCGGTACCTCTGGCTGTATGGACCAGATCATCCTTCCAGGCTCCGTCATTAGCCAGAGTAATTGCTGATCTTTCAGAATGCATATTACGGGGTTTAAAAAGAGCACCGTTCTACTGTTGGTGGTTCCTTAGGTTTTTCTTGCTGACAGATGGATTATCAAACAATCTCATACTTGTGTGGTTTATTCACCTTACGTTTCAAAATCCCACCATCCTATCTTGTAAATAGATGTGCCTTGTGACAGGAGAAAGCTGGAAACCGCAGCAACAGACCAAAAAAAAAAGCCAAACCTTTTGGACTTTGTGGAATCAGGAGCATAGCATTCATACAAATGGCGGATGTGCCATACCTAAACAGCACGCTGCTTTTTTATGTTTTTTTTTTTAACTCAGTTATGTTGGCTGGCTTTGCAAAGAAGAGGGAACATTTTTTAAGCTGTTGTCTGTAAATGAGTGGGAGTTTTTCAGACCCAATTGGCCGCTTGAGGGGCGTAAGATATGGTACCTAATGAACCGAAACTCAGAACACAGATCTGTGAAGAACAAGACGGCTACGTCCTCCATTCCAGCCCTAGTTGGGGCCCTAATTAAGACCAATGGTGACGCCTGAAGAGGCACTTAAACATGTTACAGATCAATGTACAGGGTGGAGACAGCTCTGATCATATGATCTTTAATGAATACAGACACATTGAGCATAGTTCTGATCATATTTATACAGTGTGATACAGAATATAGCTCAGATCAAAGTATCATCTTTAGTACTCAGCTCTCTGTGACTTTAGTCCTGAGATTTTACATGTTTAGTACTCAGGTCTCTATGACTTTAGTCCTGAGGTTTTCCATCTTTGTTACTCTTCTCTCTTTGACTCTAGTACTGATCTTTCTCCATCCTTAATATTAAGCTCTCTGTGACTTTATTGATGGTCTTTCTCCATATTTAGTACTTGACTCTCTCGGGATTTCCTGGCTCTGGTGCTGAGCCCTCCATCTCTTGCAATCATGTATTGTGAAGCTTAGGAACAAACAGTCTTCTCTATATAACAAGCAGCAGAGGAACAGCACTGAGGGTCCTCTTGTGGCAAGCAGCCACGTGCTATTCCTCTTCCACTCATCCATCTCTGTCCCCTCATCCTGCCATCCCATGGGTCCCTGAGAACATTCACCTGATTTCCTGACCACCTGGAGAGCAATGGAGGGCTTTAACACTATTTAGTTCTCATATTAATCCTGGTTGCATTGTTTACTTTCACTGCAGGTGCTATTATCTTACAGTAATGTACACAGTTTTGTACCTTCACATATTAGATGGCTCAAGTAAGTTTTACTTACATAAAGATGTTCTGGGGGCAGAACAAGAAAATGGTTGGTTCAGAGAGATAACTGAGGAGTCAAGGAGTCAACTGAGGAGTCAATCAGATGTCTTGGTCCCACATCCTCTAGTTGCTTAGACCCACCCCCACTACAATCTGAATGGTTATCTCTCTGAACCAATCGTTTTTCCCTTCTGCCCTCAAAACATTTTTTTCTAAATACAACCCCTACAAACTACGAGATGGGTGTTGGCTGAAATATCTTAGCATCACAGATAAGGGTATGCAGGCAGACCCTTTCCCAAGGGGTTACACATCCCCCTCTCCCACATTTATAGGGTTCAATTCGTTCCAACCCAGTAGTACTGTACAGCTGTATAATTCTGATTCAGAATCACTTGCAACCACTGTAGAAGGCTCTAAGAGACTCATAGCCAACTAAAGCTAAAGAGCGAAAAATGGGTGAAGTGTAAATAGATAAATAATGGAATAATACAGAATTGGTTTATTTTTGGGGGCAGCACTATGGTAGGAGAAGGAGATCAGACTCCAGGACAGAACACCATTCCTGGCAAGGGGGGGAGTGTTATATATTTACACGTGACTGTTTTATGGCACCTAAAAGTGTGTGCATGTGTGTGTGTGGGTTCGGGTTTGTGTATGCAAATGCCTGTGTAATCTGCAGCATTGCAGGTACCAATGTGTGTGTGTGTGTGTGTGGGGGGGGGGGGGGTTGGCTTGGGTGTGAGTGAGGCTTGTCTCCATGGCAACCCAAAGTGTGTGAGTCAGTGTGATGGAATGGGCATTGTGGTTTTATTGTGGAGAGCAAATCTGAGCAAAGCTATTGCCATGGAGACCTACAGGTGCCTCTGTATGCATGTATGTTTGCATGCACATATTATTATTACGAATAAGAAATTGTAACTCTTTTTTTTCCCCTGTACTATATTTTTAACATATTGTTCCACCATATGTTTTTCCTGTCTCAAAGTGCCCCGCCCCCCCATTCCCAGAGTTCAGTGGGGCACACAGATACTGTGCTTTTTAGTTACAATTCCACTCGGCCTGGCTTTCATGTTACTTCTTCAGCTAGCTGGTGGACACACATACTGAGTGCTGTATCACATTTTCGACTCTGTTTCAGCTTCTCTCGTGGTTTGTTTATATAGGGACTGTAGCTCACAGTTTGTGCCCTTTCCTTTCCTGTCTCATGTGGGCGTGCGTGTGGGATTTCTGCATTATGTATGTGTGCGTATGTCTCTGTATGCGTGAGCAGACATCCGCGACCGCAGGAAAAAGCCCGTCATGCTGTTCATCCACGGTGGCTCCTACATGGAGGGCACGGGGAACATGTTTGACGCCAGCGTCTTGGCTGCATTCGGCAACGTTATCCTGGTTACAATGAACTATCGGCTGGGCGTGCTTGGTGAGTACACCTCCGCTTTCCTTGAGTGATCTTGTTAATGTAAAACTATACAACATTATGTCTGTCAAAGTGTGTCAGCTTAGCCATTTTAAAACCTCTCCTCACGTCACCCCGGTGTTTGCGGCAGCCGTCCCACACACCCATGTATTTTCTTACTTTACCACTAGTACACCATGTTTTTTGGCTAATCAGTACCTCATTAAGTTATTTAACTAATTAAATGAATTAACAAGCAAGCTGGTGGAGAAATGTAACAAAATTATGGAATGGCTGAGGTGCCCCTAAGGAGAAGTTTGGGAACTGAAGCGGTGTTCATCCAGCCATCCAACTAGATATCAGTAACTTTTTGGAGAAAAGAAGAAATTTCTCTTAGTTTTTATTGTATTACTCTTAATTTGCACATATTATTATGTTAAATAGTCTTATTTTTCTTAGCAAATATCTGTAAATATGGTTTTTGTGTCCTTTGCACAGCACTTCATGGGAAAAAATCCATAGATTTATGCGATTTTGTTTGTGTGTAAGTGCATGTGTGTGCGAGTAAGCGTGTGTCTTTGAAGCCGTATTGTGTGGGTCTGTGTACTGTAACTTTGTGGTGTATCGGTTTATTGGTTTGTTGTGCGATGTAGAAACATCATTGAAGCTAGCCCAAACCCCAACCCATCAGAACATCTTTTAGATAAACTAGAGCACAGAACTAGGACAGAGTTTAGACGGCTGTCTAATGTAGAGGAGTAGCGGAGAGAATCAGCAAACTGGCATTATAAAGTCCTCCACAATTCACTAAAGCTAGCATTAGAGCCAGAAATAGGCCAACATGATTTTAACATGTTTATGTATGTGTGCATGTGTTGTGTTAGCAGGCCTTGGGAAGAGTCATATGGGCCTTTGCTTGTGCTGGTGATCCACACTGAAGTGCTTGGTTACTGATTCATTTTAACACTTTCACTTTCGCGAAAGAAATTCACACGAGACGGAACAATTCTTAACATGACACAGAATATAATTATTTGTTTGTCCATTGACTATTGACTCTTTAGGAAACAACTCAATTACATTGCAAAGGTCAGGCCTGGTTTGTGAGTTCCCTGAATAAGAAAAGACGCATGTCTCCCTGCACTGTGAAGGACCCAGTGATCATCAGCGAAAGATGTGTGTCTCTGTGAAGTACTCAGTTATCATTAGGTAACCTTCACTGCCTCTCTGTTATTTGAAAGGGCTTTTGAACATTGGTTAAAAAAAATCCATGTCTCAATTTAAGTGATGGACCAAGTGATAATTAAGTAAAGATTTGTGTCACTCTGAATTGTGAAAGACTCAGTGAACATTAAGGTAAAGCCAGTGTTTATCTATGCTGTGAAGGACCCAGTGATCATCAGCTAAAGATGTGTGTTTCTGTGAAGTACTCAGTTATCATTAGGTAATCTTCAGTGCCTCTCTGTTATTTGAAAGGGTTTTTGAACATTGGTAAAAAAAAAATCAATGTTTCCATTTAAGTGATGGACCCAGTGATAATTAAGTAAAGATCTGTGTCACTCTGAATTGTGAAGGACTCAGTGAACATTAAGGTAAAGCCAGTGTTTCTCTATGCTGTGAAGGACCTAGGGATCATTACAAAAAGCCCAATGCAGTCATTCAGGCAGAACAAAAATCAAGGAAGAAACATTGACTGACCAGCAACATCAGCCAAGGTCCAGGTAGCAGGGTGCTGAAGGGTACAGCGATTTGAAGACTGTGTCCTTGCTGTGTTTCCTCTCTTAAAGGTACCGATATCAAAATATCCTGTAATATAAATGAGAACAAAAGTATCAAAGCTAAATAATAATAAAAAACACTACTAATGAATCATGGCAGGAAGATAAAGACGTTCTTCTTGTGCTGAGTTCAGAGTGGGAAGACCCAAATCACTGTTCAAGCAACTAGCGGCTCACCTAGCGCCCAATGTGGCGGTGAGATAAAGCAGTAGTTTCATGCTAGCAGAACTCCAGGCTCGCTTGCCTGGCATGTTCACAAAAGTCCCTTCATGTCATGTTAAGAGTCTCACTAATATTTTTCATATCAATGAGACAGCGACTAGCACACCATGTTGCTTTCGTAGCGCACGGCCATTTTTCCATTCATCTTCCAACTGCTTATACTGGTCAGGATCATGGGGGTGAGGGGGGTGGACCTATCCCAGGCAGCATAAGTCACAATGCAGAGGTACACCCTGGATAAAATGAAATATTAATGATGATATATGTTTATGTCAATATGTGTACACATTCATAATTGCCTAACTTTTTCATGGCCTGTTGCTTTTGTTTATAAAGAGGAAATATGTTTTTTTTTTATCACACACGGTGCATGTACTTTGTCATTTAAGCACCATTACTTTGATTTGAATAGAAGTTCATTTTAATGGAATGCTTCAGCACTGGGAGATTAATTAGATAGATTAAGCAGGCGTGGATCATTAAGCAGAAGGTTGTTGTTTGGACTGACCAGAGCTAAATGCTCCTTCACTGTAGTGCTCGTGTTCTGGTTTAGGGTTACGGTTGGGCATCTGTCAGCGGGGGGGATGGACTGGAGCCAGAATCAGCGTTACTCAGAATAAAATAATCACCTGCATCATTAAGTAATTGTCAAACCTTAGAACCTAACAAGGGGGAAGAAGTAGGGGCAGTGAACCTGCTGGGCATAGGGAGAGAACATTTCTTGTAGGGATGTGTTGCTATGCAACTCATTAATTTAGCATTTAATGAGGGATAACCGGGGTTTCATTTTGATACATTTTTATTTCTGCTTTTTCATGCCCCAGAAATTCTGCGTTCGGAATTTGCATCTGCGGTTAATTTAGCAGGTCACTGACGTGACTGTGTTTTGTTTCGGAGTTCAGAGTCTCTGATTTTTTTGCTCTGTTTTCTTCATATACATCTGGGAGCTTCTCACGGTAACAGGCAGCTGCTCTGTCAGATTAACTAATTAAAAATTATGCAGCTGGGCTGTTAATCCACAATATATGTTGATGGTTTCATTAAGATTTCAGGTTTTTTGAGGAACTGCCTCCACGCTTCTTTTGTAACGTACGTAAGTTGTGTTGCTGCAAAACTGTCAAATAATATACAATGCCAGTCAAAAGTTTGGACACGGCAAGCCGCCTACAAAGAAGAGTGACTGTGTCGCATCACATGACCTGCCACCTGACCTAAACACAGCAGAGATTGTTTGGGAGGAGTTTTACCAGCATTTGTGGATCTTCCGGCCAGACAGCTGGAAAACCATCCCAGGGGGCCACCTCATGAAATTGGCATAAAGGAGAGAGTAGGGTCAGACAGTTCCTGGGACAATTGGGGTTAAGGGCCTTGCTCAAGGGCCCAAAGGTGGCATCACTCTGCCAACCATGGGATTTGAACCAGCAACTTTTTGAGTCCCAATCCACTGATTTTTTTTCTTTAATACTCTTGTCAGTGCTTAATTCAATATGTTATTTTATAGTTTTGAAGTCTTTATAAAATATTATAAAATGTAGAGATTAGTACAAATAAACCTTTCTATGGGTAAGTGTGTCCAAACCTTTGACTGACATGCATATTTCCGCCATGCCGTTGAGGTTTTTTCTCACAGTACTTAAACATGCAATTAGTCATGTTGACAAACATCTCCAAATTGCCTGCAGGGTATGGTTTTGAATGTGAGTGCTTGTCCAACGATGGGCAGGGTCTCCCTCAGCCTTGCCTGGGATAGGCTCCAAGCTCCCCTGTGACTTTGACCAGGTTAAGCAGCTAGAAGATGGATGTCCACATGGTTTTTCCAGTGGTGCCTTCCAGAATCACTGCAGCAGGCCACTTTAGGACATTGCTCAGTTAATGAAATCTTTGCAGATCGTTTTTGATGGATCTGGCAGCTTCACCGGTAAAGAGTATACAGGAAGTACAGAAGCTGACTGTAACCATTACCGCAAAAATAAGGGTGAGGGCGACCACACAGCCCAGTGCAAGAATCCTCTTTATCTTCTGTTTCTATCTTGTTTCCTCGTTATCTTCCCCATTGCCCAGATTTGCTTTAAATACATTTTGTGAATATTTCCTAACGATAGCTAATCGCTTTAGTATTTCCATAGAGTTGTAACGCAATGAATATCGGTAATATAAATGATTACCGTTACAGTAAATGACCAATGTAAAGACTGTAAAAATAATGATAAGATAAATACTGGAATTTCTAGTATAGATTCTGAATTATGGACACACTACTACATGTGAACGTTCAGTATTGACTTCACTGACATCTCACTCCAAGTGTTCCACAGCTTTCTTTCCATAGTCCCAGACCCTCCTCACTCGGAGCACCTTATTCTCCGACTTTCACTGCCCTTCCTCTATTCAAACATGTCGAAGCTCTTAACCAGCGTCTTCTATCATGACCATCTTTTAAACAGTCTTTTAAATCATATTACTTCGTATTAGCTTCATATTATTTTTTTGTGCGAACTTATCCGCCCGTCTCACCTTCCACGTTCTCCCTGTCTGTCCCCATTGTTCTCTGTTTTCTCTTTCTCTTTCTGTATTCTCGCAATATCTGTCAAATTTGAATTCAAAGAGTGCTTTATTCCCATGAAAAGGGTCAGCACTTTAGTTGTTAAAACATTTAACAGACAATCAACAAATGAATTATTGAAACAGACGTTAAAGAAACCGGTAAAGACAACAAAGCACTATAAAGGTAATAGTCAGGCGTCAATATTACCCTCTCTGAAAAACTGTCACAAATGTGGACATCAGTACATTTTCTATAGCCGTTTATCCAATGCAATGTCACTATGAGCTTGGAGTCTGTCCCAGGAGACACAAGGCAGAAGTCAGGGCGCACCCTGGTTGAGATTCTGCCAGTAAGCCAGCGGAGTGGTTTTTTTCCAGTCTTCCTCAGCTTCCTCCTGTTTTTCCCTTTGCGAGAGAGATCTAGGCTGGGCTTGACTTGTGAGGGTTAACGTTACCCTGCAGGCTGTTTTCAATGCCAGTGTCTTCCCTCCTTATAATGTGCATTTAGGCTCCGGTGCTTGGCTAATTAGTTCAGTTCTTCTTGCTTTGACTAGTTTGTTACCTTGATTGAAAGACTCATCCGGCCGCTTCACATTAACATTAGTGATTATTAGCATGGTTATAGGAGGCCGACCAATCAGCACACAGCAAGAACTCAGTGCTTAAGTGAAATCCAGGTCCTTTTAATTGAAATGGTAGTTTACAAATCCTGTGCTAGCTCAAAGTGTCCTTCCTGACATGGATTATCTGATCACCCTAATTCATTGCCCATTCTGCTTTGTTCTTTCATTTGATTCGTCTCTGACGGTTTGAAAAGTACAAAGCTGTATTTGTTAAATCTTTTTAAAATGTTGATGCTGGGTGCCTCATTACTGAAGGCAGTTATCCAAGAGAATCGATCTTGGGCAAATCTCACCATGTAGTGAGGCAGCCTAATCTTACTTTGGCAAGATATCACACAGTGAACGTGTACTATTCTTATATGCCAGTGCTTCCCAATCCAGTCCTCGGAGACCCACAGTCGGTCCACATGCTCCCTCCGAGCTCACTGCCAGACAGTCCACATTTCTGCTCCCTCCGAGCTCACTGCCAGACAGTCCACATTTCTGCTCCTTCCGAGCTCACTGCCAGACAATCCACATTTCTGCTCCCTTCGAGCTCACTGCCAGACAGCCCACATTTCTGCTCCCTCCGAGCTCACTGCCAGACAGTCCACATTTCTGCTCCCTCTGAGCTCACTGCCAGACAGTCCACATTTCTGCTCCCTCTGAGCTCACTGCCAGACAGTCCACATTTCTGCTTGCTCCCAGTTTCCAAAAACATGGACTATCTGTGGGTCCCCAAGGCCCGGATTGGGAAACACTGCTCTAGACAACAGTAACAATAAAGAACTGAGTAGCGTGAAAGCCTCGATTTTTGCTTCATAATTAAATTGAGGTCCAGTACCACATATCAAGTTTCTTTAGCACCTTTAATTCTGTAGATAGCAACCATGCTTTACTCAGAACAATTGGGTGTGTTGCTCAAATCAAAACATTTTCTTGTGGAATCCTCACTAGTGTCCCCTTACAGGTGTGAACAGCTCCCTCACTTGGTCTCTCCTTCTCTCTTTCTTCCATTCAGTTCCATTCAGACAGAGGTATGGCCACGATTCATTTCAAAACCCAATATCAATACTCTCCCGATTCTTTCTTCCTTTTCCTTCCAAATAATGCATAAGGCTTTTTTTTGAAGAGCAGTACGGCATTAATATCAAAGGTGGAATAGGACACATCTGAGTTATCAATTTAAAGTCCTAGTTTCACCAGTAATGTTAATGTGTTAAATACTGCATGAGTAGGGCTCTTTCGTCAGCTTCTTTAATGTAGACATTTGTGTCTGTAACCGATGTACCACTGCGTGTGGTTCTTTCTCATAGCTCAATGAGAATTTGGCTACTACAGCATTTTCAATCTTGGCACATCAATGCACATGACTGTAAAAGAGTCAGTCCATCCTTCTCCAATAAAGTCCGGCAGATGGTGCTTCATGTCCCCTCCACTGTGTCCCGTAGGGGGCGCTGTCTATCTCCACCCTCCCTGTCCCGCAGATACGTGCGTGCTGATGTAATGAGGGTGACCTTACTGATCTTCCTGACAGCAGTGATTCACTACCACAATAGCTGCCAACCCTTTAGTTCAGTGGATGTGGGAGCATTTAGACCCTGTGCCAATATCATGTTAGGGCTTTTAGACCTGATGCCTAATCGCTACACAGTGATGCATGTTAGAGAAGCCTCTCAGCTCAGTCTTACTCACCTCCCCAATACCTCTCAGTAGCCTGCACCCCCCCCAATCCCTTTCGGCTTGTATGTTATTGCAGGAGGAGAATTAGCTTGATTGTCCTTTCTGTTTGATGCATTTACCAATAAGCCCTTCTGTGGCATGATGCAACATGGCTGCCGGAGATCAATAATTCATCGCACTTCCTTATTACTAAGTGCCTGGTTATGAGCTGAAGTTGCCCGTCTATGAGGAGCTCATAGTCTGAGGTGCTGAGGCCCCCCAGAGCCAAAGCAAGGTACTTATTTAGCAGCCTTTGGTTAGTCCCTCATCCCCATGTAAAAATCTCTCCCGCCTCTCATTGTATATTGTTAGAACTGCATCTGTATTTTTATAATTGACTTAAGAATTGCTTCTTTGTGTGTATCGTTTGTGTGCATAGAGGCATTTGTGTGTGAGTAACTAGCTGCGCATGCATGTCCGTGCAATGCCTTTGTTTTGCTTTGGTCTTTGACTTTAAGGGCACTAGTTATGTATCATAGGTCCACACCCTGAAAAAAGTTTAACTCGTAAATAAATCATTACATTAAAGCCTTTTTATTGTTCTCGTTCCAGCATAGATTCTGTAATTGTCTTTGTTGTGTCTGATGGCTTAACTGGAATTTCCAGTCTATGTGTATGAGGTGGAACGATCGCTGTGTCATAAATTTTTCTTAAATGGGTAAGCAGATGTAAACAGTAATGGGCGTCGCCTTTACTGAGCCTCCTCTTATAGAGTCTGTGTCTGTCACCTTTTTGCCGCGTCGTGCTGCTGGGAGACACGTGCTCTTGTCCCCTGCTCCAGTAAAATGTTGCTTCTGGGCTCTTCTCTGGTTGAAATATTAGTATTTGAACTGTTGGGGTTACAGGTGTGTTATTGCTGCTGGGGTTTCTGCGGTAATTGTCCCAGGAGGGCATTTGATGAGCAGCAGTCAGTGCACGGGCTTCTTGTTTCGTGTCGTTTTCAGTTTCGGGCTCGGCTGCTAACCTTGCCGCATGTTCGCATTAAATGAACGGACAGCTGAGAGTGTGACCAGCTGTGATATTGTATGTTTTAAGACTTTCACCAAAAACACTCTAATGTGTTATTTTATTTTATTGTGTTTTGTGGATTTAAAACGACGCGTTGCCTTCACAATTTATCAGCATACGCATTGTTAGGGTAGGATGACTTGGCATGATCCTAAATCTTTGACTGATTCTAAAGGCCATATTTATTTTATAGAATGTATTATTCCATAGAAATATGCTTGCGTTCTCATTAGGTGCTCGGTGTGAAATGCGGAGGCTGATGCCCAGTATTCCCTCAGCGAATGTTATAAGGTGATGTGTTTTTTTCTGGAATCTGTGTTTTTCTTGGTATATTGTGCTATTTGTCTTGTTTGATTTTGCACCCCGCGTCACCATCATGCCAGGAACCAGTTCTGGCAGTGTTTCCGTGACAGATTCCAGTTCAGCAGGTCAGAGCTGGTCGGGAATATCTGTTACTAGTGAAATTCTGTCATTTCTTTCTCTTGCACCCTTTCTTTCAGTCTCTCTTGCTGACTCATTATGAACATTAGAGAGATCAAACAGGCGGAAGCAAACACTTTTTAACAGGAAGACGTTCGCATCAATCTGTGTGGGTCTTTGTTAGTTCCAGATTCCCTTCAACTGAAGGATTTTCTGTCAGATTGCTTGTGATAATTATTTAATGAGCATTTTACTGACTGAGCTTCCCTCGGTCTGACACATGGTCTTCTACCCAGAATGCGCTGAACCCGGTGCTGCGTTATAACATCTGCACTCGTTCGTTTTGTCAAACTGCGCGCATGGTAAATTAATAATAAGTGAAACTATGTCGCATAAAATAAAAATGTTTATGGGATGAGCTTCCATTAGCCTCACAGAGTCCATCTCTCTGCACTAATGCAGAAATGAGGCTAAACACAGAGGACACGGTGGGGGGGGGCTGGATGGAGACCAAGGAAAAGAGTGAGAAATTGATTATTTTATCTCTTCTCTTGCGAGTTCCTGAAGGAAAGCAATGTCATCCACTTTTTCTTCTCTTATTAAGTGAGCCCATTTAAACAGTTCACTAAGGTAGTGTTTCCCATCCAGGTCCTCAGGGACCCCCAGACGATCCATGTTCTCGCTCCCTCCCAGTGCCCGGCCAGAACGTGCACTGATGGGACCTCCAGGACCAGACTGAGAAACACTGCATTAAGGTGAAAAAAATGAATGCAAGGACATGGCAGAACAGGACAAACATTAAAACAAAATGAATAGATTTGAATATGGTTGGAATTTAAAAATAATAAAAAAAAGCAAAGAGGAGAGGTAGAAGCATGGATTGGAATTATTTGGAAGAAACAGGAGACCAGAGACACACCAACCCAGAGAAGAAGGTGAGGGACCAATTTGGCTTCCCTGTCGCTCTGGTTTCTGTAGATGCACATGCACATTTGGCTTTGGGTTGTTGCCAGGCAACTGCACCCGACTGCATCAGCTGGGTTAGTGCCAATGGCAGGCGTGGGGGGGGGGGGGGGCACGGGGTAAGAGCATAGTCGCTCCACTTGCTCTGGTTCGAGAGGTGGGCTGCTGTATGTCCCTACTTACCAAGGGCTGCTCATACAGGCTGGAATGTACTAAAGAGAGGTGCCAGGTGGACTGATTGATTTAACTCCAGAGCGTAGAAAAAATATCTATCTAGCAATAGGGAAGAATAGAAGCTAAAGTCGTGCCCTCGTCCCCTCAAATGAAATTAACAGAGTAGTCAAGTCGTCAGGTCAAATTTAAAGCATGAATTATTCAGTAGAGAATAATTATTGAATATGGTGACTCGGATTTTATATAAATCCTGCATCCCTGGTATGAAATAAATTTAGGAAGAAAATGATGTGCAATCAGAGGTGTCAGAGACGCCTCGTTCATATGAATAAAAGACCAATTTGCCTGGTGGAAAGAAGACTGCCGACCCCGCTGTGCATGTTCGACAAACGTAGACGTCCTGCAGAGCCAATCAGAGAATCGGTGTTTGCTCATCCAACCAATGGCAGCAGTGGCCTGCTGTCATCCGGGCGACTGCTGCATCAATGTGATGCAGTCTGGGTCCCACCGGGCTCGGCGCTTTCACACCTTGTGTGAGTTCAGGGCTTTATGGGGAATCATCACACCGTTAGCAAGCGCTTGTTCCATTGACGGGGTACGGGCGACAGGGGCTTGACGTGGCCCGGCTGCCCACATCTGCTCTGTCAGCATCATGTTTGCCTTTTTTTAACTACCGCTGTCCCCCGAGCACCCAACGAGCAGCTGTTCCTTTTTATCCGGCTGCTGAGCTGCATCCCTCTCCTTTGTCACCGTGATGCTGCCTTCACCTCGTTTTTACCCCAGCACACAGCATTTGACACTATGCAGGACTGTCAAGCCCAAATCCCTGCAGGGACAGAGCTACCCCACCGCTCCAACCCACCGTCATGAATGGCAGATAGTTCAGGTCCAGAATGTAAAAATCCAAAATTTTGTTTCAACTGACCAATTGAGCACTCTGTGACTGTGAGGCTCAATTGGTTGGTTGAAACAAAATCTTGGTCTGGATTTTTACTTCCTGGACCTGAAATGTCCACCTCCGACCATCATATCCCACAGGGTTTCTACGTGTTTGATGAGAAGAGTTTTCTTTAGTCTCCTATTAAATCTGTGTTGTTTATGGGTTCTGTGTTTTAAATGTGAACTGACACACGAAACAGGAGGGACCCTTTATAAATGCCATGTACCATGGTTGCCAGGGGAATTGGGTAAACGGCACACTCGCTCTCCTCAAAGACCCAACCGTGCCGCATCCTCCTGGTGCTTCCTCCCCTCCCATTACTTACCTTCCAAGCCAAGCGCCTCATGGCTAGAGCTTTATAATTGGCTCACAGCCGTGTGTCTCAATGCCGGTTCTGACCCAGCGTCACCCACCCCACGGTCACATGTACAGCCTGCGCCGTTAAGGCGTAACCTCAGCATGACTGTTTCTATGAGGACAGTCAATCTTCGGATCTAAACAGCTGGGACAGTGACCAGGCCCAAACCAAGAGGAAGGATGAGAGGGTCATTTAGCACAGTGTTTCTCAACCCGGTCCGGTCCTAGGGAACCCCCAGACAGTCCATGTTTTTTCTCCCTCCCAGCTGCCTGCCAGGCAGTCCATATTTTTGCTACCAGTGGGGAGTTGGGTTGGAGTGAAAACGTGGACTGTCTGGGGGTCCCCGAGGACCAGGTTGAGAAACACTAATTAAGCAGATCATAGCAGCAATGAAAAACAGGAAGCAGGACTTCATTGCGACCTAGTATATAATTCCTGTTGTTCTTGGCAGCTTTGCTGCTTGCCTCCCAGTATAGTAAGATAAACAGACGTGGAATCTTTGTTGATTGGTGGAGAGTGAAGCAGAAAATCACCTTGATGACTCCACAAAAGAATTCTGCATCACTGAATCCATGTCCAAAAGGGAGGCTTCGCTTGGAGCTTAGCCAGTCAATTCAGACTTTAGAAGCTTTATCTATCAAGCCATTCAGCATTTGAATCTCTCCTGTCTGTGCCTCATAGGAGTTAAGGCAAGGCAAGTGTATTTATACGGCACATTATCATACACAGAGGTCATTCAATGTGCTTTACAGAAATAAAAGAAACACGGAATACAGGTAAAAAGTGCAAGACTTTACTTGAAACTGTCATCTATAATACGTTGTAGATAATGCACTGTAATGGTTACTATAAGAATTAATAAAGTATTACAGCATCTTCTATTGACAGCAATAAGGCATGTATAGTGTTGATTATAATACTTCATAAGCTCATATATAAAGCACTATAGATACCTTCATAATGCATTATAATGGTCAGTATAAGCATCAAGGCTGCTTTGTACTGCATTAGTAATATCTAAATGAAAGTGCACATTTTTAATACAGGGAGTAAAATAAAACTAGCGGGAACTCAATAAAAGTGCAAGTGTTACTTAAGTATAACAAAGAGTTCCTAGGGCTCACCAGATCAATTCACAGCACATTTCACCAGGGAATTGTTCAAACCCTGAAACACTCTTATACAGAAGGACATCTTCTCGCTTCCAGCCATATGGTAGCACACACTGTTCACCTACAGCATATCCTGAAGAACAGGCCGGAGGGATCCACATGTTCTCCCTGAGCTTTAAAGATGGGATGGAAAGCCAGCTTCGCCTGTCATTAAGGTCTCATTATCATCGGGCACATTCTGGAAACCGTCCATACAAGTCATCCACTATATACAACACTAATATTATTCAATTTGCAGTGGAGAGAATTTAAAATGCTCTTTTATTCATCATGTCATCTGCATATTTTAATTACATTGCAATAAATCACAGCACGGTGTGCTAAATTGTCCACATTCATTATAAAGTACACTGTAATGTATACTGTAAGCACGATCTTACTGATTCATCTGAATGTAGCAGCAACAACAGTTTGATTTACATTGATTTAATTTCCGTATAGAGCAATGAATCAAGGGCCCCAGTATAGAAATGCGGAATGCTGGTAGCTTTGTCATGAGAACAGAGCACAGCGCTGTTTTGTCAGAGTGGGTTTGTGTATGTGTGTGTGTGTGTGTGTGTGTTGTTTTTTTTACTTTTCATCCCTTTTGAATTTTGCCCTTTTTGTCTGCCAGTGCTTTGTATTGAACTAACAAATGTATTGGAAATGACTGATGCGGCCTTTGTAGGATGTCACACTTGAGTCATTTGCCTGAATTTGCATTTTATCAGGGACATTTAAAACGTCTTTTGGTCACAGGCTTTCGTCGGCAAACACATGCAAACAAGGAAGAGCCTATCTGTATGTACGAGTCTCTTCTCTCTCCACCCTCTCTCCTGACTCGTCCCCCTTCTCATGGCCCCACCCCTTCTGTTGGCTCCACCCCTTCCCTGCCCCCTCCCCCTTACCAGGCTTCCTAAGCACGGGGGATCAGTCAGCCAAGGGCAACTACGGCCTCCTCGATCAGATCCAGGCTTTGCGCTGGCTCAACGAAAACATCAAGCACTTTGGTGGAGACCCTGAGAGGATTACTATCTTCGGCTCTGGGGCTGGGGCTTCCTCTGTCAACCTACTGGTCCTGTCCCATCACTCTGAAGGTGAGGGGGGGGGGGGGTCTGGGGAGGAGGGAGGAAAGACCACCTGCTGT
>JAODKF010000044.1:10690284-10702997 GCA_026779585.1 Mormyrus proboscirostris
GTATGGTTCAAATATTTCTGTGCAGACATGAAATAATTGGTGTGCTGAAGATTTATTATAGTTTTACTTGGAGGAAAGACCACCTGCTGTATCCTTTCTCACCCTTACTTATGTCACAGCAAGAAAAATTGAAAGTAAAGAAAGGGGTTAGTGTTCACATGGATCCTTTCGATCATCAGTGCCCTCAGAGTACAGTATGATCTTTATTGGCATTAGACTGAAAGTGAAAGTGATTAATTGTCAGTGTTGACACACCACAGCATACAGTACCCAACAATGAAATGTGTCGTCTGCATTTAACCCATATGTCAGCCCTGGATGGATCAAACACATCCTATTCACCTAAAGTTCAGTAGATATGCCTAAGCAGGGAAATCTGCAAACTGTGTCTCAAACTGGCCATCCTGGAACAAAACTGGGGAATCCTGGTGTGTAAGTTGCCTTCCGCTCAGTGTGGGCTCCTGGACTCTATGCAGGTCTTTTCCAGAGGGCGATAGCACAGAGCGGCTCAGCGATCTCCAGCTGGTCAGTGAACTACCAGCCACTGAAGTATGCCCGAATCCTGGCCCATAAGGTGGGCTGTGGCGGGCTGAATCTGGATACGGCCGGCATGGTGGAATGTCTTCGGAAGAAGAATGTCCGGGAACTGGTGGACCAGGACATCCAGCCGGCCCGCTACCACATCGCCTTCGGGCCCGTCGTGGATGGCGACGTGGTGCCGGATGATCCGGAGATACTGATGCAGCAGGTCCGGTCCAACTTCCCACCTTGGTTTGAGCTGAGCTGCTGTTTCTCTCCTCTGTCGTCTTCTTTCTTTTCTTCAGAGCTGTTCCCTGAATGTTCCTGTTTCCTCGTCCTGTGCTTCCTGTCTGTTTCCACCATGCAGTTCCTGTCAGTGCCGCTGTTTTGCTCCAGTGCCAAGGCAACCTGACCCAGCTGCCGTAACATTAACTCACCCCCTCATTAATGCTGTACTGAGCAGCATCCCTATGACGCATAGCTGGTACAGATTCAGAGTATGTGGGTTACAGAGTCAACACTGAAAAAACTGATCAAAATGCAAGCCATACCAACGGCCCTTTGAAGTATCTGACTGCCTGCTCCCTACAGTACTTAAACAAGCTCATTTTTAGGGTTTCCGACTTGTGTCTTTATAGCCTCTTGATATTTAGAGCATTCTGTTTTACTTGGGACAATTTTAGTATTACACCTGTGTATCTGTTTCATGAAGACCTTTTCAATGTGGTGAAATATTTGAGACTGGTCTTGCGGTTACACTTTGTTTTTCAGATTGACATTAACATATTCTTCAGCGGAATGCCTGAGTCGGTTAAAGACAGGCCACAGAACTGGGCTGAATTTTTCTAGTTCTTCTTTTCTGTGGAAAGAGATCCTCCCTGTCAATAGATAATTAAAAGTCCAGCTGGCCCTAATTGAACTAATTACTAGAGATCATTCCAGCCAGCCAGGCAGATTCCCCAAATACATGGACAAGCTTCTGGTATCGTGATATACCTCTAATGTATTTTGAAATATTACTCTGATACATTGAGGGGGACATGGCAGTGTAGTGATTAAAGACTGAAGATTAAAGCTGAAGATTCTATCCAGTTCATGTTCCAATAAAATATCAAGCGATATAAACCTAAAAAGTTAACAGACAAAAGCCAAAATATGAAATAAAATTTGATACTTATTTTAGTATCCAGGTCTTTTTCCATTTAGTATTTGCCACTGTTTGTACATGTGCCATTTAAAGGATCCTGTTTTACATGTAATTGTTTTTTTTGGGGGGGGGTTTTTGTAATAAAAGCATTTTGTTCATACCACTAGGGAGAGTTCCTCAACTATGATATCCTGATTGGCGTGAACCAGGGCGAGGGACTAAAGTTCGTAGATGACACGGAAGGCGAGGATGGAATCTCGGCAGCGACGTTTGATTACACCATCTCCAATTTTGTGGACAACCTCTACGGCTACCCCGTCGGTAAGCTTTCCCAGTTTGTCTAGTATAGAGGAACTAGATTCTGGGGTGGGAGCATGAGCTGTTCCTGGAGATCTCTAGAGACAGTCAACCAGCTCTGACAACAATGACGTCAAAAAATGTTCCTTTCAGATCTTGTATGACTATAACATTAATGCTGCACGGTTTTGAAGTGTTGCAGAAGCATGTCTGTAGTGCTTTGTATGCATAGCGGCCACTTTATTAGGTACATCTGCTTGTAAACACAAGCTGGCTGCTCCTCCTGTCAGCAAATTGTGCGGTTACAGTTCAATATATACAACACACAGGCGGGATCAAGGGGTTCCCTTACTGCTTGGCTAAGGATTAGCACAGCTAAGATGTGTGATCTAAGCGATTTTGAATGTGGTATGACAGACATGTTGGTTCCAGAATTTTAGAGCCCACCATCTTCCTGGGATTTTCGAGTAGCATCTAGGGCTTTCAAACCATGGTTTAATAAACAAAAAGCATCCAGTCAGCGGTAGTTTTGTGGGTGAAAACACCATCTTAATGAGAGGTCAGAGGACCTCTGTGTGGCCAGACTTGATAAAGTTAATAAGAAGTGGAAAAATAACAGCTCAGCACAACAGTGTTGCACAGAAGGAACCCAATGAACGTAATGTCTTCCCTTGAAGAGGATCTGGAGGCAAAAGTGGGTCGTAGCTGGTACTAGTGAGGTGTACCTAACAAAATGGTGACTGAGTGTGCATTCTGAGCGTTGCATTTATGTTTGACCTCTTTGGGCACTTCAATAGTTTTCAGCACAGGGTTCAACCCTGCAACTTCCAGCTCTATTAACTTAATGTCCAAACCTATACTCCAGCACACTGTGTAAAATGTGCCAATGACGTGTTAGTCTGAGATGGTGATTCTGACAGGGGTCTACCTGTCTGTTGGGCTCCATGAGAGAGACTGGAGGGCAGGTTGAGAACTGGGTCACTATGCCAAAGGGCTTTGTAGAGGAAAAAACATTGCTGCACCTCCTCACATCATTCTCCCAGTTCAGCGTCTTGTGACTCCAAGACAAAAATGTCCACATGACCAGAGCTCTTGTTATGCATTACAAGAGATCTGGTTTACTGCTGTCCATTATACTGCATGCATACTTTATCATTGTATGTGCCCTGTATGCTGCATGGTTCATTAGATACCTCCTCTATATCCTATACAGTATATTAAGTTTCTACTGACTATATGTTGTGTGTAGTGTACTGTAGTAAAGCTTCATGAACCATTTTCTGTATTTTTTTACCCCACTAGATGGTGCTCTTGGTTTGTTTTGGGGCATGAATTAAGCCATTTTTTGAATAGAGAGCACCATCTAGTGGTGTCAGAAAACACAGCAAATGGTTCATGAAGCTTCATTTGTCCATCACTAGTATATTGGATTTCTCCTGACTTTGTAAACAAAATTGTAAACAGTATATTTGGTATATTCTCACTGTGTATTGTACACAGTATATTAGATATCTTCTATATACATATAGTACATATCTCCTTATTGTATGTTGGCATGATCTGTGTCCTGCTTGTACAGGTATGTGTGTGCATGTTGCTTGGGTAAAGTCTCACTCGCTCTCTCTCTCTCTCCAGGTAAAAGGGCACACGCCCTGTGCTGTATAGGTAGGAGGCGGTCTCTCTCTCTCTCTCTGCCGGCGCCGCCCTCGCACAGAGGACCCACAGGCCAACCCCTGTGTCCCTGTGTCTCTCCAGGTAAGGACATCCTGCGGGAAACCATCAAGTTCATGTACACGGACTGGGCAGACCGCGACAACGGCGAGATGCGCCGCAAGACCCTGCTGGCCCTGTTCACCGACCACCAGTGGGTGGCGCCAGCGGTGGCCACGGCCAAGCTGTACGCGGACTTCCAGTCACCTGTCTACTTCTACACCTTCTACCATCACTGCCAGACGGAATCAAGGCCCGAGTGGGCTGACGCGGCCCACGGGGACGAGATCCCCTATGTGTTTGGTATCCCCATGGTGGGTGCCACTGACCTTTTTCCCTGCAACTTCTCCAAGAACGACGTCATGCTGAGCGCCGTAGTCATGACATACTGGACCAACTTCGCCAAGACGGGGTCAGTTTACGGTCCAGGTCAAATGGGCAAGGACATTTTTTTTCCAGTCAGGAAATGCTACCAAAGTACTTATTTAACATAGATGGTTTTAGGATACATCCATTTTAAGAATAAATAAACAGGTAGATTTTTGAGCCTGAAATTGGCCTTGTTGCACTTCCAGTTTTCCATGAGTACATGTTAAGTTTCCTCTTGTTACACATCCAAATTAGCCTAAGTATACATATGAATTACTTAGCCAAAAGTATGTGGACACCCCTATTAATTAGGGGAATCACCCAATTAAAGCACATCCATTGCTGAGATAGGTGTATAATATAATAACAGCCACTTGATCTTCTGCGACAGACAATTGGTGGTGGTGGCTTTTCAGGAGACATTATAGACTTTCCACTTTGCACCATCACAGGACATATTTCCAACAAGTCAGTTTGGCAAATTTCAATCCTGCTAGATCTGACCTGGTCAACCACTAGTGAAGTGATATGTTGTGTGTGATTGAAAATGTCTGGGAGCAAGTTCAATTATGAAGTGATAGATCACATAAGCTTGCAGACAGGGACCTCATAACACAACATCAGTATCCAATTTGAATGACAGAATAAACCACAAGCGATGTTGCAGCATCTAATTGAAAGCCTACTCGGAACAGTAGAGGCTATTATAGTAACAAATGGCAATACCCTTGGTTTCAGAATGAGATGTTGCACAAGCTGGTTTCTACATACTTCTGGCAATATAGTGTCATTCTCCCTGAGTATACGTACAGTATCTCTCCATTATACATTCACTTTTCTCTTATTATGTTAGTTATTCCTGACTCTGGATTCTTCTATGTTTGCATGATCTGTACAGAGACCCTAACCTGCCAGTACCACAGGACACCAAGTTCATCCACACCAAGCCCAACCGCTTCGAGGAAGTTGTCTGGACCAAGTTCAACTCCAAGGACAAGCAGTACTTGCACATTGGACTGAAGCCCCGGGTTCGGGACAACTACCGTGCCAACAAGGTGGCCTTCTGGTTGGAGCTGGTGCCCCACCTACACAGCCTTCACGAGGAGCTCTTCGGCTCAACCAGCACCACTACCCACCAGTCCCCCTTGGAGTTCCCACGGACCACACCTACGGTGCCCATGGACCCTGAACTGGAGGGCTCAGAGCGGCCGCCAATCATCCTGTTCCCTGGAGATACGCGGGACTATTCCACAGAATTGAGTGTGACCGTGGCTGTGGGCGCCTCGCTCCTCTTCCTCAATGTGTTAGCTTTCGCGGCTCTCTACTACAAGCGGGACCGGAGGCATGAGCTGCTGTCGCGACGGGCGGGTGGGGTGGGTGGAGTCGGGGGGCGCCGGCCATCGCCCCAGCGCGGGCCGGCTAACGACCTGGCTCACGGGCGCGAGGAAGAGCTCATGTCCACTCTGCAGATGAAGCAGCAGCAGCAGGTGGAAATAGATGCGCAGCTGGGCCGTG
The DNA here is from genome assembly GCA_026779585.1 of Mormyrus proboscirostris. Lineage (NCBI taxonomy): Eukaryota > Metazoa > Chordata > Actinopteri > Osteoglossiformes > Mormyridae > Mormyrus > Mormyrus proboscirostris. Next base: position 10,695,842 of record JAODKF010000044.1, read on the forward strand.
AATCATTGAGGCCAGCTGGTCCACCGGACTACACCCGGGCATTGCGCCGGGCTCCGGACGACGTACCCCTCATGGCCCCGAACACCATCACGATGACTCCCAGCACCATCACTATGACACCCAGCACCATCGCGGTCATGCAACCACTGCATGCTTTTAGTACCTTCCCTGGGCCTGTAGGGCACAACAATGCCCTGCCTCATCCCCATTCAACTACCCGTGTGTAGGTCCTATGCTGCCACCTGCTGGAGCTCTGTGGAACTATGCCCGGGTGCCCATATTTTCTTCTCTCTCACTATTCTTTAAAACTTTTGGGAGTGCTCCCCTTTCTCCCTCTGACAATATATTCCCTTTCCCTACCTGTCTGGATGGCAGCCTGTAGAGGGTTGTGTCACTGGCACTGTGACAAAACAGATGCCATGCTGAGCTATTAGGAGACCTCCACAACATCCTTTCAACATCTCTTGCCTTCATTCAGACATTTCAGTATCCATCTGCCTCCATATCTGTCTTTTTTCACTCCATTTAAATGTTATCTGTGTTTCCCAATCTGTCGCTTACCTCATCATCATCATAGACCATATTTTTACAATAAATACTAGCCAGGAGGTGATGTGTTCTTATTTTGAACTTAAAACTTGGTCACTGGTTTGAAGCTCACATCCTTCTTTGGACTAAAAGCACACAGGAACGATAAAAAGAGCGTTTTTACTGTTCTGTGAAACAAAGGCTCTCTTTCCCTTTTTTTGTTCAGAATTTATTTCTAATGGATATTATACACAAACAAAACATAATTTCCCCCCTAACTGATGCTTATAGAAAGGTACAGATTAAATGGCGGTAGGAAAAATAATCTTATCTTAAGATATGTCTTTTTTATTTATGGAAAAGAAAATTTATCTTAGCTGAACTTGCAGAATTTCATTGAAATATTCTAAGACCTTTTCCCTGTGTAGATACTTCAACAGCAACAATGCAAAAATGCTAGATCCTAGAAGCTATTCCGAATATGAAGTTGATAAATAATGTTACTCTTTCTGTGATTCTTCACTGCTTATTACTTTAGTTGCAGTATTTTTCTGATTTAATGCAAATCTGACAACTTTGTTGTTATATTTATCTGGCATCACAGTTTTTTCTTAAGCGCAGACATTTTAGAAATAAATCTGCTTTCTGCAGGTATATTCTGAAGGCTGTGTACAAAACAGTACATGGCTATAAAGAAATAATATTCAGCATTTACTGGAAAGGTATGAGTATTGTAGAATGAGTAGTCGGCATGCAAGCAGTTTGAGTATTGCAGGATGAGTAGCCCATGCATCATGGCATTTTCAATATGCCAACTTATCTGAGGTCTGAGTACTTCATAATGAGTTGTCAGTATCTTATTATAAGACAAGAAGCTGCCATTTTGAGTATCTGGATTTTGAAAAATGATGTACCCTTTGAGAATAACTAAACAAGTGTTCACTGTATTGTGCTGTGAAGTATAAAAGGACTAGCAGTCACTGTGTTGGAGGTCTAACTACTGCTGCCTAAGTAAGTACTCAAGGTCTTCACTGTCCCTGTGTCATACGGGGATGCAAAGTGTGATACCGCGATACACCACTGTGGTGTGTGGGATTCCACACAGTATTATAAATTCAATTTCTGTATTATATTCTTTTAAAATATCTATTTTAAATCTTCCAGTGGTTGACAGGTTTGGAATGTCCAGGGCTAGGGCAGAGATTAAGTGAGGGGTTTGTATTGTACTTTTCCGGCTATTGATGATGCACTTTCTGTGCTAACTCGGTGTGTAAGAGCGACGTGGGGCCAACGTGGAGCTGCAGCTCCGGTATCTGGTGGCTCATACTGGCGGCGAGTGGGGGCGTCACACTGAGCGCTCAGATTAAACCCGAAGAAAAATCTTCCTGAAGCGGTGTTAACAAATGGGCTTCTTCACTACGTCTAATCGTTTCCACAGTCAGACGTAACAGCCTGATCCGTCAACAAGTTTGGAAATGCAAAAAAATGTTACATGCCGGAAAAGCCACAAACAGGAACAATTAAAAGACCAACATTTTTTTCACCTTCTTATTGCGCATCAATCTCGATTATGAAGAACATACAATAAACGCTGTCAACCGTCGTTACGCAATACGACGGAGCAAACAGGATGAGAGGACAAACAAGACCATCCAGGATACATTTTAATAGTCTGGGAAAACGGGAGTTTGATTTGTAAATATGAAGTTTCTTGTTTAGTTCTTGAGCAAGTCGCTGGAACACTTAGCGCGTGGGGTGCTGCGGTGGTGTTTGTCGTCGTCCGGTTCCGTTTCATCTCGGGGGGTAGAACCGCTCAAGGGGTCAGAAGTTTAAAGCTGTTAAGCTGTTTTGTCCATCTGTGGTGTGTGCATGCTTTTAATATGTTTGGAGTATTTATCAAGTTTCGACATTGTTAACACCAAAACAGGTCTTCAAACCAAGGGGTTTTAATAAAATATTTAGTTTTGAATGAAAGACGGAACGCGTAACCAGGCAGCCAGTCACAGACAATGAAGGAAGAGGAAGATATTATCAGAGAATACTTTGCTGTATTACTATTAACTGTAAATATAGTAAAAAAAAAAAATGTATGCTGACATCCATAAAAATACACTGCATACTTAACAAAATATTTAAATTATTGCCATTTTTATAATTGTAATAAGAATAAGCTAAATTGTCAATGTACATTAAAGTATATATAATTTAAACATATTTGACTGTGTATACGTATTATTACTGACAATAATTTATATATTTTCTGGTGTATGCACTATACTATGTACAAACTGAAAATATATTTTTCATATTTTGAATTTTATATCTTAGGAAGCATTTGTACTTAGTTGGGAAATGTGGAGGTAGTGCCATTTCATCGGATTAGTTCCTGAATTGTACCGTTGTCCAGGTTGTAGCTGGGTTGTCTCGAGAAAACTGGTCATTCGCTCAGATTGTGTTTCGTGCCACCGGTATCACTGACTGAGCGCATCATTGTCTCAGACAGTGGTTATGCGGATCTTTTTTGGCGGCAAAGTGTCCAACTTGGGTCCATGTGTGGAGGAAACTCCAGCAGGACTCCCCCTAGTGGCCGTGAAGATGAACACTCTGTGTGGGAGTGCGTGTGTGTCTATGAGTTGTCATTTCTCTCATCTTGTAGAAAAGCTTATGGTCTTCACTGAGTTGTAAAAAGAAGAAACAAGTACTGTAATCATAACTGATTTATATTAAACAAACATATTTAGAAAATAATACATTTTCTTAACATTTGTGGTCATATATATATATATTTATTTTTCAATCCATCGCTAAAAACACACAGAGGTGACATTTACCCTATTCCCTTGCTTTTCTTGCCATATTGCGTTTCCTAGAGTCTCAAAAATCCCACTGTACATCTTAATCTGATTTGCAGATATACTATACAGTGTGAAGGGAGACAGGCTGCATTCTCACTAAAGTTAACAATATTTGAAGCAAATAACTGGAAGAGAGAAATATACAGTGACAGTGGACAAGGATAAAGTGTTAAAGAGCGGCTGTGGCACACAGTCGCCGACTCAGTACATAACAGCTGTTCTACATCATTCAAAGGGAAATACGAAAATAATTCTGCATTCCCAAAGTTAAGATTGGGCTGCCAAAGAATATTACACCTACTGAGTTAATGCTATTTTCTTTCATTTTACTCGAGAGATCCAGAACTTGAGTCAAAGAAACATGTCAATAATGAGTTTAAAGACTAAATACTGAAATGTAATGTAAAAATTGAATTACGGTGATATTTCTTTATTACACACTGTATGCTGTGTAAACAATTTGGGGAACATTAAAGGACGTTCATAGACTAACTGCTGATTCTGCCTTTTATTGACTTGTCATTAAGATCGCAGCTTTGACTCATACAAGGTAAATTGCATTTTTCTGCACTTTCTGCATTTCCTTCTACTCAGTTATGGATGTGGATGGAGAACATTGTATCAAACCAGGTGAGCATCAGCATGAGTGAAATGGATTCTAGGTCGCTCAGCCGCTATAGGCAAGAATGCAGACCTATCAGGCAGCTCACAAAACTCGACACTTTCAGAATCTGAGTAAACCATGTCTGCCAGTGTTCAGGAAGAAAGTGCATCCATTGCCTGTAGAAGAAAAAGAACCTGCTATTATAAGAAAACACAACAATTAAAGACGGATGACAAATTCAATAAATGGAAGCAAACCTGATTTTTTTGGTCCTTTTTATCAGAGTTTCTCGGGATTTATTTAGAACTGGAGAACCTGAATGTGGGGAACATTACAGGGCACTCATAGGATAACTGCTGATTCTGCCTTCCATCGACCTGTCATTAAGATGAATACCCAAACTCTAATGAGGATACATCAATGTCCTTATACACAATTCAGTAGAAAAAGGGGTCAAAAACAACACAGATGCATACTGACCTTTCAGGAAGTATAACCAATAATCCACCCATGTTCTACACCTACTTGTCCAATGGTCGGGAGCACATTTCGAGATATGGGATTTTAATACCAAAGACATTTCAGGTCATATGTTCAAACACTCATGCATTTTTTTATGGTTTATTCAGTTACTCAGTTTAAATGAAGGAGCTTTTACCATTGTTCCCATTAATAAAAAAGTTGGTATTTTATTAGCTCATCCACTTGTCATATTCAGGGTCAAGAGGCTGCAGGCACAAGCCAGGGAATAACCCAGGATGGGGCACCAACCCATCTTAGGGCACACAAGTACACCTGCTGGCAGTTTTGTAACTCCAACCAACCTCAGCACATTTTTGGACTGTGGGGGGGGGGGAAACAAAACCCCATGATGACACAGGGAGAACATGTACACACCACACACCAAGCCATGGCACAGACTCAAACCCTGGTCCCAGAGATATGAGGCTCCAGTGCTGACCACTGCTCCACCATGCCATCGAATTCATTAGCCATTTTTCTTAATGGTACAGCAGCAGGGGGACCCAGGGATTGTGGGTAAATACTTGATGAATGACCTGTCAGGCTAGCAAAGATGTTCTTGTTGTTAAGAAATGTGAGCAGACTGACATTCTGCATGAGAAAAGCAGCACCATAAACACAAGTCAGAGGATTGCTGTCCTGGGTACGTTGGCTTTTGATAAGAGGCCCTGTTTCTGGTGGTGAACAATGGCACCTTTGCTCAGCGGAGAAATGACAGATGTTCTTCTGCCTCTCTATCATGGTGGGCAAGAAGCGATAGTAATCGGTCACGGGCCGGACTGCATAACTCTCACTCTCTGTCACTGTTCAACTCTACTTTAGAATTCATACCCTGTTGAGTTTCTCTGGTGAATTCATGGCCTGTTTACTGTGTGACTGCTGAATTCATTCCAGTCTAGCCTTTCCTTTAGTCTCACAATCAAACTCACCCACTGTCCTTTGGTCACGGAGCGTGTGCAGCCAGGTCAGCCCCGTTTCTGTAAGGACTTGAGGCTCAGACATTCTGGATTGTCAACACATCCATGTACAAGTACAATGTCTTGAAATGCCCTTTGCCTTGGGTCCCCCCGTAGTGCTACACATAAATACAAATTCAATAAATACAATTTCTTTGTTTCGTTTTTCCTTGATTGTTTCATTATCTTAATGGTGTTGTAATGTATCACAACACACACATGTAAAGTGCCTTAGGACGACTCTGTTGTGAAAGTGCTAAAAAATATTGAATAAAAAATATATGTATATTTATTTAAAGATATATACAAATAAATTGAATAAATAGACTTATAACATCAACAACACAATACAAATGTAATTATAACCCTATTTCCAGAAAAGTTGGGATGCTGTGTAAAATATAAATAAAAACAAATAAATCAAATTAACCCAGATTTAATTAAAAACAGAACAGAGACAACATATCAAATGTTGACGGTGAGAAATTTTATTGTTTTATGACAAATAGATGCTCAATTTGAATTTGATGCCAGGAACACGTTTCAAAAAAGTTGGGACAGGGGTGTGTTTACCACTGTGCTGCATCAACCTCTTCGTTTAACAACACTGTCGATGTTTGGGAACTGAGGAGACCAGTTGCTGGAGTTTCGAAAGTGAAATGTTCTCGCCTGATATAGAATTTCTACTGCTCAACAGGTCGGGGTCTCCTTTGTCGTATTTTTTTTTGTTTCATGGTGAGCCAAATATCTTGTATATAAAGTGATGTATAGCAGCCAGTAATGTAATAACCAATGCCGACAACATTGTAATTTTTCCATTCTTAATGTAATACATGTCGATAACGTAATAACTGGCCAATTAGGAGATACATTTCCCGAACCAATAACATAACTTCTTGCCGACGTTGTAATAAAGTGTTAGATTATTAACCACTTATTTCACTGTCACTTTCATCGACAGGCTGCTTTCACTAATCCTGCCCTTGCTCAATATCTGCATGCTCGGTATTCCTTTTGTATTTAGTGCTCCATGCAAATCCAGTCACTTTGTATTTATAAATCTTATTGGTTTCTGGTGTGATGTGCTGACAGTTTTGTTCTGCGCTCGGTTAGTATTTTTCCTGGTTTTGTAGGTGAGTTTTTGGCCATGTGAGGAAATACCGGTGACCCTGCTCTGGCTAAGCAACTAGAAGAAGAATGGATGATTACACAATATGGACTGAGCTCATGGGGTTTGGTCCTTCATACTGCAGTGAATTTATCAGGATTGACTGCAAGTTGACCTACAACTTCATGCCACTTTCCTGAACTGAATAGTGGACAACTGCTTAATTCTGATCTGGATACAACACTCCATTTCACAATATTTGGATATTTCAGCAGATTTTGGCATGCAGGCGTAGTCATGCGGACTCCTCTATTCCTCTGATAATCTGTGGGAAAAAAATGCAGGATAAACAAATATAGGATATAATTATATTTGTGCTATAAACACTATCGTAGGAGGTAAATCGAATGGCTATTATTTTGGGTAAGAAAGCATCCATTTTCTGCAGCCACTTATCCTTTTCAAGGTTGGAGGAGTCCAGAGCCTATGGGCACAAGGCAGGGAAGAACCCAGGATGGGGGGCCAACTCATCACAGGACACACTCACACACACATGGGGCACCAACCCATCACAGGACACACT
>JAODKF010000044.1:10706125-10727836 GCA_026779585.1 Mormyrus proboscirostris
TGCTACACCACCCACCTTGGTGTCATCTGCAAATTTCACTAGTTTACTGTATATATTGGTGTCTATATCATTTATGTGCGCGTGGCCTGCTGTCCTGTGTCCATGGCATGATGCCACAGTTCACACGTAACCTTCCATTCATCCTGTTCGCACTGTATTGTTGGTCCCTCCCCCATATTACTATCTCCCACAGGTAGCTATGATGCATGGGAATCTCTGCTCTTATTGATAATGCGCTCGAGTTAATGAATTTTATACTTAATACACAAATTATTGCACTCACCTGCCATATGACATAATGGTAGCTGATTGTTAAATCTGAAGTAATTTGGGGCTGTCTAAACTTCAGAACCTTAGTGTCTGCATTTCAGTAGCTGCATCTAAAAGCTATGATGTCCGCATTTTGTCTTATACTAATTAATTGAATAGACACACAGAGATAAACCAGCAAAAAGCATCTCTCTCCTCCAGAGAGAATGGCACTGCAATAGGGGACTGACATTTTTCTCTCGTTGCCCATTGAGTGAGACAAGAGTTGACTCTTTGACACTCACTCTCTCTCTCTCTCTTTCCTCTCAATTCAAACATGCAGCCATTCCCACACCGCCACTCACACATGACATTCGAAGACAGTCAGGCTGCCAAGGAGGACCACGCCAACTCAGTCCTGTATGGGCGATGCCACCTCAGCCCAGACCAGCACCAGTCAGACCCTCACAAACAGGTCGCCGCCTACACCCTGACCAACGTCAAGTCATGGCATGAGCATAAGGACTGACTCTATCGCAACAACTACTGACTCAGCACAGCCTTCGTCGTCATGGGGATCACCGCGATGAGGCGCGTGACCCTGCACCACAACCAAAAGCACAAGATCAGGAAACCTACCTCACCAATACAATAAAAGATGTTAACAATATCACTCGGTCCTCGTATTTCCATCTTCGCAATATTAATCGTCTCCGCCCTTCCCTCCCCGCCCCAGACCACCGCTTATCCTTGTTCACAGTTTAGTCACTTCACCACTGGACTACTGCAGTTCCCTTCTGTTTGGTCTGACCAACAAATCCCTCCATAAGCTTCAATTACTTCAAAATTCTGCTGCTCGTATTATTACTAAATCCCCCTCTATACATCATATCACCCCTGCTGTCCTGCAGCAGCCGCACTGGCTGCCGGTATACATTTAAGGCCATCCGCAGCCTCGCTCCTCCACACCCGTCTGATCTTATTCACATCGCTACTCCCTCTCGCTCCCTCAGGTCTTCCTCCTCTATTCACCTCATCATCCCTTCTCCCCGCCTTGTCACTATGGAGAGCCGGGCATTCTGTCGCTCTGCTCCCCGACTCTGGAACTCCCTACCAAAAGACACTGGAAACATCAACTCCTTTTCTCTTTTTAAATCTAAACTCAAAACACATCTGTTTAAAAAGGCCTACCCTCTGTAAATTCTTTTATCTTTTTATACTGTTTTAGTTTTGTAATTTGTATTTTTTCTGATTGTTCTTATTCGTGGTGTAATTCTGTGTGGTGTTCTTGTGTGCTTAGAAAGGTGCCTTTAAATAAAATTTATTATTGTTATTATTATTATTATTGTTATTAAAAGCATCTGGCCATCCCAGACCAAATTTGGCCACAAACACTGCCACGGCTTTGACCGTGACGTGCCTCATTTCCGTGAAGAATTTTTAAGGAAGGCAACATTGTCCGCCAGCTCTCCGCACAAGACCAGGAAACCTGCCTCGCCAATACAATAAATGTTCCTGTCTACATGCAGATCTTCTACAAGACCTGCACAATCACCCATCGCTTCTCCCAAAGTACCTGCAATACACCACCGGACGGCCCACCCCTTCGCTGTCCCAATGGATCTTGAATTTCTGCCGGTTTCTCTGATATGCTTTTATTGTGTTCTTATATTTTGTTTCGCTCAATGTACCACAGCTCGTAAAATTCTTACTTCTAAACGTACATGTGAAGCCACCACAGCAGAAAGACGGGGAAATTAAAGACACGTAACCAGAGGTTCAGATTCAGAAAGTACAAATACAGGCCAAGATTTTGTTTCAACCAACCAGATGAGTATAAATTAGGGTGGGAAAGCTGTTCCACAGAGGGCCGGTATGGCGTGTTTTTGGGATGACCTGTCAATTAACCAATAACAGGTGGTCCCCAGGACTGGAGTTCAGAACCACTGCTTTATTATTGGCTGATTGAGAGGTCATCCCAAAAACCCGCACCAACGCACCGTGGAATAGTTTCCCCACCCCTGGCATAAAGAGTCACAGTCCCAATACTCAACTGGCTGGTTGAAACAAAATCTTGGCCTGTATTTATACTTTCTGAACCTGAACGTTCCACCTCTGAAGGTAACTTCGGTTTATTTTTTCTCAAAATAAGTAACTTTCTGGTAAATTTTTTCTCTTGTGGAATCATAGTCTCATGCTCTTTAATACCCCAGACATTTTCTAAATCTGCTTCTCACATCGCTCAAGTTTAATCAGTTTCAAATAAATCCATCTATCTTTTACCACTGGACAACTTATAATTGGACTTCAGTTAGAGATTTGATATAGCTCATCCATCAATAAACAACCTATAAACTAAATTACTTGTACTGTTTCTGCTTTTCCATTGCCTTCTTTTATTCTGCCTGTTATGTGTAAATTACTTTATAAACCCTATTTAGTAGTTTGCTAGTAACTGTGAGTAGACCTCACTCCAAACACAGATGTGGCACGGATCTTAAATGAGTCAGCACTTCTTTTAAAAAACAGTTTCTCATATTCCAAAGGATTTTACCCTTTTCACTTCCTCAGAATTAGGGAAGCTTCTCTACCGACAACCGTAAACTTGAGCTCAGTTTGCCTGGACTGATGCACATATAATAAACAACATGAGCAGTTTACGTACAAGGTTTCAGAATGCTTATTGAACCCATTTCTTACTGTGGGTTTGACTGATAGAGGTGAACATGTCGAATCAATGAGACAAAAAGCTATGCTGCATTTTTGGATCCTTTCAACGGCTCTGTCACAGATCCATCAGAAGCTTACTAGTATTGGCCGCTAGATGGCGGCATTAATGTGTTTTCCTAATTTCTAATTTTACTAATCTCGATAACGGTCAAATACTTTTAAAGTTAAAAGTATTTTTTTCTATTTCTGTTTGTTCTTGCCTTTCTCTGATGTATTTTGACACCATATTGTTAACTGTATATTATATTAAATACAGTCTCTCTAATAGATTCGTCTTTCCTCACGCTTGGTCCCTGCCTAAAACCCTCGATATCCTGTGTGATTCCACTGAACTCCTAACCCCTGTGATCTCTGCACCACTGACACCCACCTAGAACCAAAGCATGCCATCCTGCACGTACCTTGTCCACTGGACCTGTACGGAGCACGCGCGCGCGCACGCGCACGCAATCACACACAGAGCTCTGACTGAGTAAATAGCATCTCTGTGATTGAGGGCATGGAGGTGAATGGGGAATCTGGGATTTATAGACATACACGCACACCTCTTACACACAAAATGCCTCTTTCATGTATTACCTTATATAAGCAAGTAATTAGGAACTTTCTGAAGAACAATCATAACGTATGTTTCCACACATAAAGGATCTGTTTGCATAGTAACCGTGAAAAGGCATATTTTAAAGAATCTTAGAAATATGGACTCTTTTAAGGACATGGGTCCTGCACATGTGATACTTTCTACTTCTGTTATGTACTACATTCTTGCACAGGCAATGACTTTCGACACTAGAAACGATTTACATTTAACATGTAAATAGATTATGTGGTATGATCAGTTCACTTACGATGTATCTTTCTGTGCTTCCTACGATGCCATACAAGAAAATGCAAAACCGTTAATACGGAACACTTAAAAAAAAAACCCTAATGTGAAAATCAAGTTTTTTCACGCTTACTGATGATAAACTGTATTTCCAAATGCATTAAATTGTAGTTACAAAATTATAAAACACACATTCCCCACCCCTAAGAAACCCATCATAACGAAATATCTTAACATGGCTTAATTCACTGAAATAGAAAAACTAAAATTCTGCTCAGTGAATCCTATCTTAAATTTCTTTCAAACGGAAAAAAAGGTTTCATGTGTGGTTTTTGGGACATTAAGCCAGTTTAGCTTTATTCCCGTTACGTGTTTTACAAATTCCCGAACTGGAACGAGTTTTAGACGCACGTCCACCTACTAGAAAGCCAAGGACCGCCAATACATGACGATACGTTTATCAATGTACCTTGAATATGAGTCACAAGTTTATAAAAGTCAAAAGTTCAAAGGCGGACGTCACACACGTGCGGTTACGGGTACCGGGAATATCCGCTTAGTATCACATATTTCCAAAGCCCCTTTCTAGGGTACAAAACCAGCTGTAATGACAGATTCATTCTTTCAACTCCCTGCCTTCTAATCTACGCTGGCTTTGGTGTCAATGAATGAAAGCCAGTAAGTAGCCTATTAATAGATGCACAAATATACTAATGAATCATTATTTATCAGGAATACAAATCTTGCGATAATATCATATATATCTGGAATTTGACTCCATAGACATGTGAATTGTGTGTTTTGCGGTATTTTTTAAAGAGCGCAAATAAGATTTATCAACTTCCACCGGCGCTTACCTGAAAGTGCACTCAGGCGTGCAGCATTTTTTACTTTGTGCACAACAACCTAAAGATCTGGAGTGCCGTGCATGTGGGTCCAGCCCTTTTCGCCGATTTAACTGGCGGGGAAGGACTCGAGGAATTAGACTTACCCGATCCGTCGCAGGACCATGCTGGTTCACAGTCATGACCAAGGATCAAGAGGATCAAACAGAACGCACGCCGGAGCACCTACCGGACAAGAGCCAAAACCGCAATGCATAAAAAAAACTCTAGCTGCAAGTAATAAGGCTTTAGACGGGCCGATGGGCTAGGGACGCAGAGCCTGCGAGGGGCTATGCGGATTACGACATGGGGTGAGTGGACCGACAAACTAGTGCTGTCATATATCCGCTTTACTGTCTATCCCAAGGGCGATTAGGGCGCGCGCTTGGCTGTAGCCTTTATGCAGCTATCAAGTTGGTCTGTTCGCTTACGTCTTTATCCCCTAAGTTTAGTTTGTTAAGTCGGTTCTTATCTCTCTTCTCTTATCTACGGACGCCGGGAGAGATTCGTTGCTGTAAACCGCTTCGATAGCGGTCTCGGTAGTGCGCGCCTATGCACCGAGGGATAACCTGGGGATAGAGGCGCCGGCTGCCCCGTAAACCGTCCCAAACTCGCGTTATTTTTTACAGTTTATCTAAAGTGCACTGCCTCTTCTCCGATGGCTTCGATTGCTTGTGGAACAACTTGCGCCTTTTTTACGATGATGGTACACGTGTTACTTAAGAGATGCAAATACTGAAACGGTAAATGGACAAATGTGGCTGAATACCGTCGATAAAAGGTCTATAAAATCTAAAAATGCGCATCTAAAACCATGCACTGTTTGAATAAGTCAGTGGTCATTAAAACGTTTAATTCGTTTGGGTTATCTGGTGTGCTGTTACACTGAGCGCAGCACGTGTCCGAAAAGCGACCTCGTCCCTGCTACAGGGTTGCCAGCTTCGGTCATTTGGCTGGAATGAGATTTTCAATTCGAGACAAGTCTGTATGCACACGCATTTACGTGTATGCATCAATTGTATTACTTAGTAGAATGTTTGTAGATAATATAGATTTGCCGTAAGATTTCTTGCGTGACAGTCTGAAAGCATGTGAGATGCGTAAGAGCTGGTACCCCTGCTGATCGCTGAAAGAGCGAAGCGCGTGGAGCGTGCCAAAGGGACGAAAAGTCTTTCAGGGTCTTGTGGTTAATACCTTATTCACATCGCATGCTGCGTCCGTAACGTAAGCTTTATTAACGCATGGTTTTGTCCCTCAATAGATCTTTTTCATATATACTTTTTTGACCTGGGACTTAAGCTTGAATAGCTTCTTCCTAAAATTTAGATCGTTTTGGAGCCAGTCCAGGTTTGTTTAACATTGGTTGCAACTGGTTTATTGCGTTAAATTTTCATTGTTGATTTGTGCAGGAGTCTCAGAAGATTCGATTTTCTGTAGTCTTTTCATTGTAACTCATTCTAAAAAGTGGTTTCAGTTTGGAACATTTTAAAAGACAGCCACGTAAGATTTAGCCTCATATTTTCTGACTGTTGCTGTTCTTGCATCCTAACCCAAGTAACTGAAGTCTGGTTTCTCTGGATATTTTTTTTTTTTGCCTCAAGAAGCTGTAGAGCAGCGCTGCTCATTCCTGCACCTGCCGATCTACCAACCCTGCAGAGCTTAGCGTCGGCCTAGCTGGCTCCGTTAACGAGACGCTACCGAAGGGCCCGTTCATCTGTATCGAGTGTTAAATTTGGGCTGCGCCCTACTCTCTGCAGGGGGTCGACCTCCAGGAGCACGAATGAGCGGCCCTGCCGTAGATGGTCATTCTTTTTGTACTGTGGTCAATGTTGCTGGAGTTGATGGGTAGTGAGGAAGGTTTGCCGTTGTGAAACCCCTTGTAAACATTGGGAAAGCAAACGAAAGGTCTTCCAGCAGAATGGAATGTCGTCAAACACTTGTGCCATGTATTCATTTGTGATTGACCTGGTGGCAAACTCACCCAACATGAAGGCATACATTGTACACTATACATAGTGACAGGTTAAGCCCCGGGGAAGCTCTGGAAGCATCTCCGTATTGCGCTGCTTGTGGCTGACTCACCCTGGAGGTACTCCAGTGCTAAATACAGCTACGGAGGTGAGAAGGTAAATAAAATGCTGGCAGAAAGCCGCACTCCAAGCTGCCCTTTTACCTTTAAGCTCCAGCCAAAGGCTCAGATTCTGTGTAGCACATATTGGCCTGTCTGAAACCGCTGGATGACCACATGGTGAGTGCCATGTTCTCTCTCTCTCTCTCTCTCTCTCTCTCTCTCTCTCTCTCTCTCTCTCTCTCGCTGCTGCACCGGTGCAAAAGTACACAGTCAGCCATGTGTCCATGTGCCTCAGCCTGAGGCTATTTCTGTTACGCATATCGTGAGACATCCCAATAATACCCATGTCTGCAAACATGTGGGTGCTGGAATATATCGGTTTGTAGCACGTGAACAGACATGGTGAACACCGGGGTAGGTAGACTCATCCACAAACAGCCAGTGCGTATGCAGGATTTCGGGATAACCTTTATTTCAGCTGTTCAAACCCAGGCGTGAGGACTCAGCTCAATCAGTCCTCTAATTAGTAATCTAATTAGGGAGTTGCGGCGAAAACCCGCATACCCAATGGATATGTCGTGTGTATGCTTATGTAAATATGTGACGCGTACATCTGTGGTGTGTCAAGCAGCCGTACAGATAATAATGTGGTCCACGGTTCATAAGATGCTAAAAAAATGCCGTGTCATGGTCATGCGTATAATATGTAAACGTGTGAATGTGTATGAGGAACAGAAATATACAGAGATGCAGCAAGTTGGCACAGAGATGGGATATTAGGCAGTACTATGATGTACGTGGTAGTGTGTATGAAATATGACAGATATATGAAGGTTTACATGCTGTAAAGAATATTAGAAATAAAGAAGTTAAGCAGTGATCAGGTCTCTGATATTGAGCAGATATGTTTATGTGTCTTGTGGAAAAGTAACATGCATGTCCATAATCGTGTAAAGCAGAGCGATATCAATACAGGAATTAATATCACAATTCTGTCACGATTTTTTTATAGATATTTCGAACCTTTGCCTCGAGTTATTAATTTATTGCAATACCATTTAACACCAGCACTGACACTTTACAAACATGTTTTCAACAGCTGCTGATTAAAAATATGCTGTTTATATAGCCTGTGCCAAGTGCAGTGAAGTGTCGGTCTTCAGAATATAAACGTACAAGTCAGTTGTTTGATTCTATACGTTATTTTTTTTTTCATATTTTTAAAAACAGAATTGGGCATTTTATGTACACACAAAGAAATAGCTAATGCAATCGGGAGTTAAAGTGTGGAACAGCCTCATTCAAGATACCGGCTCATCCTTGGTAGTTAATGGCTGTTAATGCCTTTTAATTAAATTTGCCTGTTTTAAATTTTAGTAGTTGCATTATTTTAAAAGGGGGTGTTACCCACCAGGATACAATGGCAATATCGTGATACATCATGATGCATTGAATGACACTCCTATCACGATGGGTATTCTATCATTGGCTAGTTGGCAGTGCCCATCCCTGCTGCCAATACTAAAGCATGTGTCATTGAATATGAAACTGTAAATGAACAGTGCCTGCATTGATTCTCCTTTGATAGGACTTGTCACCGTGCTGCTAATGGTGCTGGACTGGACCCGGCCAGGATCGCCCTCTGTACTGAGGCCCATCTGTGACCCACTTGTCCTGGGCCGCTTCATCCTGGAGTCTCGTGACACTGAGGTTGCTATGGTAAGGCCATTGACCCCGCAGACTCCCCGAGTTCCCCCGCTGGTCGTAAGGGCTGCAGAGTTAAAGGCGTGATGTTATCGTCTTTTCTCCCTCTGAAGGGGACGTGCCGGGACAGGTGCCGCTTGTCCGAGTCGCTTACCGTTCCGCAGAGCAGCTTCGACTTCGCTGCCTGGGAAAGGAAAGACGTGAGTCTCCCCCCACCTTCCAAAAAAGCTTAACTGAAAGTGTAAAACCAAGGGCCACAGGATAACAACGAATGGGGCCCTAAATAATATTAATTGATACTTTGCAAAACTGCCTCCATCTCTCTGTAGGTGAGAGCAAGCTGGCTGGGAAGGGCAGCCACTGGGAAGGGTGCCCAGGGAGCTGGGGGTTAAGGGACCATAGATGTGCCAAGGCTGGGCTAGATCCGGTAACCTTTTGGTTATAGGCACAGAGGCTTAACGGGCTTTGCCACATGCAGAGCCCCTTCGACAGGATATCGATACTTTATTAATCCTTCATGGGGAGATTCTCTTTTAACCTACCTTATCTTCTCTCCATGAGACAGACATATGCATCAAAGTAAGTTTGGGAAGGGGACACAGCACAGATTCAGCCATGGTCTCAAACCCACAACCATCCAATCATGAGCACAGAGGCTTAGCCTACTGAGTCACCACACTGACCTTGACTGTCCCATGAGTTAAGTAGGAGCTTTAGGTTCTTAGAGTTATGCGTTTAGCCCTGTGGCATAATGTTATATTCACCCATTTGTTCTATTCAGTGTCACAACAGTGCAGAGCATATCATGGAGGCTAGGGGTGCAAGGCAGGGACTATCGAGCTAATCTGGGCTGTGTTCATCACAAACAGGTCCAGGAGCAAACCCAGGAGGTCCAGGAAGGACTGCGGCTATTGGGGCAAGCGATCAACAGAGTGAAGGCATCTGTCTCTGACACAGCTCTTATCGGCCTCCTGGACAGCAGCTACGACAACATTCATAGCATCAAACAGGTGATCCGCAGTCTCGACATGCAGGTGAGTCGTAGGGGGGTCAGGCTAAATCCAGTAGAGTAGGGGGTCCCAACCACCACTCAACTGAGTGGTACCGGTCTTTGGCTGATATCCCAGCAGGCTGTGGAGCCCTTGAGGCAATGCAAAGGGGTTGCTTAATTTCCAAAAATAAACAACAGTAACTCCTTCCCGATTTTGACATTCATTTTGACATTCATGGCTATTGGCCGTAAACAATTAAACGGGAATATTTTTATATTAGTGATGCGTAATATTTGCTGCATACTGTATCTTTAGTATTAAAAGTCTTGGCTTGATGACACCGTGCTTCATTGTCATTGCAGATAGACCCAGGCACCTAGTAGCTGTCTCTATAACCGTCCAATCTCACATTTTTCACAGTACCATTTCAAACTTTTCTGTGCTTTCAATTTTTCGTTTGAATTTACATATTATTATATATTATATAAAAAGGTTTAGATAGGAAATGACAAAGTAATTTGACATGCAAAGTATTGTTTGTTTAGAAATTTGTAATAAATAGATTTTTTATTTGTTATTGGTGAGGCTAACAGGTTGTTATGTTATAATTTACTTTACTTTAGTTACTTTAGGGGGTTTCCAAGTGTTATTCAGAAATTTACAGATTTGTGGGGATCGTCTGCCTCTGATCCCCCACGAATGTTAAGGAGACAGTGCTAGCACCTCCCAAGCCCAACACAGGACGGGAATTTTTTGTACGACATAAACTGGTCTGCGAATATCGAAAGGACCCATAGAATACAGGGAATGATGGGAGTGAAAGCAGGATGGGTAAGAGGTCATAGGTCATGCATAATAGAGAATCACACCGGGCTGCACTCTATAGTACATCTGTCCGGTTAATGTTTTTGGGAATGTGCAAAAGAGTCTGAGTGTCATGGTAAATGTACCTAAATAACAGGCTCTTTGGACTAGTGTAGAACATCAAGCAGGGAGTGAAGATCAGTCCACACTTCCCAGCAGCTGAGCTGGAATGGGCCCAGCCGACGTTGGGGCGGGTGGGCGAGCGCGTGAGCCCGTGCGCTGTGCTGTTACGGGTCACTTGGCTGTCGGGGGGGGACGATAGGCGGCACGTTTGCGGAACTGGCCCGCAGAAAACGGGCCATGGTTCTAGGAAAAGCAGTGGCTAAGCAAACGGCCGGCGCCAGATTAGCCATTAACCCTGCCCTCTGTTGGCCTTTTTCTCAGTACTGTGTGCTTTTGCCCGGGCCCATGTGATCCGCATCTGAATGCAGGCTGTGTTCTGCTGCTGACCGTGTGTCTCTTTGGTAGGACTGGTCCCCCTCCTCCAGAACGTGGGACACTTGGAACGTGTCCTCCATGACAGATCTCTTCCGTGTCTACAAGAACTTCCTGCGAGGCAAAGTGCGCCACCTCCTGAGCCGTGCGCCAGCTTGCCGTCAAAAAAATCACTGACATGGAGCTTCCCTAGGCTTGGAGTGCGACTGGATATGAATGGGGCAGCCAGTGTCTGGCCAAATTCAGGAAGGCTCTCTTCCCCATCTGTGGTTGCACGGGACAAATGATTACATTTTGAGATGGGAACTTGGGACAGTATCTGACATGTCCTGTCTTGAAGCGGTTCTGAAGTTCAGTGGCCTTGACATACAGCTGACCCGAACCTCAGCTGCCATGAAACTAATTTGTTCTGAAGCTCAGTGGCCTTGACGCTCAGCTGTTCTGAACCTCAGTTGCCATGAAACAAATTTGTTCTGAAGCTCAGTTGCCTTGACGCTCAGCTGTTCTGAACCTCAGTTGCCATGAAACAAATTTGTTCTGAAGCTCTGTTGCCTTGACGCTCAGCTGTTCTGAACCTCAGTTGCTAAGAAACTAAACTGTTCTGAAGCTCAACTGTCCCGAGCCTCAGTCGCTAAGAGACTAAACTGTTCTAAAGTTCATCTGTCCCGAACCTCAGTTGTTAAGAAACTAAACTGTTCTGAAGCTCAACTGTCCCGAACCTCAGTTGCCATTAAGCTCAGCTGTTCTTAACATCAGCGCCCTCAAACTCTATTCTAAAGCTCATTTGCCCTGAAGCTCAGCTATCTTGTGATGTGTTTATCTAGCATCACTATTACCACGGTTTCTTACATCTGTACTCTGTACTTGTGTGTTTTTGTTTTTAGAGTTATTTTTATATAAATTTTATAATAATAATCTTTATTTTTCTATATTTCTGCAAAGCCTGGGGTTACATGATTTGACTGTATGTGAGAGAGAAGCAGGCATTATTGCAGATCTTTGATATTTGTATGTACTGTTATAATGGTGTTTTGCTAAAGTGTTAGTATGTGTACCTTCTCTCACCTGAATTCCCTGAATGTCATACCCTGCCTCTCCATTGAAGGACGAGAAGGCCGGGCCTAGTGCGTCCTCGTAACTATAACCAAGCTCACACCTATAAAAGGGCAGGCCAGGTGATTAGGCCTAACTTTGTTGCCAATTTACTTTATAAATGACTATTTGTTTTTACTAGGATACATTTATTTAAGACAGTGGTTCTCAACCTTTTCTTGCAGTGGGCCGCACTATGTCCAAGTTCAAGT
The DNA here is from genome assembly GCA_026779585.1 of Mormyrus proboscirostris. NCBI lineage: Eukaryota > Metazoa > Chordata > Actinopteri > Osteoglossiformes > Mormyridae > Mormyrus > Mormyrus proboscirostris. The sequence continues at coordinate 10,718,185 of JAODKF010000044.1, forward strand.
CTCACGGGCCGCATATTATTTACATATGACGCTCAATAACCAGATATTATGCATCTTAAATTATTACAATTAGATGTATTATTATCATTAGAGAGTATAATTCTACTTACCATTAATGGGATACATTTATTATTATTTTATTTATTTTTTATTTATTTTTTATTTTTTTTACATGGTCAGCATCGCGGGCCGCATTTGCATTTGTGACGGGCCGCATGCGGCCCATGGGCCGCAGGTTGAGAACCACTGATTTAAGAGGTGTACAGTTTTGTTTTCTGTTTGACTTATTTTTTCCTTATCGGAATTTAGCACTTTGGACAAAACAGCTACTCTTCTGTGTAAAGAGTGTAGTAAAATTGTTTCAACCTTTTTTAAGAAATCCAAAATCCATTCTACTACAGGCAGGGGGTCTGAAGTGACAGAGCCCAACCAGGCAATCATTACAGGCCATGCCAGACTGAGCTACACATAAAAAGAGTCAATACATTTAAAATGAACTATTACTACAAATTGATATGACTAACACATGCTACATTATTTGAACGTGTTCAAATAGCCTTTTCATTTGACCAGTAGAGGGTGCAATTGCACTCCTTATAAAATCACCTATGCATTCTACTAAGGTTCCATTCCAGTAAGAAACACAGCGGGAGCAGAATACCAGTGTGCTACAGCTTGTTTGACTCATTTGCATTTAGGTGGATAGACGGATGGGAGATGAGAACAAAAAGTACCCCCTGCCCCCCCCCCCCCAAACATACATACAGTTAGTGTACTGGTGTGGAGAAGATTACAAGAATATGTGTCTCATACACCAGTGTTTCCCAACCTTGCCAGACAGTCCACATTTTTACCAGAGCTGGGAGGAAGCAAAAACGTGGACTGTCTGGGAGTCCCCGAGGACCAGCAATACTGCAATACACTATAGACACTCCTCATTTAACGACCTGCCTGTTTAACAAACGCGCGGACTTACAACCAGCTCTCTGACCATTCTGTATTGTACCCTATACAAGAACAGCAGCGAGGCATCTCAGCGTCAAGTAGTTATGCAAATTAAAACAGAGTGATCAAGATAGACTTTAGTTTAGACCTTTTCATTAATCAGATTAAATAAAAATAATTACCTGTATTTACCGTAAGCAAACCTAAGTAATTTGTATTAGACCTGATTTCATCAGTTTATTACTGTACACAAACGTATAAACAAATTTACTAAAAATGTTAGAAATGGTGTAAAATTATATTAAAATATCTAAAGATGGTAGACAAAGCAAGCGATTGGCCGAAGCCAAAAGGCACAGCAAACTGATGGAGAAATTCCCAAACATGGTCGCCAAAGCATGAGGCATTAAGAACATGCTTGGAACATCATGAATGTGTGACTGATGTATGCCTTTATATAACAATGAAGCTTTTTTTTCCACTACCATGACAGTACGCTTGAAGTTTCTGTAAGAGGTGGCTCTTCGTTTATCGATCAATTCATTTAACAAACGATGAGATTCTACATAAACTACATATCCCTAGGAACAGAACTTGGTTATTAACTGAGGAGTGTCTGAACCAGATTGTGTGTTCCCCAGTTCCGGAGAGTCAACACAGTTTGCAGATTCCCCCACTCAACCGCATCTACTAAGTCTGGTGATTAGCTGGTTAAGATGTTTGAACAGGGAAATATGCTAACTGTGTTGGATTCTGGCCTTTCAAGACTGGAATTGGGGAACTCTGCTTTAAGGCAAACCCCTGTTAAAATCGTAAAAGCCAAAGTCACTTACTACATTCTGCCACTGTATGGACGTGTGAGTAAAGCATATGTGCCAAAGTGCTTTCAGCTCCCATGCTGTCCCACACCATTTTAATGTTGCAGGATATTTATTGTCAGATTTATTTCTTCCAGTGACAGACTGGTAAAGTCCATATAAAGTCCAATAATAAAAAAACTTTGTAGTATTTTTCGCAAAGAGAGCACTGAGTCAACTGAAACAGCAGTACTTTTTGCCCTCTACAGGTCAATCTGTGACACTGCAATCTCACCTCAAACATTTCAGTCAAGAAAATACATTTACATTTAGACAGAACATACTTATAAATTTGTCATATTTCCTTGTAAAATTAACAGGAAATCTACATAAGTTTTGAATCTTAGTAACTTTAATCCACATAGATTTAACATGAAAATACTTCACAATCATGCATACATTCCAATTTTATACATAAACAATAGCCACAAAGATTGAAGAAGCGTCTATTGACACATCCTGCTAACACAACTGACCAGTATGTTTGAGAACTGTCAGCAAAAAAAATTAAAAATTTAAGGTAGTTGCCCAAGGTACCGAATTACACATGCAAACCTTTGCAGGTTATTTCATCTCCCTTCACAAAGTACATTGTATACAGGTCAAGAGGCCAACGGCACAAAATTCACCAAAAACATGAAAAGCTATATGACTGAAATCATTAAAACAAAAGACAGCGGTATCTACCAGAATTCGTAGGATCTCTTCAACTCATTGGTGCACATTAGTGATAGCAAAAATGACACGTCATGAACCATTTGCGGTACTTTTTGACCCCACTAGATGGTGTCAAAAACATGCCTCAAAGCAAGACAAGATCACCATCTAGTGGGGTGAAGAAATACCACAAATAATTAATTAGGTGTTGTTTTTGACCATCATTAGAGGACATTAAACACAGGCAAGGGAAGCCTGGTCTCCATAGCGACAGCTCAGCTTTCACTGTTGGTCCGGATAAAATACTTTAATGTGGATGGCAGAATTGTTGCGGGTGCGAGTCAGGACTTCTCCCTCATCTGGGTCATCTGGCTCAAGGTCATCCACCAGCTCCACAGTGGAGGTGTTTGCAGACAGCTGCAGTGCCCCCTGGCTGCAAGCTTGGAGCTGCAAGGCAATGTTAATGGCACGGCTGATAGCCAAACCCAGGCCGTGAATATATATCTCCCTGTGGCCTGATCCGGCCGCATCAAGCAGCTTCTGGCAGCGGGCTAGCTGTGCACGAAAATCAGTCTTCATGTTGACATAGACGTCATTGCGGCGGCGTGGGAGCTTCCGGGGCAGCCGCTTTCGCAAGGTGAACTCCACAGGGTCCATATCCGCTGCAGCAGTGCCTGCCTGAGGCTGGGGTGCTTTGTCACTGGTCTCTGACATTTGCCTGGAAGAGGAAAACAGGGTCACCAGTGACCAGATTTAGCACAAGTTTCTCATATAGTTACTAAAAAAATAGTCTTACTCTTAACTCAAGAACAGAGCTGGATATTTTAAGCAAAAGTGGTTAAGCTTCTTGTGCATCATTAAAATTAGCGGAATACCTTCCTGACAACTAATGCCATGTACCCCTCCCCCCCACCTTGCTCTATAGTAGACACAGTTGGAAGAGTAGTGACAATGCTTAAAACACTCACTAGATGTCAGTGTGGCCCAGAGCTGTAACACCAACAGGAAGTTGTACAACTGTCAGGAACACCTGCTAGTGCTCAATAGAAATGACTGGATATCCTTCAAGAAGCATCGCTAGATGTGGGAACTAAAATGAGATGCATACTCCATATATACTAGAGATTTTTTTTAAATCACAAATTTACATTAATGGGATTTTTCAAAATGAAGATCTTTCTGCAATAAAGCTGACCATGAATTGTAAAATAGCCATCCATCTTCAAAACTACTTCTCCTTCAAAATTCCTTTAGGGTATGTCCAGGCGATCCCAAATCAGCTGGAAGATTCAAACCCACTAGAATGTCATGGGTTTATCCCAGGGCCTCTGTCCAGGGGTTCATCCCCAGAACAACAGATCAAACGGGCTGACACCCTAATTTGATACCTGGACCACCTAACCTGACTCATCTTAATCCAAAGGAACAGTGAATCTTTTAATCCCTGCAGATCACCAAATTCCTCATTCTGTCACTAAAAGTGTGTCCAATGGGAAAAACTCATTTTGACCACTTTCTCCGTCTTCTCATCTTCTTTCAAGTTTTGTCCACATCCCATGACGATAGACGAGAAATGTACGTCGACAGATCGATAGACCATGAGTCGCATCTGCCAACTTCTATTACTGGACTTCTCGAAAATACACAGAACTCTAATACCCATATTACATTTTGGTCTGTTTTCAGAAAACAGCGGGTATGATTTTTCCATACTTATGCTAGATATATGTTTAAAAATACATGTAAAACCCATTTAGTTTCATGCTCATCCTCTTGATTTTGGAGGCTTAATAAAAACATTTGTGGTCCCAGACAATAGCCAATGTACCACCATGCCGTACTTTGGCGATGGACGGCTACTTCAAATGTCTAACTCAAGGGGTCCGGAGTTTGTTCCAATTTCACGCCACTTAACTAAAAATCCACGCTCAAGAGGAGCTACCATTGCGTTGCCGGCGTGATACGCAACCAATGAAACAAACAATTCTTAAGTTGACGTACGTACAAACCAGCTATACCATTTAATGTTTAATGTTATATGAAATTTCACACACAAACACAAACCACCCACCCGGTTGCGTTCAACTCCAGCACCAGTGTACCTCCTGCGGTTCGCATAAAACGGAAGATTTCGGTCTGACAGCGCATGTGGAACCGGAAGCAAACGCATGGGTCAAGGAAGCGGGGCTGTCGAGTTTCAAAGGATTTGGCTGGGCGAGGACGTTAAGGGTTCTATATTAAGCGTAATTATAAATCGTAATAAATGTTGTCGTTATTATATTGGTCAAGCCATGTTGGTATAGAAAGTTAATCAAATGCTGCCCAGGTATTTATGTCCCAAGTACCGAAACGGAGTATTGAAACTATAACTATTAAAATATAGTACGTAAATTAAATTCGTTCCGGAATGCATTCCAGCAATCAGCAGCCCCAACATCAAGACAATCACAATAATTTGAAAAAGAAGTATCTTAAATGAAATGGTTCAAAGGTCCAGAAGAATGTCACGTGAATAGAGTCACTACCCAAAACAGTGAGACGCCTTCCCGTTGGTCTCCCCTGTCATGTGAATGGGGTCACTCCCAAAACAGTGAACGGCGCTCCCGTTGGTTTCCCCCGTCACGTGATGCGAGTTAGGTAGCCATTTTTGAAACACAAACAAGTGAAGCGAGACTTCATATAAACACGCACGACCGAGTAAATGAATAAATAAATACAACGCGCCGCATGGTTAGTTAACGTTACAAAACATTCAGGATGATAGTGTGACACGACTAAAAAGAGCGTACGCAAGAAAGAAGATTCAGTGTAAAAGGACGACTGTTTTTATAGCTCGCTAACGCTAGCTGGCTCGTTAGCTAACTACCGTTAGCAGTATTAAGGTAAGCGCCGCATTTGCTGGTTATGTGCTGCAGAATTTATTAATAATGTAACACATCAATTGAAATGCACGGTATCGAGGTGGACACCGTGTGTCTGATGGATTACAGTGATTACATTCCGTTACATTGTAGTCGTTCAATGTCCCCTGTTAAGGCCCAAACGCAGCGGTCTAGAGTTGTATGTTTGGCCGCTGAGCTTCAAGGGGGGCGGGGCTGCAGCGGCCACACCGACACCCCGCCCCTTTCGCCGCACTATCCGTATCTGTGTGTTAGACTCTATGATGCGCTTTTATAAGCATTATCACTGAATTGTTCGCCTTGTGCCGAGCTATCTGTCTCGACTGTGCAACTGGTTATGCTTAGTGATCAATATGTCCGACCTGGCCTGACGCGTATCATGTCCGCCTGATTTCTAGCCGTCTTGCAGTTGCTGTCTTAGTGTTGTATTTGGTAACCAGCGTAGCTTTAGAACTAATTTTGCGATTCTTAGATCTAGTAGCTGTAATTAGCAGACTTGCAAGCACTCGATGACCAAGTGGCTTAAATGATTAAACTGCTCTACGCCGTGAAGACCACCTGCAGAGGTGTAGATGTTGCCGCCTGAAGTTGGTTCCCCCTACTATTCACCCTTATATAACTGCACAATATAGTGAAGAAGACGGGCGTATGTACTTAATTTGTATTGAGATTCGGGTAGTTTTATGACCCTTAACTATCCCTCTGCATGAGAAGTATACTGGGTCGATTTGTTTGTACATAGTATACACTTTACGATGATGACTGCCAAGCCGTGAAACGCGCCGACTTTGCGGGTGCCTCGGAATTTTTGTATATGCTGTCAGAAATGTGTTGACCACTTCATGTACACAGTTTACAAATTTTTCCTTAAGAGCATTTCTCAAGGAGTTTAATTAATACCTCGTACATGTGTTGTTGGCAGTTTGGATCTGGTGTTTGCTGTGAAATGTTTCTTCTTGTTCTTGCCTTGGAGACCCAGATCAGATTCTGCACATTAGATGTGTGTTCAGCCTCAGATAGCAGGTGTGGGAATTTCAATGCATGCAGCCTGTTTGCTGACCCCTCTCTCTCTTGGCTGGGCACAGCTTTCATAAGAGCCATCCTCAGTCCACATACAGTTGTTTTCATAAGGCTATAGTGTTCTGCTAGTAAGAATATTGGTATTACTAAGCCATTTTGTTTCCACAGAGTTTACTTTGTAATGTTTAAGTGGACGAAAACTTAAAGGCCCAGTACCACAGCATGGATTGGCTGGAGCTGTGTTTAAGTTTTCAAGCCTCCCAGCCCGCAAGAGCCAGGATCTCAAAGGCTTCAACAGAATTTTAGTAGTGATACTGAATATTTCCACCTGCTCTGCTTTTGGAGATGTCTCTCAGGGCTAATTTGATTGCATTCTTTAAATCCTTTCTCATACTGTGTTTTGGATTTGTACAACCCTTTCCCATGTATGAGTTTGATTGTAAAATGTGTAATAACCGTAGATACAGACGCAAACCTTTCATTCCTGTTGTAATTTTAGGAATATTTAGAAAAACACTAATCATGTCCTTTACTTGCATTGCTGCATTTTTTTTTATTCTGAAAGGTTGCAGGGCTGACTACATTTTTAGAAAACAAATACAAGATACAAAGCACATTGCTTGTCACTCGAGAGTCTCACGCCCTTATATTTGACTGACTAATGCAGAAGTACACAAAACAACTGAATAATGGAACCCAGTGCAGAGGTCTTTTGTGCGATTTATAGAACACTGCAACACAAAAATGACTAATGTTACTGTAAGCCTTTTGAGCAAAACATCAGATTGAAGCACATTTAGTTCAGTTTTTCGAAGTCTTGGGATGTCAGTGATTGTCTTTCTTGTTTTCCCTCCTCTCCCATGTGCTGTGTGTCTTTCCCAGGGCTAATAGCTTGCTATGGAAATCTGTCCACACTTACGATTGGATAAGTGCATGCTCCACATGGCCTGCCTTTCTGTGTCTTTATGTGTAACATGACATTTTCCCTCCAGGTCCATTCAGTTGAGATGTGTCCGTGTTCTTGCACGGCAGTGCAACAACGAGTGTCTGTATGCATGTTTCCCTGTCATTGCACCTTATGCAGGAAAATCAGAGGGTATAATAGAACAACTTCAGTGCAGAGAGGGACATGTTCGTACACTTTTTAGAAATTAAAAGTGCCTCTTTGTCACCCCCTGCAGGAGTTGGAGGGAAATCTCCTCAGAAGAGCACAGTTCAGCACAACGGAGTGGTTGGCCCCTGCTCATCAGCGTTCCCACTCTTTTGATCTTTCATTAAGTGGACTATATTATTGTGACTCTTTTCAGTATCGTTAGTATCTTCTAGGGGTGTGTGTTTTTTTTCTCCCCTATTTTTTGGGCTGGTGGTTTCGGTGATAAATACCTCCCCCCAGTCCGTCCATTCCTAGCTCCCTGACCGAGGCAGCTGATACTTTTTTTGTCAGAGAACTAGCAGTGCCTATAGGCTCCGCAGCTACACACCCTGGCCTGACCTGAGTCAGCCCAATTCAACCCGGTCCTTTCCACTGGACAAGGTGAGTGTGGTGTCACCAACGGACGTATGTTACTGGGACGGTAGGGGGCAGCTTACCTGGCCTTTGGTGCTTAGCACGCTGGTTGCTCTGTTGATGCAGCTAATTCTATGTTGGAGACACTGCTGTTGTACCTTAAGGTGACTTTGATTTATGTGACTTCATATGCCACCGTGGGGTCCAGTAGGTAACAGTCATTCTTCACCTTTGCCTGTAGACACTTTGTGCCCTGTGGACTAGGGAATATGACTGCTGAGACACTGAACTTTGGCCCAGAATGGTGAGTCACCATGTGTAAAACTTGTACTTCATCCTTCATTGCTGATACTGGTTTTGAATTCCTGCAAAATTGGGGACTATAATCAGTTCAGTGAATATGTAGATGTGACTGGTAGTAGTAAAAGTTAATTACTCTGAGGGTGAAATTGAGTCCCGCTTTCCCCTTTCTGCACATTAGGCTCCGTGCGCTGTCCAGTGGGGGGAGTGTCACGTCCCCACCCCCTTCGCCCGCCATGCCAAAGTACAAGTTGGCCGAGTACCGATATGGCCGGGAGGAGATGTTAGCACTTTATGTCAAGGACAACAAGGTGAGTAGGCCAGTCCCTGAGTGACGAGGAGTAGCCATGATACTGTCGGGCAGCGCTGTGCGTTAGCAGGCTCTGTTTGTGTTTGAATGTGTTCGGCCCATGTGACACAGGTTCCTGAAGACATGCAGGACAAAGAGTTTGCTGCTATTCTGAAGGATGAGCCTCTTCAACCACTGGCCTTGGTGCCCCTGACTGAGGAGGAGCAGGTCAGTTCACGTGGTCCTACAAGCACGTATGTAAAGGTCACCCTGCAGGAGTGTTCCTCACCTTGCATCCCGTTGCTCCTTACAGAGGAACTTCTCCATGTCAGTGAACAGCGTGGCCGTGCTGAGGCTGATGGGAAAGGGGAGTGGGACTGCACCAGCAGGTGTGGCCAGGGGGCGAGGGAGCACGCGGGGCAGCCGAGGTGAGCGGCAGCTGCTGGGGCTGAGGGTGGGGGGGGGCTCATGTAGCTCAACAATTAGAAAGTCGTGCTAACAATACAAGGGTTGTGGGTTCAGATCACAGAGAGTGCACATAAATTGTAATCCCTCACTCTACTTTAAGTTGCTCAGGGGCCCACAGACCTGTTACTTGTGCCCAGGGCTCAAACTGGTAACCATCCAATCACAGGCACAGAGGCTTAGCCTGCTGAGCCCATGTTCTGCTTAATATGGGTTAATATCAGTTAGTGTACTTTGTTACATTGAAATGGATAAAAAGGTATAAAAAATATTTAAAATGCAGGTTGCAGTTATAGCTTATTTAAGTGTTTAACCCTCTGGGGTCGTCAGCGATGCAGCGTACTTTTCACGTCCTTTTCAGCTTATATCTCACTGAAATCTTAATGTAGAATTACGAAAAAAACCGCTTTCTAAATCCGTAATCTGTCGTCTTTTCAAAACGTCCATTGTCGGAAGTATCAAAGTTTTTTAAATTAGGTTAAATCGGTTAAAAAGTAAACCATGTCACCTTACTTTGTTTTACCTGCATTGGGGGCGTGTAGTGTCGCTGTCACCCGAAGATCACTATTCACGTTCTAAATAGCCGCATTAGCGTGTATTCAAATCGCATTCGCATGGTAATTTGACGAATAGCACAGCGGTGAAACGTGATCCAGATACTTCCCCATCAGCGCCATAAAAGGGGGGTAGGGACGTGGCCAGGTGACAATGG
>JAODKF010000044.1:10771709-10782107 GCA_026779585.1 Mormyrus proboscirostris
GACCTTTGACCTCATACCCAAGCAGCTCCGAGGCAGAAGCATATGGAGTGTCAGGGGGGACACATGAGAGTAGCATCCTGATGGCGGGGGGTGCCGTGTGCTACACGGCCACTGTACCTGCGTGTCAGGCGCATCTCACTCTACCTGCGTGTCACACACATGTCACTTTGGTGATATTCCCACTATCTGTCACACACAGAAATTTCAGTCTGATGATATTCTCTCTCTCACTCGCTCGCTCTCTCTCTCTCTCTCTCTCTCTCTCTCTCTCACACACACACACATTCTTCATCTGGTGATATTATTTCCCTCACACACACACACTTCAGTCTAGTGATATTCTCTCTGTTTCTCTCACACAAACACACACATATACACAGGCTTCAGACTGGTGATATTCTCTCTCTCTCTCTCACACACACACACACACACACACACACACACACACACACACACCTGTCTCAGAAAAGCCTCTGGCAGCTTCCCTAACACACGACAAAACAATGAATCATAGGAAATGTGAATGCAAATGAGGGCAGCAGATGATCAGACTGCAATGCGGCCAGACAGACCCGCACGCTCACCTTCAAAGCCAGTCGGCCAGTTATGGTTCACACCGCAAGGGCTACAGTTATATTCAAAAAGCACTTTTCCAAAACAGCCTGTGATCTTCAGCATGCACATACTGCATGTCTGGCTCTTCTTATCCCACTTCTAGATTCCATGCTTAGTCTCTCTGCCTTTTTTCACAGCTGGCATTGATTTTTGCCATTTTTGACGTTCATACTAATTAAACACAGGAGCTGGGAATCCGCTTTCTTGTTCTGCATGAGTCGGAGGCAGATAGCCATCTCCGTCATCCGTAATGTCCTGCAACGTCAGCGAGGAGACAACACCACATTGTGCACATGTGGAGAGTGAGGAGCTGCTTATCTCGGGCCACAGGAATGGATGGCAGTGAGAGCTGGTGAGAAAATAACATCATGGCCTAAGATGTACTATCTCAAGACTGTGCGTCTGCTCGCACACCACAGATTCAGAGCCACGCTGCAGCAAATTAATTTAGCCTGCACTAAATTAAAGCATTAGATAACAAGCAAATAATGATGATATTTGTGTCTGCGCCTTCGTTCCGTGCCCCATGTTAAATGATCTATGTAAATCAGTGCTAGTATATACTGCCAGTAGGAACTCATCAAAAAGAGCCGCAAGGCTTTTCCAAGGATCAGTAACATTCTTCTGCAGTCTCTTTGGGTCCAGGCAGTGGTAAACTGAAATGTAGGAAATGAAACCTCGTTCACCATTTTTACATACATGCTCCCACATGATTTGTTCCTGCCTTTCTCATCCTTGGTTTTTGCTAGACTTATTACATTCCCTCCTTGATAATGTGTCTATACAAAAGTCCTGACTTCACCATTCAGTCTCTGCAGTTGCACGTGTGAGTCTTACACGAAAATGTTCTGAGGGCAGAAATAAAAATTGATTGGTTCAGAGAGATATTGTAGATGAGGTGGGTCCAAGCAACTAGAGGAAGTTGGACAAAGACATCTGATTGGTTGGTTCTGTCTAATCTAGTTGCTTGGACCCGCCTCCTCTATAATCTGAATGGTTATCTCTCTGAACCAGTCATTTTTCCTTCTGCCCTCAGAACATTTTTCTGTAAAGCTCCCATGAGCTCTTTGCTTGCCTGACAGCACAACTGCTGTTCCCTAGTTATGGCGTTTTATATCAAGTAGTTTCTTTGCGCCCATCTTCGTCAACGGAAAACAAAGCGGAAATTACACGTGCGCTAGCTGTGTTGCTCCACTGCCTGCTTCAATCACAGAGAGTCTGCCGGGTTTCTGCACCTAACCTGCAAACTGATGTGTGAATCAGCCGTTCTCCAACCTGAAGGAATCGCAAACGTGCCTGATATAACGTCGGCCTCGCAGACAGCTATTTTCCTCAATGCTGCTAACATGCATTCCGTTAAGTCTATTTGTAAATGATGTCTGTTATTTGCGTCTGACTTCCCCACGCACTGAATCTGTCGGGAGAGAATTATAAATGATTCCAGTTGGTTTGAGTTTATTTACACAGAGAATATTTTCAGGGATAAACATTTACCTTCCTCTTTGACAGCCACTCTGTCATACTCCTAATTTCCCTGAGTGTTTCCTGTCCTAATTAATGCCTTTTCCCCCAGTGACAACGGCAAGCTGTGAATCTGTTTATTTTGCCCACTCTGACTGCCTGTAGGCTGGGCGTGAGGCCTGTTAACCTCAATAAATGTAGGTAGAGAGGGCAGGATGGAGGCTAAAAATAGTGTATATTTATGTCTGCATGGTGCTGTACCTGTGCTGTCCATCCAGTTTCGTGGATTTCTGTCTGTGTAGTGCTGTAGGAATCCATCCCCATGTGTGGATATCCAGCCCTGTGGTTTATTTGTAAAGTACCAGTCAAAGGTCTGGACACACCTAACCATGGAAAGGTTTATTTGTACTGTTCTCCACATGTTGGAATAGCTACAAATACATAAAAATAATAAAATAACATATATGGAATTATGCACTGACCAAAAAAGCATTAAACAAAAAGGTTGCCAGTTCAAATCCCATGGTCAGTAACATGATCCCTTCAATGGGCCCTTGAGCAAGGCCCTTAACCCCAGGTGCCCCAGCACTGGCTGATCCTACTGTCTCCTCTACGCCAGCTTCATGGGTTGGCCTCCTGGGATGCTTCTCCAGCCGTCCTGAAGGAGGTCCCACATATATGCTGAGCTCTCATTGGCCATGTTTCCTTCACTCTCTTGTCATACTCCTCCAAAACCATTCTGCTGTGTTTAGGTCATGTGATGCGCCACTCTCCTTTATAGGCAGCTTGGCGTGTCCAAACTTTTGACTGCTACTGCATTCAGAGAATAAAACATGACAAAGGAAAAGCATCATAGTCATTAAGTTATCTGCTCTCATTTAGCTAATGTATATTTCCCGTTATTTCCATAAATGTTTCATATTCGTGGAAATGATTGTAATGGTTTCTAGGTACAAAGAGTGCTGAGATCACTGACCCACAGCTAGCAGCTTTACTGTGTGCTGTCTAACCCAGCACCTAGTTTAACCCAATGGGAACAGCTACCCTGTCAATCAGCAGCCTTTGATTGACAGTATACGATAATCCTCATTTCACCTGTCGCTATGCACGATGAGACTGATGATGCAAACAATAAGCTCGGGGGAAAAATCATTTTGAGCTTCTAAAATGAAGACAAATAGGCTTTTAAGAAGCAGCCTTTTGGAATTATTCTGGGTCTGATCTACCACGTGTTCATCAGTCACTCTGGTGAAAACCTGCCTGCATGATTATTCAAGGAACATCTTGCACTTAGGCAACTTAAAAATACTGGCTTGTCCCAGCAATATCCACAGTGATGTTAAAGCTTCAGTTATATAAATGTTAAATCATTACTGTCAGATAATATATTGAATGTCTCAGACACATACAGAACAAGTCTTGGTGGTCCAGCAGCAGAGATGAATAAACTTGGCATCCTTGTGTTTTGGTTTGGGCCAACTGTATCTCTCTGCGTCCTAGTTAAGACGTTTAAAATGCTGTTTATTTCGGAAGACAACTAAGATCCTCTTGGAATCTTGGAATTCAATGCCGGGAGAGATTAGGAGGCAAAGGGGGAGACTGGAGCCCGTGAAGTGAGAGATGAAGAAAAAGACGCTGAGGATGACACTGATGCAAGAGAGGCAAGACTTAGCATTAACTCCAAAGGGTGGTAAAGACAATTTACAGTTAGCTTAGCTGCTTCCACTCCCCCAGGAAGCCTCTCAAGCTGCCTTGATCCATGTCCAGCACACAGAACAGTGACAGAAACCATTCACACAGTCCACATTGAGTGATACAATTGAGGTTAAGCATCCATTTTTGGGTGCAGCAGACTGGACCAATTGAGTGGCTTTTTTCACTGTTTACTTCAAAAATGAAACACTGTTCCCACTGCTACTCATTTTTACCATCTCTCCTTCCACTTATACCCATTTGTTCTCTCTTTCTCTCATCACAAATCTTTCTCCTTACAGTTACATATATCTCCTCCCTCCTGTCATTTCTCAGCCTCTTTCCCAGTGCACTCATCTCCTTCCCTCCATCCTCCCTTTCCTCTCTGTCTCCTCCATCTCTCATCCTTCACTTCTCCCCGTTTACTCCCTCTCCCGCCTGTGTCTCCTTCTGGTTACGCTCAGCAATTTTCCATTGCTCCGCTCTCTGCTCCTCTGTCGTCCTCCATCTCCCCTGCCTTTCCCCGTCCTGCCGTGTCCTTGTCCCGTCGATGCCTCGTCCTGGGCGCCTCCCTGTCATGTCCCTGTCTGATTCCTCTCACATTCTTGTCATGTGCCTGCCACGCTCCCTCTCCCAATCCCCTTGAATTCAGTTCACGCATCATGATGACAGAGTTACTTCCATGTCAGCCAGGGCAGCGTTATCCCTGACACTTAATGAAACGTCTTTGAGGTCTTATTTGCCGGGGGAATCTTTCCGCTATTCCCTTCTGGGTTCCTTTGTCAGCGGCACATTTTACATTACCTCGCGTTACACAGCCAGGAGAATGATACCCACTCTATTTTTGTCCTGCCGTTGAAGCTGCTTGAGTTTGATCGACTGCATCCTGGTGGCCGTGTGTGGGCAGCACACAGCTCATGCTCAGAAGTTCTCTGGAAGCATCACCCCCGTAGGGTTCCTGGAAACGAGAAACGAGAGGAGGTAAGTCAGCAGACCCAGAGGTGGGACCGGGATCATTGTTAGGAGTCACTGCATGCAGTGATGCTTCTCATCTGGGCAACCACTGGGAAAATCCCAGGGACACTTTAATGTCAAGTAAGAAGACAGGTAAGATATTACATTGTCAAGCACGCGAAGCTTCACTCACACAAACAGCTCTGGAAAAAAATTAAGAAACCACAGCAAAATTTTCAGTTTCATTGATTTCTCAATTTATGGGTATGTGCCTGTGTAAAATATACATTTTTTTGTAAACTCCATCTTGTCTCCTCCTACATCTCATTGATGAAGGACTTTTTTCTTGGTTTATGGGACTTCAATCCTACTTCTAGAAGACTGCTATGAATAATCCTAGCAGTGCACTTTACACCCGCACTTAATGTTTCCTATTTTTTTTGTCACTCTGTGTCATCCTCCGATTCATGAGGGCCTGTTAACAGTCATTTCCGGCATTAGAAAGTTGGTTCCACCCTTTACCTGGCTGGTTTTTGGTTGTTCCCAGTGTCTCCTGCTTCATCTTGTTCTTGTGTACTGCTGTCTCAGAAACTTTGGGCCAGGAAGCATTCAGCCATGTACCCTTCTGCTAACAGAAGAAGGATTAAACCTAGATTTAAAAATGCAGATTTTTTGAAAAATAATATAAAGTGTAAAGGATGGGGTATGAATATAACCTGAGTTCTCCTACTGGCTGGTCCCATATCCAGAATGTACTCAACTCTTTCGCTTGCCAACCAAAAGGCAGATTCTGGCCAGTTTCCTTAACTGCCCTTCCTTAACTTAAGGCTAATTTAAACCATGAAGTTCTGGGTCTCTGCTGCAGGGTGCCCGGTCCTCTGCTCTGTGCTTCCCAGCAGAATCGCTGGATCAGCAAAATTTAGGAACGGATTTAGGGAAGAGGAATAGACATATACAAACAGGGAGTACTCAATGGATAGGAATAGTCCAGGAATAATCAGGGAAGAGTCACACGTGCAATTAGGAAGTTTCAGATAACAGTCACTTGCAGAAAAGGGGAGCAGTCTTGTTTCAACTGCCTGACGCTTCACCTTAGCTTTCCGATTCCCACAGAAATTGTAGGGAGCTGTTATCTAACCTTCTGTTCAGAACCTCAAATTCAAGGCAAACTGTCGTCATTGTATCCTGCACCAACCTGAGCAGCTAAGTGCTTGCTAAGACCCCAAACTCTCAGCCTCCCATTGTCTCTGTTGATGAGATACTGACCGCACAGGAATAACCATCAGATCCATACTTAACTTAGGGATGGCCCTTTGGTCCTAGGCCCTCTCGCCTATTTATCTCTAAAAAATTTTAACAGTGGTGTCTCTGTGCCATCTCCTACTTCAGCACCCCCTATGGGCCCCAGAGAATGGCAAACGGCCCAAGAAACTGTTACAATAATAAATGTTTCTTGCAGGAATCGCAGTGCATTGTGGGTAACAGCACAGCTCGGAGCTCTGCTGGATATGAGATGGTGCTAAATAGCTGCTATATACAATTTCTGACTAATTTCCTAGTTGTTTATATTCAGCCAGTACAAGGACATTGAAGTATCATTTAGAAGCCTTCAGGCATATTAGACTAAGATGGATCCTGGGCCAAAGGCAGGGCCCGCTACACTGCCACCTTCCAGGTTTCTGGAGTTACTTGCCTGTCAGCGATCAAGGTGCACCTTAAACATGGGTAATAAATTCAATAACAGGAAATCTCACATAGCAAATACCTAGAGTTAATTTAGCCCTACCTTGGTTTATGAATATTTAATAGGTACCTATTACCATGGAGCAGAAGTGGGAGACAGAAATGATTTAACCTCCGCGGTATGAAGCAGTTTTCAGCTTGGCCAGCGTTGGCCCCTGCTGGCTATAATGGGTGCCCCCGCTTTAGCTGGTGAATTCACACAAAACTCGGCTCCAGAATATGAGCCTTGGGGCTGTTGTTGAGACGGACACAGCTGTTGTGGTCGGAATGGACTCTGTTTCAGCCTGCAGTGTCGACCCCAGCTAACAGAGAACGTTACCAGAACTTTAGCCATCGTTACATGACGATCTACTCAATGCTGGCAGAGAACGTTCTTACTGTAACATTAATGGAACGATGCAAAGGTTCTGTCAGTGTTAGCACAATGACATTATTTGAACACCCTTTTAACGCAATTAATGTTGAAAAATATTGTTTCATAATAAAATATTATTTTTGCAAATGTTGTCCAGCCTTGATCCCATGATCTTTGTGATGTAAAATGACAGTGTTACCTGATGCTCTACCACTCCATTCATTTATTGTTGCATTATTAGTTTTAGTTCTAGCAAAAGGATCCAGGAATGTTCTGGGAGCGTCTGGGAAACTGGACGTTCAGTAAATGTTCCTGGAATGAAAAATTGTTAGCAGTGTCAGTGATTCTCCTGATCATTGTGTAGTCAGCAGAAATTGGTGATGCACCCTGCAGGCCCCCAGAAACCCCCTTTCTCGTGGCAGATTATGCACCTAAAGGCCCCAAGCAGCATTCCTGACCGCGGCGCGGTAATCCGCAGCGCTTGCTCCAGTCGGCACTCAAGCAGCTGTTACCTGGAATGATCCACTTCAATTAGCTGAAGCATTTGGGGGCTTGACAGGTAACAGGGTTATTCTTCAGATATATTATCGTCATTAATCCAGCCTGAAGTTCTTTCAAACGTTTCACAGAACATCAGGTGCTTTTGGACAGCAGAATTTATGCATCGCGGCATGTTGAGAGCGCGGAGAGAAGCTTCTGGTAACCGGATTCATTTTGTGTGGGAACAGACTTGTCCAGCTGTTTTTGTGATGATCCTGCAGTGTCTTTTAAATTGAGTGTCGCTCTTAATGTGTCTCACAGTCATTCGCGCACCGTCGCAGAAATACAAGACTGTTGGTTATGCAGGCGGCTCGGTGGGCACCTCCCAGAGAGTGCTCTGCTGTTCTGTTGGTTTCCATCCAAAGACATGTGGTTAAGCTAATTGTAATCTGTGTGTATGTACCTTTGCGTGGATTGGTATCCCATCCAGTATGTACCCCGGCCTTGTGTTGTCTGGGATAGGCTCCAGATCCCGCTTCAAGCCAGTCCAGAATAAGCGGCTGGAATCAGCATGGATATTGTACATTACAGTTAAACACTGACAAACACGATTGGACCTTTTTTATTTTTTTAACAGGAACTCCCTTATGCTGGATCTCTCTGTTTCGTTAGGTTATGGTAACAGTTACACAATTAGTGCTCAATTAATTCTGTCTGCTGTATGCAGTGATGATGCACGCAGAGAGTGTGCAGTGAGGCAGATGTACCTTCTGATGGAAATGCCCTTGTTAACATTGTTGAGGGCCCAGATTGATCTGACTGTTTCTTCATGCCACACACCAAGTGGAACCCAGATCTCCTCCATGGTATGGTCATCCATTTCACCAGTGACCTTGTCTGGGCTGGTCCTGAGCAGGACTGGAATATCCCAACTGCAGAGCAGCTCTCAGGTTGGTGGTTTTATTCAATAATTCTGCTAAGGTCACCAAAGGGTCACGAAGAGACCTAGATTATGACAGCGGTAGCCATGTCCTATATTAGACAGCCCCACCATAACCCATTTCAAATCTCATCATCTTCTCATTTTTAGTAAAGATTGTTTCTCCTCAGCTGGTTGCTAAGCCAAACAACTTTTTAGATGTTGTCACGAAAGAGAGACACGCCTCCATTCTCCTGTGCGAAAAAGTGGTGTGACTCGACACAGATGGCAGAAAGATCTACTGTCCCCTGTGACTGCTGTAGTGTCTATCTCTCCATCCCTCTCAAGGTGTTTTGTTGATTCCAGTTATCAGCCAGTAGTACTAGTACATGCCTGTCCTGTCTCCTTCTCTCACTGCTTCTCATTTTGTTAAAGCTTCTGGAAATTTTACTGAATACCATAGCTATCTGTTATAGGTTTAACTATTCCAAGGCCTAGAGATTAACTTGAAAGCACATAGGATGCATCAATTTGTATGGACAAGTGGTGGATGTAATATTTATTTTACACCATCTTTCCATCCATCCAACCAACTGGGTCCTTGTACATATTTACCTAAAAGAGCATCATGGCATGCATTATATGATGCATCCCTGCATCTGGAGGAAATCCAGGCAGGACAGCGGTTCATCCAGTCACTATCAATACGTCACCCAGGTGAATAATACAGTGTGTGAAGGCAGTGGAAAAACAGCCTTTGTACTGTATCTGTGTGCATCTGTCTGAATGAGTCACGTAATTCATGTAACACACGGTTTACACGGCGCCCGTAGCACATGCACAACGTGGGGTCTGATGTGTTTTTGACAACAAAGAATTAACATCTCTGCTGATTTATCACTATTTAGCACTCTGATATTTATCTATAATTCATGCAGTCATACTATTTGTGTGCAGCTCCGCTGCTCCCACCGTTGCCTGTTCTAAACATCTCAATAGTGTTTACATTCACATTGTTTGTCAGTGTTGTTAATGTTCTTTTTCTGCACTTGTCCTGTCTATTTCTGCACTCCGTGCAGCGTAATTTCACGTCGCCATATGCTGCGTTACTGTATATGGTTGGTGTGACAGTAAAACCCAACCTGACTTGTTCAAAGTGAGGGCTATGGCCTTCCACAGAAGTGTCTGTGTGTGTCTTTGAGGGTGTCGGTAAGAGACTGAGAGAGAGAAAGGGAGACAGAGAGAGAAGGAGGGCACACGTTTGAGCTGAATGTTATGTGATTAACATTTTTGGGCTAGCTTCAAATAATGTAACAAGCATTTGATACATTTCTTGGAACATTGCTAACAGCAGGTACAAAAATGTTAGGGCCACATTCTGCTTTTATCTGAAACGTATTTTTCTTCATTTAATAAAACGAAGAACAGATTTCCTCTGCTTACAGCACTGCACCGCAGCACAAATGACTGATTGTAGGTAACTGTCGATGAATTTCCTGCTGCAAGATGAGGGATGATGTGCAAGAAACAAATATAAAACCTGGAAACTCTGTATATCCGTGAAAGTGAAGAACAAACTTGACAACAAAACATATCAATCCTCAGTGCTGATGCCTCAAAAAAAGACAGACAGCTAGAAGTCTGCACTCATATTAAGAACAAATCTAACGTGTCCTTCTATCATGCTGAGGATGCAGCCAAGGTCAGGAAAAGACAGCCTGCGATTGGTGTGCAAAAGCTACTCCCTGGGACTAGATTACCTTAATGCTCTGCTATCTGGCCGCAAAACATTCCCTAAATGTCACTAGTAAGTACAGAAAGAAGCTGGAAGACTTCTTACTGCAACTAAAATGTGCGGACATATCTGTTCTTGTATATTACCCGAGCTGCCTGTCAAATAGTGAGTAGAATATAAAACGCAGCTTCTCCTTACCGTTGCCTTAAACACGCCCACACCAGCCAAAGCCGGGATATGCTTCTCCCATTCGACTTTTTTCACAGGATGCTGGATGTACATAAAGTAGGAGCTCAGCATGCAGTAGGGCCCACCTGCTCATGCCCAGAGGTGGAGATTTCAGGTCCAGAAAGTACAAATACAGACCAGGATTTTGTTTCAACCAACCAGTTGAGTACTCTGTGACTGTGACTCTTTATGCTCAACTGGTTGGTTGAAACAAAA
>JAODKF010000044.1:10782207-10792244 GCA_026779585.1 Mormyrus proboscirostris
ATTTTGTTTCAACCAACCAGTTGAGTACTCTGTGACTGTGACTCTTTATGCTCAACTGGTTGGTTGAAACAAAATCCCGGTCTGGATTTGTACTCTCTGGACCTGGAATCTCCACCTCTGCTCATGCCAGACTCAGACCCACTCTCTCTATCCATCTCTTTAGTCTCCCCTACAGTTAAAGCCAGGAGTGGGGGGAGGGATCCTGACTACAGGGCTAACCAGGCACTGCAGTCAGGGGCACCGGAGGGCCACTGATACCCTGGCAGATTTAGGGGGCGCAGCACTTGACAGGGGCCCTTGGAAACATAAAATTATACGATGAGGCGGCCCAAGGTGACATTTAGTCAGAAGACTGGGAACGTCTAAGTACAGCCCTGATTACTGTCACATGTTGGCATGTGCATGAGCTCACACATCATGCATCATGCTGTCACCTTGACATGTTACACTGTCTGCACACACAGCCGGGGCTATCAGGCTAACAGCCTATGTGATCAGTAATCACAGGCTAACGCTCACACTAATGAGCCATATTAATGCTAAGCTCTACATGCTATTAGTTACTTCTCTTACATACTGATCTGACCCAGGTTAATCGCTTTGCCCTGTCACTTATTATTTATTAGTAAGTCTCGATTCGCTGAAAAGAAAGTATGATTCGTTCACAAATCGATCGTCGTTATTGTTCACTTGTATAGCTGCTTTGCGTGCAAGTAGCGTTTCTCGGTAAGAACACATCGCGCTGTATTTTGCGTGGTGGTTTTCTCTCCGACTGAAAATCGTGCAAATACATAAGCGATTCCACGTTGTATTGGACTTGGGTTATTATCTTTATTCGACCTGCTCCGCCACTTCATATTGTGGCTTTGCCATGTATCACTTTACTACCTCATGTCGAATGTTGTATTATATAATGACAGATATTATATATGTTGCAAGATAACGTATAGTAGTTATAGTACCTAGTATTCATTTTATTGTATTGTTGCACTATCCTGTTCATTGTCTGTAGTTCAGGTAAACACCTAATCCATGTTAAGAGGGACACTATGAGCTACTATAGGTTTTACAAACTACTTTAAAACGGAAAGGCTCCTGCGCTTTGTTAAATTGTTCGGTTCGTCTTGTACTTTCTCTGGGTTGTTTTTCTGATTGAAAGACTCCTCCAGCTGTTTCACATTAACATTAGCGACACATGCATTATTATAGAACACTGACCAATCAGCATACAGCAAAAATTTAGCGGTCAAGTGAAATCAGGGTCCTTTTACTCGAAATGGTAGTTTTGTAGCTCGTAGTCTCCCTCCTGACATGGATTAGGTGGTCACCTTATCTGTAGTCTGTGAAGAAAGATTTCAAGTAAGAATTTCATTGTACTCTGTACATATGACAATGAAATCTTGCTTCTTGAATCTTGATCACATTTCATCCATACCTCATCTTTTTTTATGCTGCTGAACGTCTCAGGTCTCCCTCGTGCTTATAAGGACACTTTTCTTCTTTTCTCTTTATTATTCTGCGATTTTTATGCTCACTACTCTTGGATAACTCAGCTTCTGTGTAACTATTTTTCACACAATTCTCAGCACCTTTTTTTTTTTTAGTTTCTCCCTTCTGCCTCCTGCTTGGGGCCATCTGGTCCTGAACTAACAGATCATCAACTGGACCCAGACATCTGGCCTGCAACGGTGTGTAAAGAATGGATCCACATGTTGGCATGATGTAGTGTCCTGACACAATCATCAGCACTGTCCCGCTGTTGCCGTCCTGCCCCCTGCTGTTGTCTTACATGTTCAGCTGTTTAAATCATATCTGTCTTTTCTATAGTCTGTTCAGAAGTCTCCTTGTCTTTAAAGGGGCTGCAGAATTGTTTTCAGCTTTTGCACTTGACAGATATAACGACCGTAAATGTTTGAACTTTGTGACAAATCTAGCAAAAATGCATTATGAAATTCGATCGATCCGAAGAACGTCTGAGAGATAATATCAAACCCGCTAACCCCAAATGTCTAAGAATATGAATATGCCAAGCCTATCTGAGATGGAAGATGGTGAAATTGTCCAAAAATCAGCTGTCAAAGCTGACAGTTCAATGGTAAAATGAAAACCTTAAAAAAAACGTGAAACTTGTTACGTGAAACCTCACTACAAGGTTAAACAGACTTTCCCCTTGAGGCAGCTATTGAGGACTCTCCCGACGCGGGAGGCCTCCAGTGAGCGGATGATAGCAACACTCATTAAGAGGTAACAAAGCAGGCGTGACTGCAGTGTCATCGTAGGGACCACTGTGGCCTTGACTCCCTGCGGCCTGCTCCAGTCCTTATGCAAGGTCCTCCTTAATTGGGGCCTGATTGCACTCACGCCTGCTGGAACTTCCCACAGCCTGGATAAAAGTGTGACACTGGCTACCACAGGTGCCATTCACACACCAGTAGAATCCTCAAAGGTTAACACATAGGAGGCCATGGCAGAGATAAAATCACCGAGTTTAAAACCATAATAATGAGGCGTTTGTTAGGAGTCACACGCAGTAACAGCCAGAGACACCAAACTGATTATCAAAAACAGTGAGAGAAATTCAGCCATGAAGCGAAAGGCACTGAGGAAAAGCAGCCCACACAATTCACACAATTCTCTAACTGCTCCGCTGAAGTTAATCTGCTTCAAAACAGGACACAGTGGGCTCTGTTTCCCTTGCACAACTGAAGAAAGTGGCATTTTCTAACTGGGGCCAGTCTTTTGAACAGGTTGACATTAATCCATTTGAAATGAGGTCCTTCCATCTCTGTCATCTCTTGTGATATTATTGATCCTTTAAAATACCTTCACTGAATCAAGCTTATGTTTGATGTCAATGTGTTCATAAAAATGAAAGCAGGCACCAGTTAGTTTATTCTCTTATCGGGGTTATTGAGGTTATTGATTTGTTTTATCATTTTCCTCTTAACCATGCACTCACACACTGGCAGCACAATGTTGCCACCTGGTGGTCACAAAGAGCAATGCCAGGAAATTCACTGCCATTAGCAGTGGGCTGTCCCTGTGGCAGAATGCAGTAATGTTTGGGCCAGCTGGCTGAGATTAGTCTCGAACCCCTAGTCTGATGCGGTATCTAGGCAGACGATTGGGTGGATACATCTGGATGAGCTCCTGATCCAACAGGAAGAGAAGATTTCTGAGGAGATGCTGGATTTAGTCACATCTGGATGAACTTACAGTCTAATCATAAGAGTGAAGTGACGCTGATATTAGTCAAATCAGAATGAGATCCATGTCAAGACTTAAAAAGCACATATACACAAATGCAGAAACAAATACTGTGCCTGTCACCAGAAAAAGATTCAGACACAGGTGAGATCTGTTTCTGGAACGGTAAACGATGTGCTACCCCAAGGGTCTGTGTGCACACACAGCATCTCTGATAATATATACACATTCAGAAGAGAAGTGAGTTCATTTCCAGTGATGTGTACAGTGCCTGTGTGTATGCGCGAGAGCGCAAGATGATGAGAGAGCTCCATCCACTGCAGGTCAAGTGTGCGTTTGTGAACAGCTCGAGGTTTTCTCTTTTTTTTCGCATCGCCAGAATGTTTGCTGTTTGCTGCCATGGCAACCATTTCTGCTGTTCTCCCAAACAATACACGGAGCGCCAGGGTGGTCTTGACACCCGAGTGAACCTCAAAGAAGTACAAGATATGTATACAGGAAGGTACATTATGGGATTAAGTGTCCCTGTTGCTTAATCAGACATTCCTGAGAAGTTCAATTTGACCTCCGTGTTCCTGGGGGAAACACAGTGCATCGCTGTTGCAACACCTGAGCGTTCGATACGAGAAGCCACAGTTATAAAAGTATTCACACAACCGGCAGCCAGTACAGGAGAACAGCAGGGAGTCACATCGCAGGGCCTGTGTGAGACTGTCGTCACTTGCCGCTTCCCCCAGCATGCCCCGGGCACTCCAGAGAACATGGCCCAGATATATTAGCTTCTGTTGGAACCACTGATGTGCAGACGTGAAGTTCCCCAGCGGAGGAGGATAAAGAGTCTCAGCTCACATCTGCCGCGCCTGACTGTGCAAGCCACCGGCTTGGCGAGCCGCCATGGCACTGCTGCCATGGTTACACAGAGCAAGACCAGGACTCTCCAGTTGCCCACATTCCACACACTGGGGTATAAAAACATGGGCGAGGAGGGAAAACCCGACGCATGTTTATGGTTATTATTGCTCGGTGCTCGGTGGAAATTTGTTGCCCTGAAGAGACTCCAGACCTCAATATTACAGCTTTATTC
The DNA here is from genome assembly GCA_026779585.1 of Mormyrus proboscirostris. Taxonomy (NCBI): domain Eukaryota; kingdom Metazoa; phylum Chordata; class Actinopteri; order Osteoglossiformes; family Mormyridae; genus Mormyrus; species Mormyrus proboscirostris. Next base: position 10,786,499 of record JAODKF010000044.1, read on the forward strand.
CAGTGCGACTTTTATACTATGGCTGAGAACCTTGCCAAAGGCGACCATTGTAGTACACGTCCTACTATTGGTTCACCTACGTGTTTGCATTGATCGCAGTACCCGTTCCGATTCACCCGAGCACCTGACACGAAAAGAATATCACCTGCAGGTTATTTATGGAACAGGGTGTTTGATTGGCTGGTGATCTGTATGCCAAATATGGTAAAAAGAACAGTACAGCCCGAGAGGAAAGAGGGTTACTTGGGCTCCATTGTAGCTTCTCTCAGCTCTGCAGAGATTCCAAATAAATCTGAGTCATCATGCATACTGAGCCAGCTTACACTATGTGGGTAGAGGTAACCAGGAAGGAAACCACAGCGAATCAGTCTAGAAAGACAAAGAATTGTGAGGCAAACACACAAAATAAAAGATATGATGACAATGGTGATCAGGATGGTGGTCATCTTATTCAGTATAATAAGTTGCATCTAACCTACTGTAATATATTAACCATGCATTTGTTGTTGTACACCAGTGGCATCTAGTGATCATATTTGTCATTACATATATTACATGTTTTTTTTTAATACATGTTCTAAGTGTAGTTGAATGTATACACAAATCAGCCATAACATTAAAAACACCTTGGACATCACTTTCGATAACTAAAACCATCTAATATTGTGTAGGACCCCCTCATGCTGCCAAAACAGCTCTGACCAGTTGAGACATGGATTCCATAAGACCTCTGGTATCTGGCATCAAAACATTAGCAGCAAATCCTATAAGTCCTGTAAACTGGGATGTGGGGTCTCCATGGGTCGGACTTGTTTGTCCAGCACATTTGGAGGCCAGGGCAACACCTTGAACTCTTTTTTCATGTACTTCAAGCCATTCCTGAACAATTTCTGCAGGGTGGCAAAGCAAGTTATTCTGCTGAAGGAGGCCACTGCCATTGGGGGAAATACTGTTGCCATTATTCTGACTTTCAACACATTAACTTCAAGAACTGTTTCCTCGCCTAATATATAATGGAATCCATGACATGTGCCATTGTAATGAGATAATCAATATTATTCACTTCAAGTCAGTGGTTTTAATGTTATGGCTGATCGGTGTATGTGTGTGAGAGAGGGGTTTGTGTAGTTATGTGTGTAGGTTTTGTGTGAAGTTGTCGATTTTCTGCTTGCTGCTTAGTGGTGATGACATAGTGTGTGTCATAGTAGGAAGGCTTTTGTCCTCCATTGTCACATGAATTCTTTACGCAAAGAATAATGATTTTCTCACGCAATCACATTTCAAACAAGGCAGCACAGAAATGTGGAAACTGCTGCATGCATTTCTGTATCAGTATTCTGCACATGTGTACCTAGACGATTCAGTCTTTCATAAAAACAGCCATTATAGCTGGGGTAAAATATTTAAACAACATGCTTAAACATCTATATTCAGAACTGTGTTTTATGCATGTCTCTCTACTGCTTTTGGTTTCTGTCATTCTTTATGGTTGTTCTATCTATGACACATGAGATGAATGAATCAGTTTTCAGCAACGCACATTCATAGATTACACCCAAATTGTCCCAAGTGAAGATAATCCACTTTCCTAATCTATTTAGAGACAAGGCTCTTCAGCATTTTTTCATAGGCCCAGACCTTTCCTCTAAAATATAACTGTTAGGCAATATATTTTGAGGCCAAACCAAGGTAGAATAAAAAAATCAAAGGAAACAATAAAATATATATTGTGTAAATGTAACATTTATGTTGCATATGGAGTAACATTCTTCCGTTGCTGTACTGACTGATTCACTATTTCATTATTTTAGTTGCTCTGAACCATTAGTTCTGAAAAATGTCATATTTAACCAGTCACTGAAATGAAAATTTATTGTTATTATTGTTGTTGTTATTATTATTAGTCATCGAAATTCCAGGCGAGTATACTTTAAGCAAGAAATCGAGGCGGGGTTTAATCTTTTCTCATCCACTAAAAATAAATCCACTAAGATTGTGAGACAGAACCGATGAAGAGAGAGATGGAGGAAGGGAAGGTTTATACGCGAGGAAATCGTTTCCATGGAAGTAAAACTGCACAGTTTCACCGGCCAAATGATATTGTGCCGCTATTTTGCAGCTTTTAGATGATGCGCGGATGCAGCTTACTGCAGATTTGTTGTAGTTTTTGATTTTATAAAGTAAAAAAGCGCACATATCTAAGAATAAATAATACTACTCCTGACAACGTGCGGCCTGGCGCTCACTATAACACTCCTCCGCTTTCAAACGTCAGACAAGTGTACAGAACTTGCGTAGCCACTGCCTGACGTCACCATTTATGGCCGAAAACAACGTGACGTCATATAGGTGGTCGGGTAATAGCCAACGTTATCCTGAGGTAAGTCGGCTTTGCAAAACTTTTGTGGCCATTTAAAAGTAACTTGACAGGGTCGGGTACATTGCGATGTCAATCAGTAATAACATGTAACTTCCAACACATCGCATCCAGGGTTGAAATGTTTCGGGGCATAGTTTGCGCATAGTCATTTTTCGGGGGGGGGGGGGCCGATTAATTCTTCGGGAGTTTCTGTGAAATCCTAGGAAATCTGTTCCGTTTTAAATTAAATGATTAACCTCACTAGTGTCGCTGGTGCCGTTTCTCTTTAGCACCCCTAATTTAAATTGCGTGCTCTCATTCATTTTCATTAAAATCCCCTCCCAGTAAAGGCTTAGTGACGCTCCTAATTCACCTGATATGTTATTAGTAGTTTCTGTATTTTTCTCTTATTACGAATTATGTAAATGAGCGTCGCTTTTTGCCTTACCGGCTGTGTTAATTTGAGTAATGGGCAAGTTTTTTCTCCCCTCGTTTAAAAAAAAAAAAACACTTCTGCCACTAGATGGGGATATTTCAACGCTTGATAGCTTGATAAGATCACACACGGAGAAAAGAGTAATTTAACACATTCAAAACAAAATTAAAACCCAACGTGTGAAAGAAATGTTTCAGCTACTGGACTAACAGTCTATGGTATTTCTGTCTCTCGCTGAATCAGTGTCTTTTCCTAATGGAGAAAGACCTTCAATTAGCTTAGGAAGCAAAATTCTCACTATAACGCTCAGAAATGTGTGAGCCTGAGATTGGATATTGTGTATGACACTCTACGACCATATTACGAACGATTTAGAGCGTGTATTTTTCTCCATGGCTAGAATATGTCCACCCATATCAAGAGGTCTGAAGAAGCAATATTTTCTGTAATTCAGACCAACAAAAAATGACAGCCAGAGTGACAAAATGACTGTCTCAAAAGCATGTGGGCCTTCCCGCTGTTACAGATGCCTTTTCCCCCAGTTTACATGTTGGAGGAGGGCGTGTGGGATAGAACCTGGAGGAATACGCCCCTTTGGATGACCACAACCCTGCCAACTCTCCACGGTGAATGGGAGTTGACAGGAGCGAGCCAAAGCCAACAGGAGCAGCCAAATGGTGCCCGAGGGGGAAGGCTTAATTGGGGCAGATTTGATGGGGAATCTGGCAATTGGAGAAGGTGAATATCTGAGTGAGCATGACAGGTGAACGTGTTGTGCACTGTATTCCTGTTGGGTGAGACATCTCACAAAACAACATATGTTGGTATAATTCAAAGAATACTCATAGTTACATATATTTTTCTAGTTTTTTCACTCACATTTACATATATATTTTTCCAACATGGTTTTGACATATAAACCTGTATCAAATTATATTTTATTCATATGTAAGGTGAATAGAAACATCATTGCATGTTTCTTGATTGCTTTTACTAAACACAGATTGTGCATGTTTGTGTAATATGTGCCAGAATCTCTCTCTATGTGAGGATGCTGTCGGAGATATTGCCTGAAGATTGTGTGGCGATATTCTGGTGTGATGTTATGAGAATGTATTAGGTCATCATGAGGCGTATAAGCCCATTGTGAGAGGGCTATGAGGGCAGTGCAAGAAGGTTATAAGACTCAGTGTGCATGTAAGATGGCTTCGAGGCCATGCACGGAATGTCGTGATTTATCTTTGGCCCTGATTACTGGGTCTTCTGGGGCTCCTCCTTCAGCCCCAGCAGTCATCCGTCATCAGCAGGACATCCCATTCTGTCTTATCCCTGTGCTTATGGAGGACACACCGCAGGCTATTCTGCATGCCTGCTTTGTTTCCGTGGCAACTTGCATCACCCACTCATCACGTGGACGGCTCTCTCTCGCGCACGGCCACGGGACTGGCGTGCGTGCGCCTGCGTGTCCAGTCAGAAAGAGCGATATGTGAGGGGAAAGGGTGACATGCTGTCACTTTAATGAGCCCCCCCCCCCCCAGAAAAAAAAGGGACGTGGAATGGATGGAGTAATGAAAAGAATCAGCAGCATGAGTGGGACATGGGAGGAATGGAGCGATGCGGAAAGAGCGAATGAGGAAGACGCCAATGAATTAGCCACCTGGCCGTAACTGGCAACAGGAGTGGATGGGAAGGAGGGAAGAGGGGGGCCTGAGGCGACGTCAAGATGTGCATGTGGTAGTATGATGAAAAGACGGGAAAGGACTAGGGAGACGGTAAATCGGTGGTGGCACTGACACTGAGCTTTCAGCTGCGTGTCGCAGGTTTGCAGGCAGCAAGGAGTTATGCGAGACTGCCGAGGTCTATGGATTTCTCTATGTTGTTTGGGATGCAGTGGAGGCTCTGAGGTTGGGTATCTGTGCCAGCAACTGGAAGGTTGCTGGTTCAAATCCTGTGAATGCCCTGAGTGATTCTACTCCATTGGGCCCTTGAGCGAGGCTCATAACCTGCGATTGCTTCACATCCATAATCTACATCCAGTCCCATAAGGAGGGGGTTGGTGGCGGGATTGGCACTCCAGCCACCAGAACAAACCTCACACTGGTCTGCTCAGACTAGTGTGGTGCTGAGGTGTCACCAGTCGCATGGCTGCACTCAGGTTCTCACCCCTGAGGTTGTTTGTCGTGTGGTGGGTGCAGCAATGCGCTGTAATCGGTGCATGCTCCTTATCTCTCTCTCCCCTCTATGTTGTTTCTGGTCTACTTCGAGAGAGTCAGGCAGTATTAGGAGGTTCCTCCCTTGTTTCCGCTGGTAATTCAATGATAATAGTTATGGTAATAGCAATAATAATATAGCTTAGATGACATCCAGCAACGCTGACCAAGCACTGGGCCACCGTGAATCAGGTGTCTCTAGGATTAGTTTGTTATAGTGCTGTGGAGAATGTCCTACATGCATTTTCAGCTTTTTCATAAATAGTGTTTATAGTCCAGAATTTGGAGCTGGGGAAAATGATTAGAAAATGGTGTAGCTGTTTCAGTAGCTAAATTGGTCCTGGCCAGAAGAGCTATTGGACTAATTATGGTTAATTAAGAAGATTTATTGATCAGGCACAGTAATGGGCACTACGCACAGAAGCAGGGGGTAGCAGACACTGAGAAGGAGCAGATCTAGGCCCCAGCCACACGCTGCTAGGCTGCCTCCATGCTTGGGATAGTGTTCTGTTGCCATGGCAAAAATATAATCCGAGAGCAGAATGCTCTACAACTGGGGCTTCTGATTGGTCCAGGGGTTTGCATGGACTGGTGATGCATGTGGCATTCCAGCCAATGGGAATTGAGGCAGTGCAGTGGTTGTTGCTAAGGGCCTCTCTTGCTCACTACTCGTGTTCTCCTTCCTGTCTGTTTTATACATGTGACTGCCTGTCGGGGGTAGGGGGGATCGTGTGTGTGGGG
>JAODKF010000044.1:10810288-10826844 GCA_026779585.1 Mormyrus proboscirostris
AGTTCACAAATCCAGACCAAGATTTTGTTTCAACCAACCAGTTGAGTACTCTGTGACTGGCTCGCTGAAACAAAACCTTGGTCTGGATTTGTACTTTCTGGACCTGAACTTTTCATCTCTGGCAATGGATATGAATGAAGGAGTATACATGTTTCTGAGGTGCACAGGTATCAGTCTGGGTGTTTAACCACTTCTTTCTCACAGGACATGGGTCCCTCCAGGGCAGGGATGGAATCTCAGGGTCAGCAGCAGCACCGGGTTGATAAGGCACCCAGGGAGCCTGTCTGTGGAAACCCCTCACAGATCTGCCCTCAAGACCCTGTGAGCAGTGCCACCACATCCACTGAACCACTAAGCCAATCAAGCTCTCTTCGGAGAGACAGCCGGGTGGTGCTGACCCAAGCCAAGCCCACTGCACCCTCTGACATCTCCCCAGTAGATAGCACTAACAGCAGCAGTAGTAGAAGTAGACAGGTGGAACCCCCTTCACTGCAGTCAGCATCTCAAGAAAACGCCCCACCCACATATGGGCTCTCTATCTCCTCTGGACACTCCCCAGCATCACCCCCACATGCAGCATGCTCAGGATACCAGATGTCAGAGGAGAACACCATCACCAGCAGACCGAATGGCTCACAGCCTCACTCGCCACAGGGCCCACCTGATCCAGCCGCCACCAGATCCTGCCCCCAGAACATGGCTGAGGCACTGGATAGGTTGGAGGCAAAGCTACAAGAACACCTTCAAGCTCAGGAAAGACAGCTGCAGGAGGAGAAAATGGAGCGAGAACAGGAGAAGATAATGGCAAGAGGTGACAAGGACACAAAGAGCAATGAGCTGGAGAAAAAGGAGGGAAGTTGGAAGAAGACAGACACAGGGGAGACCAGCCAGGAAGAGAAGCCATCCTCTCCTTTGATGGCCTCTCCCCCCAGCAACCCATCTCCTTACCCATCGCTGAGCCGCGCCGGGGCCCTTCCTGTCCTTGCGGCTTCAGAGAATCATGGGCCACCACCACTGACCCCTCAGACGGCATCTGCACGTGAGAAGCAAAGACAGAGGGAGGGAAGAGGGACTGGAGCATCACCGGGTCCTAATGCCAAGAACACTTTGGAGATTATTACAAATTCTAACAAAGACCGGGAAAAAGAATTACCCCAACTTTTCCTCAAGGGCTCCCGCCTGGAGACCCACCAGAGCACCAGCAGCAGTTCCATCAGGGAAACCTTCAAACCTTCGACAGCCAGCAAAGAACTTGTAGCCTCCATCAAGGGACCCTATAACTGTACTAGGAAGCTTTTGACACCCACTAAGGGGCCTTCGAAATCTCTAACCTCCACAAAGGAGTCTTTAAAACTCTTAACCTCCAGCAAGGAGTCATTGACTCCCCTGACACCCAGACAGGAGATTCTGACTTCTGACAAGGATCCTCTAGCCTCCCCGACATCTAGTTGCAAGCAAATAACTCCAGGTGGAACTCGTTTTGAAGATGAACCCTCTGAGCTGTGTAATGTTCGACCAGATGGTCTGCTCTCTGTCATGTGCTTGCTGGATGAACCTATCCAAAAGGAAGACAAAACGCTCTCCCATGGAGACCCCCTCTGTGCCCCTGACCTCTTTCCTGCCCCTAAGCTGCACTGTGGAGATGACCTGGGGCCGGATCCCCTTGCCAGCCCTCCCGTGCTTAGCAGGCAGGGCTCCTTAGCATCTCTGCCTTGTGAGGAGGATGACGAAGACGATGACCGGAGGATGACTAAGCATACTTTGAATCTCAGTTCCACACAGTGCCCATCAAGGTTGCCACAAGTGGGAACCAGCTACCGCCGCAGTGACCTTGCCAAGCTCTATGGACTGCCGGATTTGCCCAAAGAAGGTGAGGGGGAAGAGGATGAAGAAGAAGAAGAGTCAGAGCAAGATGACAACTCACAAGAGATGTCCCAGAGGCCACACCTTCACCAGACTGGGATGGGTGGCAAGTTTGAATCACTGGATTCTGCTCCAGAAGGCCAGAGATATACCTACCGTGGAGGCCCCTTTGGCAGACCTCCACCTAATGCCCTTGCAGGGGTCAAGTACTCTTCATCCCTGTCTCTTTGCCCTGAGGTGTGCACTTCACCTACTACACTTCCTGGGCAAAATTCCAGCCAAACTCCAGCCTACTCTGATCTGACTAAAGGAGAAGGTCAGGAGCCAAGGGGAGAGCATGATGAAAAGAAAGTAGCTGTTTTACAAGATGGAGGGAAGAAAGATAAGTGTGGGAAATCAGGGATCGAGATGAAGAACATTTCTTCATCATCCTCTCTTCCCTTGGGATTGCCAACTACATCATTTCACTGTAACTTGAAGTTAACCTCTATCCCAAGAGCCTCACTGAAGGAACTGGGTCGCAGCTGTGAGGTCCTGCTTACCCGACATCCCCTACCAAATGGAGCTGGAAGCCGGATCAAGATGGAAAGGGAGGCAGAGGACACTGCAGAACCGCCAAAAGGCAAAGGGCAAAGGAGGGAGAAGGGTCAAAAACGCAAACAGAGCAGCACATGCAGCAGAAGAGAGCAGCAAAGTACAGAGAGGAAGAAAAAGCACAGAGGAACAAAGGAAGGGACTCAAGTCTTCTCTTCCTCTTCTTCATCCACTGCCTCTCTGGGGTCCAGCTCACGGTCCATTTCTAACAAGCGATCGAAGGAGACTAAGTCGCGCAAAGACAGGAAGACCCGGCAGGTCCTGGGAAACCTTGACCTGCAGACTAAGGGGGTACAGGAGATCCAAAGGAGGACAACCCCTGATGACAATGAAGGGTGTGTGCTGGTTGATGACAAGAGAATGGAGGAGGGAGAAAGTGAGTCTTCTGCTGCAGGTAGCTTTGGATCCATAGCCGCCCCAGGTAGCAGCACAGCTACAAGTGTAGCATCAACAACAGCAGTGACTCCCACAAGTGGAACCCCTACCAATGGGCCCCCAACTCTGGGTGCAGCTGACTTACTGAAACTGAAGGCCCTGTCAGATGGACCTCCCCGAGAACTGAAAATACGACTGATCAAGGTAGAGAGCGGCAACAGGGAAACCTTCATCGCTTCTGAAGTTGAGGAGAAGAGGATCCCACTCTCAGATATTACCATAAAAAACACAGCTTCTGAGGTTGTCCAAGCCTGCAGGTAAGCAGTTTGGAGACTTGAAAGGATGTTTCTTCAATGCTTAAGGTTTTGTTACTGCCTGCCACATTTTGTTTTATACTTTTACCCTTTTGACTTACCATATCCTGGGTATGACAAAGATTTTCTCATCTGCCATTCCAGAGGAGCAAGGGTGAAAGGCAAATTCAGAGAGTCCTACTTGCTCCCAGCACTCTCTGTCAAGCCCAAGATGGTCAGCAGCATGCCTATTCCACGGGAGAAGCTCAATCCCCCCACCCCGAGCATCTATGTGAGTATTTAATATCCACATATCACTACACTACACGGGAGGCTATTCAGTAAAGTACTTTCTTAACTCAAATCTCAATTACTTTGTATCACAGTTGACTTCATGACATTCCCCTCATTCCCCTTTGCTAAATTTAGACAATTACGTAACTGTACCAGATGACTGACATAAGTGATTTTTGCTTCTAAAATGTCCTTACCTAGCAACCCATTAAGACCTGTATTCTTGGATGTATACCTCACGCATGTAAGCACATCACTTTTCCTTTCGAAAGCTTAGTCAGTATCCTGCTGAAATGCTTCTGCGGTTATTCCCGCATCCCCATATAGAGTCTGACCTATAGTCCCGTTTCCCAGATGACTTATTTGCTTTGCCTTTGAATTTCAAGTGACTCCATAAAATAACCCATCTGTCTCACATTCAGCATCTTCTTCCCCACATGCCCTTGTCATATAAACATGCATCTGGCAGAGAGTGTCTCTGTGCTGAACGGTGCATGATGTATAGCACTGTGTGACATCTGCACTTGAGTTATGGTCTTTGAGAGGTTTTAACATCTGTGCTCCTGCAGCTAGAGAGCAAGAGGGATGCCTTCTCTCCAGTGCTGCTGCAGTTCTGCACTGACCCCAAAAATCCCATCACTGTCATCCGAGGTCTGGCCGGCTCCCTGCGTCTCAGTGAGTTCCTCAGTCACCACAGTGCTGCCCCTTCCATTACGTCACACTGCTCTCCTCACTCAAGCCCATGACATCACACCACGTGGCATCTCTAGCACGTCCTGATTTTGCCAAGTTCAATGTGTCCCTGGGTCAACAAGAGAGCGGCCTGCGTTTCACTTCTTTAACCAATCAGAGTCTTTGTATAACATCACTGCATTAATGAAATCCAGTGTTTTCTGTTGAGCTGCAAAGCGCACAGATTTCTAAAGTACCTGTTTCATTGTGTGTGCCTTTTGTTAAGATAAACATAGAGAAAACACTGGAATATGGTTACCTATAAAGGCTTTAGCAGTGTAAGGGTGCGTCTTTTTTTCACAATGATGATGATGACAACAACAACATACATAATAATACAAAGGCTTGAATCAGCAACCTTCCAATCACAAGCACAGAGGCTTAGCCCACTGACACACACACTGCTGCTGGAAGGCTGGAAGCTCGGAGTTTGAAAATGAGATAAAACAGACCAATATGGTGTTGTCATACAATGAAGACTGATTGGTTAAAGATGTGAAACGCAAACCCTTCCCATGTAAACCCAGGAACACACTGAACGCCACAAAATCAGGATGTCCGACATCTCCAAGCAGCACGTGGCATCGCTGAGTTCACTATCCCACTGTGGGTTCTCTTCACCCTACCGGCCTGAATGTGTGCAGCTCACACCCATAACTGAACAACTCATTAACACACACTGGACACTTCTATATATCATTGAGACATGAACAGATCTCCACTCTCCAGGTCTAGGCCTGTTTTCCACCAAGTCACTGGTAGAGGCCAATGGGGAACATGCAGTGGAGGTACGCACTCAAGTCCAGCAGCCAGCAGATGAGAACTGGGATCCTAGTGGCTCCACCCAAACCTGGCCCTGTGAAAGCAGCCGCTCCCACACCACCATTGCAAAGTACGCACAGTACCAGGCCTCATCTTTCCAGGAGAGCCTGCAGGTGTGTTTCCTAACGTTCACTTTCACTTTACTAAAATGCTACTATGAGGTTCACTGCTGATTTGCAAAGAACATGTTTAAACCACTCAAGTATATCTTAGTCTACTCCAGCTATTTTTAACTAAGAATGACACTTGGCATCAGGAGTTTTATACTGGGGAGGGGGACCAAATTTGCCCCAGTAGCGGCAGGGAGGGGGGCGTTGGGATGAATATCATCACATCGCCATGGGCACAGATGCAATAGTCACACTGCGAAAGGATCTGATGTGAGAAACCAAAATACATGGTGTTTAAAAGGGTCAGTGTGCATACATGGAGTAAAATCAAAGAATGCGGTAAAGTCATAGAAAGCGTTACTGAAGTCCAGTGTCTGACCTTCCTGCAGGAGGAGAAGGACGTTGGTGAGGATGAGGAAGAGGAGGAGGAACAAGGCCATAACCCAGAACTTACAGCCAACGTACCTACCAACACAGGCACCCCCAGGTAGAGTCCCAGTCCTAAACCAGCCCTCTGGAGCAAAAACTTGTCACTCAGCCTGGTTGTAACTCCCAGTTTTATTATTTTCTTATTGTTCTCACTTGATAAACAAATTAATGAACCATTACTATGGGTTTATCACAAGCTACTGCAAACAGCAGAAAATCAGTATTTCAAACTCTGAGTTCTATTTCACAGCACGGAGCAGAAACCACTTGGAAAGATTATCAAGTTTGGCACCAATATTGACCTCTCTGACCCCAAGAGGTAAGACTCTACAGCTGTATCTCTCATGCAGGTGCCTGCTCAAAAGGCTAATCCCACCCCTCCACCTACTGTTGGTTTATTAAAAACTTACTAGTCCATTAGCCTTGGGAAGAACATATAGGGAGTTATTCAAAGCGACAGTTGACACAGCCCCAAATCTCCACCCCAGGTGGAAGCCACAGCTGCAAGAGCTTCTGAAGCTTCCAGCCTTCATGCGTGTATCATCCAGTGGGAACATGTTAAGCCATGTGGGCCATACTATCCTGGGCATGAACACCGTGCAGCTCTACATGAAGGTCCCAGGGAGCCGTACCCCAGGTGTGTGCCTATCTCATCCTGGGTACCGTACCCCAGGTGTATGCCTGTTACATCATGGGTACCGTGTCCCAGGTGTGTGCCTGTCTCATTCCGGGTACCGTACCCCAGGTGTGTGGCCTGTCTCATCCCGGGTACCGTACCCCAGGTGTGTGCGTGTCTCATTCCGGGTACCGTACCCCAGGTGTGTGCCTGTCTCATCCCGGGTACCGTACCCCAGGTGTGTGGCCTGTCTCATCCCGGGTACCGTGCCCCAGGTGTGTGCCTGTTTTATTCCGGGTACTGTGCCCCAGGTGTGTGCCTGTCCCATTCTGGGTACCATACCCCAGGTGTGTGCCTACATGCAGGTCCCAGGGAGCTGTACCCCAGATATATGCCTGTCTCATTCCAGGTACCATACCTCAGGTGTGTGCCTGTCTCATTCTGGGTATGACTGAGTATTTCTGGTCTGCTGAACCTCCTTACGCTACAAATGATCTCCCTCCTTAACCAACCACCTGTCCACATACAGCTATAAACCATAAGCGGTATTTGTCACACTCAGGCCATCAAGAAAACAACAACTTCTGTTCTGTGAACATCAACATTGGACCAGGCGATTGCGAATGGTTTGCTGTGCATGAGAGCTACTGGGAGGCTATTAATGACTTCTGCGAACAGTGAGTGACACAGCATTCGATCCTGCTGCCGTTTGCTGGCACGTTGCGAAGATTCAGTTTTGTAGTCCAGGGTTCCCCAATTCTGCTCCTGGCCCACCAGTCTGTGACACAGTTTGCAAATTTCCATGCTCTAACACACCTATTACACCTGGCAATTAGCTGGTGAGCTGCATAAGATATGTTTGAGTAGGGAAATCCAGGACTGGAACTGGGGAGCCCAGGGCTAGCCTGCTAGCCATTATGTACGTCTATCATAAGGAGGAAGTATATTTTGCAAAACCAAGATATTGATATTAATAAAGCATCAAATACATAATACCTGCTGCTAAAGCTGATGAGACGTCATTATTCAGGCTAACTTCCTTACAGGTTGAGTTTATACTAGGTGTACAGTAAGTAAAAGTATGAGGCAGCAGAGGTTTGATTAAATCTTTTCTCACTTCAAGGCATGGGGTGGATTACCTGACAGGATCATGGTGGCCAGTCCTGGAGGATTTGTACCGCTCCAACATCCCAGTGTACCGGTTCATTCAGCGTCCAGGAGACTTGGTGTGGATTAACGCTGGCACAGTACACTGGGTCCAAGCTGTGGGCTGGTGCAACAACATTGCCTGGAATGTGGGCCCACTGAATCGTGAGTCCAAGAGGAGTTACAATTAATAGGCTTTTAATGGTGTGTGACTCTGTATGTTTAGAACTCTGTGCCATAAATCACTGGTCAAATCCCATGGTAGGCAGTGTGATAATACCATTGTGCCATTGAGGAAACCCCTGTACCCAGTAGCTTAAGGGACACTGGCTGATGCTACTCTCTGATCCTCACTTGCATTTAGCTTTTGACAATACTGTGCTAAATAAATGCAATTACAGGAAAGTTCCTGATGATCGACTATTGGTTTTTTAATCTTCTTACAAGTACAAGGTTTTCATTAGCCGTACTGTATGGGAAGGCTAGTGGTTTAGACTAAATTGACCAGGGCATCCAGATTTTGCAGAGCTTGATGTGTCCCTGGGTCGAGGAAAGGGCTTGCGTTTCCCTTCTTTAACCAATCAGTCTCCTCCCTTGATTACCCAGGAACACATCAAACTTCAAAATCATGATGTGCAGATTGACCATGGCATGCTAAGATTTTGCTCTTGTGTTCATATAGCCTACCAGTACCAGCTGGCCCTGGAGCGGTTTGAGTGGAATGAGGTCAAGAAGGTCAAATCCATAGTGCCCATGATCCATGTCTCGTGGAACGTGGCCCGTACCGTAAAGATTACTGACCCGGACACCTACAAGATGATCAAGTGAGTGAAGCGTCGACTGTGTTTGTGTGTGTACACGAGTGCTACCGGCAGGATCTGCAAGAGCACTGCTATCCAAATTACTGCTATCTATTCTATGCCCCCCTTAGACACTGCCTCCTGCAGTCCATCAAGCACATCCAGATTCTGCGGGACCAGCTGGTGGCGACTGGAAAAAAGATCTCCTACCAAAGCCGGGTGAAGGACGAGCCTGCCTACTACTGCAACGAATGTGATGTGAGTTTGACCCACTACGGGATTTGACAAGAAAATCCCATCATCCAGCCTCTTCAGCATTTCCTGCTTATCTACAAGATCTGCTTTGTATAGCAAGAGTGTGTTACTCCTGCCTATTTTAAGACCTCTGAATGTTTTCACAGGTGGAGGTGTTTAACCTGCTATTTGTGACCAGCGAAAACAGCAGCAGGAAAACGTACGTGGTGCACTGCGAGGACTGCGCGCGCCTGCGCAGCCAGAACCTCTCTGGGGTAGTGGTGCTGGAGCAATACCGCATGGAAGAGCTGATGAACGTATACGACAACTTCACTCTGGTGAGAAATTGTACGCACAGAGTTGAGCTCCCTGTATGTTCCTTCATATCAAAACACTCTGATCTCTTTTCCCTGTCTCTCACTCAGTCTCCAGCTCCCAGTACGCGGTGAGAAGATCCCCCGTCCCCTTCACAGCCATAACCAAAACTCGCTTGGAGAACACAAGATATCGTATTTATTTAGTTTTTTTGATACTACGACTGCTAATACTTGCTGAATCAGCCAATCAAAAATCTGTTTACTCAACATTGTTTACATAACACTGCATCAGCTAAGAAACTGTTGTCTTCCCTCCTCCATCAGCTGCTGATTGGTTTTCTAACCACAGAAAATAGAATAACAGGAATGGCTCCTGTGCTTAGAAGCACCAGGAAAACATATTATGGAGCTGACGCCAGAAAAGTGTGAACCTTAAAGTGAGACACAAACAATCTCCTGCAGAGGTTGGTCTGATTTAACCGAATATCAGGGAACCACACCCACATGTCCATCCTATTCTAATGTCAAATCTAGTAGGATGGGTTTACATACGGAGACAATAAGCCTGTGCTTACTCAATTGCCATGGCAACATTGTTTTTATGCGAACGGCAGGGCAATCCGTCTATCAGCTAAAGAAGCTCAGTGACCTGCTTCTTGGATCTATTGGTTGCTGTTTTGTTCTCAGATTTTGAGGTGAATCCTGGGATTTGTAAATGTTATTTGTATTTCTTGTGGGGTGCTATTTTAAATTTAATTTATTTCGCATATTTTTGAGAAATGTTTAAAACAGCCTGGTTGTTTACCACATTGGCCTTGTGACATTTGTTTAGATTTTAAATAGTAATTATAGAGATTAATACTTTTTTTCTAAAGCATTAAGGAAAAAAAATTGTATCAAAATACTTCAAAACATACGGGTTCTAGGAAAACTGTTTTTCGTTAATCTGTATTTGCAAATCACGTATATGTCGTCTCCATTTTTTACATAATTTTATCTTTGAAACTTTAGATTGGATTGTTGAAATACACCTATTTAGTGACTGTTTCACTATTCTGATATTGCTACTATTATTAACTATATTCAAATTTTGTTTTACCTCATTTAGCATTTTTGTCCTTTAATCGGGAATTTTAATTTTTGGAATTTATTTATGTACTTCTGGGTCTCTATTTATTCGCATTGATGCTCTTTTCCTTTGGGTTTGAAGTAACATTTGATGATCTTCTGTTCATATTCTGTGTGGTATTTCAGAGGGGTGACTGGGAGACTCTCATTTAAATGGTGCTCATCTCCCCTTGCCCCTTCACAACTGATACATGATTTATAAACATATACAGGAATACATTGTTAACCTATAGAATGGTGCTTAGAACAGGGCCAGTATGCATAAATTCTAAAGAATGCTGTCTTTGTACTGTATTAAACATGAATACCTTCTGATATGTGTGACCGACTTTAAGAATCTTTGGGTAAAAGGATGAAATTGTGAGACTTGTCAATATTAATTATTAAATGGTTTTAGTGATGGGGCTCTAGATTTTCTTTAAAAAAATCTATTTTCCTGTTGCAATATACATTTGTCCTTCTTTGGTGTTTATTTAAACTGCACTGTTTGGAAACGAAAGACAGGAAACTGAGCCGGATTTGTCTTCTATATTCTGTGAATTTGTGAGATTACTATGACTGAGCATAAAAATAAAACTTTTGATAAACTTCAAATGATGCAATGTATGGGTAACATGAGTTTTAGTGTGGCAACATTACATATACTACCAGTCAATGGTTTTCACACACACAGATATTCTACATTTGCATGTCACTCACATAACTTTTACTGAAAATATATTACTCTGTTAATAAATGCATTTACAGTATGTTCACCATTTGAATTCTTTTATTAGATGATGTCATATCTTCGATTCATCAAAGTAACCTCTCGCAGCAGTTAGAATCCCGAATTTTCTCTGCTGTTATTTCTACAAGGGACATTATATACTGCTCAGTTTCATGAGATGAAACAGTTAACTACTGCATTTAAAGTTAAAGGACAGCTCAAAATTTGACTGTGCCATCACCACATAACCAGTTAATAGGATATCAGGCATGCACTGTTACACATGCATTCCATGTTATAAAGGAAACATGTTTTATTTCACAAATTTTCATTTATTGTTTTTTACTCCACTTTCAAATGCTTAAGAATAAAAAAATCTGCAGTTTATAAAATAAACGGAAAAGTGGTAAAAACCTGTGGTGTGCAAAAACTTTTGACTGATACTGCACATTTCTTACCATGTCTGTTTTAATTGTATTTCTAGTAATTGTCGCATTAGCCCCTAACTTCAGTCATATCACTAAAGACAAAAAGACTAATATGTGCCTATGAAATAGGTGCCTGGCACAGTGAAAAACCACTGTCTGTTCTATCATTGGTGAAACTGGACAAGACTTTAGGATAGTTGGGACGCGTCATTCTATCAGCGGAAGTACATATGTACTTAGTAACAGACTGACACACAAAGCTGAATCCTCCACTGCTGCACTGGAATCAACACACCACAAGAACATTAAAATAATGACACAGATCCAGGAGACACCTGGTCAAAGTACGTAGTTCCTCTTCGACATCTGAGAAAAAAATCACTCTAACAAGTAACAGTTGCTATGCCATTGATATTGTAGTATAGTGATATCTAAGGCAAGGGATGTACTAGTCAATGTACTCTTACTTACTGTAATATGTAATGATCTATATACTTACTGAAAAACTAGTATTGTGTTTCTTGCTGCAACGTTCT
Source organism: Mormyrus proboscirostris (assembly GCA_026779585.1). Classification (NCBI taxonomy): domain Eukaryota; kingdom Metazoa; phylum Chordata; class Actinopteri; order Osteoglossiformes; family Mormyridae; genus Mormyrus; species Mormyrus proboscirostris. Next base: position 10,821,715 of record JAODKF010000044.1, read on the forward strand.
TGTAAATCTGCAGTCACACATGAACTTCAGTCAACTGTTTGCATAGAAAAAAAACTGAACATGCTTGACATCAAAAATTAAAATAAGTAGAGAAACACTGTACTTACTTTTCACTATCAAACCTTTGTCATTAGAAACTTCACACTGACAGCAGCGATGTAGATTACCATAAGCACTTAGAGAGACTCAGACAAAAACAGAACCGAAAAGAACATATTTAACTTAAGAATCATGAGAGTTTTCCCCGTATCTCCTGGACACAAAGCTAATAAAAACACAAACAAACCACACGCATTTAAAGTCACTACAGCACCATAAAAAGCTTATAAAAAAATGTAAAGTCCATAAACAAAATTGAACAGCAGAGGGCATTGTTAGCCTACAAAAAGAAGTAATCTCATAAGTTTATAGATAAACAAACTTGCTTTGTACATAAATTTTCCCCGGAAAAGGGGTGCACCATTCCTGGAGATACTGCAATACCAGGTTGATGCGTGGAGTGGACGGAGCAAGCCCCTATTCCATCTCCCTGTTCCAAAAATCAATTTAATATATGGTCCCCAGATAGGGGACGTATCAGATATTAAACTGATAAGAACAGATACTACACTTGATCTTAGCCAAAAGGCCGAGAAGCGATTCAGAACGGCGGAACTGAGCCAGAAGCCTTTCCCAGCTATAACGTTTTAAGTCATGGGTGGATTTTTATCTATTTCTACAAAATACGTTAGCATGAAGGTCATCACTAGATATTTCTGTTTATGTGGTTTATATAAAACAGAACAACTCAAATTAGTTATATTTAAACAAATTCCTCCTAAATCGTGTATCCCACAATGCAACTGGGTTTGCATATTTAATTTTTGCTTCCTGGATGTCGGGGGACTGACGCATTTTTCCCCCATAATGGTATTCAAACAAATCCTACCCCTCTGCCACGATTGGTCAATTCATACTTATAAACTGTCTGCCAATTGGACAATGAAGAGTCAATTACAACACCATAGGAACTACACAGCGTAACTTGAGATGCAGCACGAGACGACAATGGTTATGGAAAAACCTGTTTTGTCCTAATAATATTCTAGATTTCAATTGTACTACGGTCTCCATATTTAATGCATGTGATAATTTTTGTCCTTTTTATGGAATAAGGAGCCTGCAGGCAAAAACTATATTACAATACCTGTTTTTAAATGCAGGGCAATAGCCGTGGATTAGCCCATGCGGGCAACTTCTTATTATCTTTTGGCGTTCAGTGGTATTGACAATTCTCCATGCTATTGCCACTTTAGCCACTCACTGTATTCCCAGGACAGGAAATGAATAAATATGGTTTTCAAACCAATCCGCTTCAATGGCAAGCACAATAAACATTTTCGAATTTTATACAAGTCCGTTTCAACTGCTAGCCCTATTACTAAGAAAGTTTAGCTGTATTTCCATTTCATAGGCACCGAAATGAAGTGCCAGTGCCAAGGGTGGGGTTTTCGGTGGCTTTGAGTGACGTCGATCATAAAATGCTTCACAGTTTATGACGCAACCATTATGTTATGTTGGTGTAATCACGAATGTCCACAAATACTGTGCGGACTATTATATAGACTTAGTAACGCCATGGATTTTCTTTTCCTTGTTCTGGTACAGTAGAATTTTAAATCTGGTCAATAAAGAAATTGATTTTACCTAAGAAAACATGTTTACCACTCGACACAGTAAAGTTTCGCAGAATACAGCTGTTTCAAAGCAGAGTCCTGCTTCATCACTAAACGTTAATTGGAGCCGCCACTGTATGAATTTGCCCATTAGGTACAACCAACCAAAAGCGAACTGAGAAAAATGAATATCCACTAGGTACACACTTGTACAGCCGCTCCGTTCTCACATTTCCATTAAGAGTGAAAAGGCTTCCATACTGCCTTAAGGCCCATGCATACGAAGGTAACAGGAATGGGCGCAGACCGTGTTTTTTAAGTCATAGTTCTTTTTCGCAAAAATATGTATCAACAAAAACCCACGTTTGTGGTCCGTTTGATACTAACATTTATGAAACCGTAAATATCGGGTATGACTGCGGGTAAAAACCGTCCTGGTGTTTTGTATTGCATAAACTATTTTTATTTTATCAATAAAAAAGAAACAAAGCGAAATCACATGGTTTAGCCCGAGGCATGTGAGTCTATTTGTACTACGAGCTGTACGTGGAGCTCGGTGAAATATCTTTAACAAACCAAAAAAAGGAACAAAAACACACCAAGGTTATCAAGGCGCTGAAAATGAGTACACAAGTCCCTTATGATTACCGACTGGCGAAGCTCTTATGACGCAGTGTTCAGTGTTCACGCCTAATACTTTTATGTCTTACGTTAATTAATTAAAGTAATTGATTGAATGAAAATGCAATTCAATAATAACCCTCGGCAATAGACGGCATATGCGCATTGTCATAACTCTATAATTACTTTTAACCTACGGGTAATTAGTAAAGTCTCGACCTTGATACAGAGTATACCGTCCAAACTTGAGTGTTTGTTTACGTCTTTTTCAAATTAAATCATAAACCCAACAAATTGCAAACTTCTAATTAATAATATTTTATAATTTTTATTACAAAAAATCCGAGTAACAGAAATTTACCTGTATGCTCAGGCAGGCTACGCCCTCAACACAAGCGAACGGCCTACTGTCGTCTCGCACCCTCACAACATTAACTAACTGAAGCGACCCCTATCGGCTATTACGAGAACTACTAACACCGCACGAAACGGTTAAAAACGCCGCGCACTTAAGTGTTTTGTTAACAACTGTGAGAAAATTTGCGTCAAAGACCAGTCGTGTCTTTTTGCACACAATAGCACAAAACAGTCTGTTCTCTCTAGGACAAACGGGGCTGGGCACTCCGTTTACATAGGCATGTATTGTACCCATTGTAAGCCACGAATATTCCGGTTTGTTTGGCACATCTTGTTCCCAAAGTCAAAACAAAACTCTGTAGATAGTTTCATAATTAAAAATACTTGAAGGGCCACAAAGTCCGTGTTTAATAATCTGCTGACCATTGTACCAATATGTGGCTTCATTTTGAAACGTAATAACTGATTACAGTCAAAGATGTTTGAGGGGCGTGAACTGTGGGCAGCCACAATTCCCACCAAGGGAATTACAGCCTTTAGATTGGGGGTAAACATCCCTGATCCTGGAGTGCTGGTTTCCAGCAGGTTTACTATCCTATATGGTCTTTGATGAGCCTCACCAGATCTCAAGCAGATAGTAACTCAACAGGCAGGATAGAATACTTGCATAGTATAGTTTAATATAATAATATCGAAAACCAGTCATATTTAATATCGTCTATTTGTTTTGTGGCAGAATGTTGAACCCATATGCACTGTGTTATTTTTACATTTCAGGAAAAACATATTAGTGGTAATGTACTAGATGCCTCACTATAGCTATAAAGCTTTGGACAAAGGCATCTACTAAATATATACATGTGAATGTGATGTCACAAACACTTATAGTCTGAGCTGCTATACGTATTGGGCTGCAAGCTAGCAACTCTGGGCCCCCCTGACACAATATCACTCTTGCATTACATCATTTTATCATTTTATATATTCAAGGGCCACTGTAAAGTCCATGGGCCTCTGAATGGGCCTGGGTGCACCTCTGTATAGCTCACACACCTAAATCAGTCTGTGGTGTAGCTTGTTAGCATTCTCCCACCTGTGTCTTATTTACAACAGGACTGAGAGGATGTGAATCAGGGGAAGCTGCAAAACTGGAAGAGAGAGAGAAATGTCAACAGCTTGAGGTAGAAGATCAATGTGTCCACAGCTGTATTTGTAGCACCATTCATTCCGTGGAGCTTAAAAGGAACTGTATCTGCATGAGGCCTCCAGAGTAGGATCCACAAATGTCCGGTGAGACACTGAACCCGCATGCTGCCCTGGGTTTGTGTTTCTCTGTCCCTGCCCCTTACTGTGAAAGTCCAGGGTAACATCAGACAAATAAGTTGAATCTGAGATCAACAGCCAAGCTTTTTTTGAAAGCACCCTTCTCCCAATTAAATGCTATGCATTTTTTCTCTATCCTTAAATATACAAATAACATGAAAGTATGTGATATGGTGAAGGTGGAACAAATGGGGTTTAAAGGTGAATAATTCAGCACAGGTGGAATCATACAGCCGAGTTATTGCCCATCAAGATATATGGGATTAGGGACATTGAGAATGGAAGCATTGAACATGCAAATAAATAAGTAAGTAGGCGAGATGACAGAACTGAGCCCATGGTTCTCCAGTAGCACTTAGTTGGTTCTACAGCTGCGATAACAGAAGAAATGATCATTTTCGTGCTCTCCAGAATTCATATCCTCTGTTTCATGCAAAAATGTGCATAGCTCGCTTTTCTAAAGTAGGATCTCAATGAAATGATGCGTGAATTTGTTTCTGTGAGGAGATCTCAGAAAAAGACATGTAATTTGGCAGGTGTGAGCGGGCAGGCCTACCTAGCAGATGGTGGCATTGTCTCTCTGTTTCCCCTCAAGGTGGATCACTGCATTCTGAGCTCCGGAGCCTCCAGTGGACAAAGGCTCATATTCCCTCCCCAGGATATGAGCCCTGTATTATCCAGTAATAAACTTGGAGCATATACACCAGCACTAACAGGATTTAAAACATACTGAGCATAAACAATATGAAATGCGGACAATAAACAATCTCAAAAGATAAATGACATGAGGGACATCTTTTTTACGTTTTATACTTTTTTAAATTTATTTACATAGACATGCGTTTTCATCCATGACCTAATAGTATAACAACAGAGTCGCTTTAGAGATATTATTATATTTTTTCTTTCTTTGAATTACGCATCCCCGAACGTTTTCAAAATGGGCGGAGTTGCGTTGTTCATGACCGAAGTCACGTAGAGCCTCATGGCTCGCGGCCTCAGTAATACTGAATCTGCAATACGTGTACGTCATACGACCACATGATGGCGCCAAACAAATGCAAAAGCATTATGTCCTGCCCACATTGAAAATCTGAGACTTAAGAACATAAGAACATAAGAAATATACAAACGAGAGGAGGCCATTCGGCCCATCAAGCTCGCTTGGGGAGAA
>JAODKF010000044.1:10837897-10872544 GCA_026779585.1 Mormyrus proboscirostris
ATTGGTGTCAATATCATTAATGTAAATTAGGAACAATATTGGTCCTAAAATTGAACCCTGCGGTACCCCACTATGAACGCAGGCCCACTGTGGCATTGTGCCTCTAATAACTATTCACTGCTTCCTGTCAGTTAACCAGTTTTTGATCCAAGCTGCTATAGTTCCTAAAATCCCTGCAGCTTTGATCTTAAGCAAGAGCCGTTTGTGGGGGACAATATCAAAGGCCTTCTGGAAGTTTAAGCACATCACATTATAGGCCTTTTTGTGATCAGTTTCTCTTGTAGCTTCCTCAAAGAATTCAAGTAAATTTGTTAAACAGGATCTACCTCTCCTAAATCCATGTTGGCTATCCCTCAGAATGTTATCTGAATCCAGGTAATGTGCCATTTTCACTTGGATTATAGCTTCCATTATTTTTCCAGTAATGTTAATTAAACTGATTGGCCTATAGTTTGCTGGATTACTTCTATCCCCTTTTTTGAATATGGGCATTATATTAGCATAATTTATGGGTATCCGTCTGTAAAATGTACATCTTTTGTAAAGTCAAACCTGGTTCTTTGTTTCTCATCACTGAAGGACTCCGGGGCTATATGGGACTTCAGTCCTGCTTCTAGGATCCTGATACGAACAGTCCTAGCAGTGCACTTCACACTACTTAATGTTTTCCAATGTTTTTGAATGTCACTTGATGTCATCCTCTAATATATGAGACACTGCCAGATAAGTTGACGGTCATCTATGGTATTAGAACGTCACTTCTACCCTCTGCCTGGCTAGTTTTTGGTTCTTCCCATTGTCTCCTGCATCATATTATTCTTTCATACTGCAGTCTTAGAAACTTTGAACCTTGGAACCTTTCGCTCAGTGTAGCCCTCTGCTTCTAAACCAGGAAAAATGCAGATTTTTTTGTTAAAGATAGAATGGTCCCTTAATTTTTTCCAGAGCTGTATCTGAGAGACACTGACCTCTCCGCAGAATGGGACAGTTCCTGCAAGTGGAGGTTATCTTGATAGACATGGTTTGGCCAGCCTGAGCAATCGTCAGCCGTCCAGCTTTGAAAGCTTTGATGAGGGAGACGGTCAGAGTCATGCTGCCCCTAGGGCCTGGAGCCATGGCTGTCACTGTACCGATCACCACTGGGAGGCAAGACACACATTACACATTGTTAATGGACTGTGTACTTGTAGTGTTAAAGACATGAGAGGGCGTCATTGTATGTTTTTAAGTTACCGTTACTGAGAGATGGATAGTTGAGGTCCAGAAAGTAAAAATCCAGACCAAGATTTTGTTTTAACTTACTTAATTTCTGGACCTCAGAAGACAATGAACATATATGCTTTAAAGCATAACGGTTTCCTTCCTTACACTCAAACTCAGTACCTTTTGTCTCCATTATACCCGTTTATTTTTAAAACCAGTGTAATATTGCTGTTTCTGGTTTGGGATCGGAGAAGACTAAACTGTTCTGAAGGGCTTGATGCAGTCGCTACTCACCAAACTCGCTGTCACAGAAGTTGCTCTGAATGGTCCCAGCCCTCTTACATGGCTGAGCACACACAGGGTTCATGGGGCCACCTGCAGTTGGTAAAAAATAAATACACATCACAAACACACTCAAAACCTAATCAACTCAGTGTACTCAGACAACCAGCTAGATAATACAATGAAACACCCAGTTAGATCACTCACCACTGAATATACTCTATTCACTCAAAGTGCTGATCAGATCAACAGATAAAACATCTAGTCAGATAAAAAAAAAATCTAGTTAGCCCATACTTACTGGGTTTCCTACCAATAGTTCGGTTTTGAATGGGTTTGATTGGTTTGGCGGGTTTGGGCCTGAACTGTGGTGTCTTGGGCTTTACAATGGGCTTTTCCGTTTCTGGCAAGGAAGGAACACCGGGTGCAGGTGTGGTCGTGATTGTGGGTGTGCTTGTTGTAACAGTAATGGGAGGTCGGGGGGGCTGTTTCGGTTTGGTGTCAGGTTTCAGGGGCACGGATTCAACCCTGGGCTCTGGTTTTGGTTTCGGGGGAATAGACTCTGCTCCGCTTCCAGGCCACGCATCACCCTCTCTAGTCGGGGGCTTGGACCCTCGGGGGACGCTGGAAAAGCTGGCCATGAAGCCGTCAGAAGTTACACTCAGATCAGACACAAACTGGACCAGCAGTTGATTCCCATCCGTCACTATGGATCTATGGATCAAAGAGAGAACATGAAAAAGAAAAGGGAAGCTCACTAGACCCGCAGCCACAAGTATCAGTATTTGTTACTTTCCAAGGAAAAATTTAAAAGAACATTTAACACAACAATGAGGAACCACACGCAAAAGCCCCTTCATCTTATCTTACATCTTACGGCGATGTTACACAAGGTAACTTTTTTAGCAATGTTGCCAGGCACCTACCAAACAGGTCAACTCATCTGAACCTGGATGATCATGAAAAGGCCAATGAAAGGTTTTCAAATAGAGATTTGTTGCTCAATATCAATGGGAAAGTGCCCAAGCAACATTAGTTAGCAACATTGCTCAAATAGTTGCCCTGTGTATCATCACCCTCAGATGCAAGGCACAGAGTGATGTGGTGGTTACAGAACTGTGACCTTGAGACTGGAGGCTCGAGGCAGGACTCACTTGGGCACAGAATCCCCGCAGTACTTCCCAATGCGCCGGGAGTTGTCGTTCTCACCTCCATTGAAGAACACTACATAGTCAAAACGACAGTAGCTATCTGGCTCCAGGTCAAACTTGTCAAATTTCACCTCAATCACCTTGGTTTAAGAGATTAAGCATGTGGCAGGTCAGGAAATCATGTTCGACTTGCATAGGTTACATCATAAATATATGTAGACCATAATCCTTTGGAGTAGCATCGCAGTATAATGTAGAGGTTAATGAAGAGAGCACTTCAAAGTGATAACAGGGTCCTGGAGGGAATTGTGATTGTACTCTTGAATATAAGATGGTTTTTAGGTAAAGTAATGTTTGTAGAAGAGGCAGCTGAAGAAACAGAAACAGCAGTACAGGCAGGGGAGGTCCCCTGACAGTGAGCAGGGCCGATATGATGGGACAACAGGTGAAAGGTAGATACAATGGATCTGCTTCTTAACCATGTCAGGTTCCACGACGATGTGCCAGGAACAGGTGATGCCTGCAGGGTAATTCTTTTCTGGCCAGTTGGGTGTCTTCAGGGAACCCTGGGCTTTTTGGATCTTGCCTCCACAGAACTGGTGCTCTGGGGATGGGGGGAAGATGTTATCAGCAGGAAATACCTAATATTATGTCTACAAAGCAATATTGTTTATTTCAAGCTGTTTAATTCTATTAGTCAGCCTAATAACTTTCTGCTAATATCATTCACTATGGGTTTTGGGCCAGCAGCAGAGAGATCTCTCACCATCCACGTGTGGCTTGCCGCCATTGAAGGAGGCCAAAAAGCCACGGCCACCTGTTCCGGAGTCTGAAACCATCTCCAACATCATGGTATTGCCAGTTGACATGAGAGCACCAGGCCGGAATGTTCCACAAAACCGTCCCAATTTCTGTGCTGTGTAGGAATGTCCATTGTAAACATCCAGGTAGTCATAGCTGCAGAGTGGGTCAGCCTCAAGGTCAAAGATTCGGAAGGAGAGCACAACCACATTGCTTTCGGGGACCTGTGGATGGGCCACAGGTTATGATAGAAGCCTTTGGAGGATGACACTACCTCCACTCTAATATGCATCCTGCCAGCTTTGCCTGAGTTTTGCTGCCTCGTTCTAGCTGCAACTATGGTCTACAGCTCAGTGTTGATTCACAAGCAATACATTATCATGTAGATAAGATGGCGGCAGTGAATAGCCAAGATGATGTACATTCTTGCAGAGTCAAGAAGGTGGCAAGGAAGAGTGGATTGATAACAACAAAAAAACGAATAATAATATGGCTTACAGTGCCAAGATGTCACCCTCGAAAACTGCAATGAGATGTGGCTCCCTAAAATCTCACCGTGATGTACCAGGTGCACTTTTTGTCAGGCTTGTAGAAGTTGGGGAATCCCTCACTGCCAACGAACCCCGAGTCTGCAACGAGATTGCCTCCACAGTGGAATACGGGCCTAGGAGGTGGCAGGGAACGAGGGTTTGTTAGGAATGAGAAGAAGCAGAGCGAAAAATGTTGAAAGAATAACTAGACACACCACTCACATTCTGCAGGAAAACAGCTGCGGATGTACAAATATAGCAGCTGCACACACATAGTCACACGTTGTCTATGATGCACTCATATCCTGCACACACATACTCAGATTGCCCCTCCACCCCGACATAGTGTTCATTCTTCACTGGTTTTTCTTACACTAGTGGTTACATCTGTGATTGGAGGAGTAGTGAAGGGCTGAAGCTGGGATTGGTCCCCTCTTTATCTCAATTCCTTATCCTCCCCCCATTATCACCAAGTTCCACGTCCGTGTGAGTTCTTTGCATGCTCTCTGCTAAGTACCCCCCCCCCCCCATAAAATCTGTCTTCTTATATGACAATGGAGATTTCTTAGCTCTAGTTCTGTAGCAAGCATAGCATCTGGCAGACAACACAGCTGTATCAATCAGTCCCTGGGGGGGGGGGGGCAGGGTTTCTGAGCACACACTGACTTGTGAACTGACCATGACCAAGGAAATCTCACTGGCTGCATATATATATATATATATGTGGTACAATGCAGACACTGGCTCAGTGGCACGAGGGCAGCATTTCTAACTCAGAGTTCTGCATCATTCTCAGTTGCTTAAAGGATGGCATTTTCTGCAGCTCTGATGGTCTTACCAGGCATTCATACGTCTTCCTTGGATTTAACATAAGAGAAAAATCCAAAAATCCTTAATCCAATTCCATATGAGAAAAAAATGGATTCCAGGAGAGCTGCCTGGAAATAGCCTGGGGTAACAGTACGGCCCAGAATCTAATAAAATACCCCCCCCCCCAAGTTTGAAAAGAATTAAAACCTACAGCTGTTGTTGTACTGTATGAGTTTAGTCTAAGTGTAGTCAAGTCAACCCAGAAGATCAGTCCTACAATAACACATTCATGTGAAAGCACACACACACACACACACACAGACCCACCTGAACACAACCCATGGTCTACCTATATGGAAGGAGAGTCACTGTGGGAGGGAACACTGCACGAAAGTTAACTATCAGAGGAAAACACATATTCTCCAAATTCTGATGGTAACATCCCTGTTAATATTCCAAAGACTGGGCAGGCATGTGAGCCTGGGGACCTGGAGCTTATCTCGGGCAGAGAGGGGCATAAAACTCTGGTATAGCCAGTACAAGATGCCCTTCCAGTGCAGGACACACACAGAGCCATACGCTGTGGGCAATTCAGAGACATCAATTGACCTAACTGTACACCTTTCAACTGTGGGAGAATACTGGTGTGCCCAAAGACAACCTGCATGGAAAAGGTAGAACATACAACCTCTATAGACATGAGAGTCTGAGAGCACTATGCTATTCCCTAACGTTTTCTTCTAAATTACAAAATAAAAGTATTTCTTTGTCCAAATATGCAAATGCAAGTAGGTTCTGGATTATTCTGAATGAATATAAAGCACACTTACTGGCAAACACAAGCACATGCATGATATGTATATGGGAGAGATTAAATCGTTTTCCATCTATTCACTCATGGGAGTCCAATCAGCACACACATTTGCGCTTTTGCAAAATACAGAAAAGCTTACTTATACGTATAGACCCCCCCACGGTCACAGACCCACACTCACAAACGCCTTCAGGTTCACATGTGACCTTACACAGACCCATACGCATGCCTACACACACACACACACAAACCTTCACAGATTCACACACATCCCATGCCAAACCTGCTGCTGTTGCTCGTCTGTCTGGGTTGACTCTCTCCTTGCGCCCCTGTCCGTGGTAGGAACAGGCTCAAGCCGGTTGCCAGCACACACACAAAAGTCCTTCGATCCATCCTGCTATCCCGAGTTGCTCTGAAGACGTCCCGGCTTGTGGAGGTGAGACAGAGACAGAGAGAGGCGGAGAGAAGGAGAGTGGAACCAGCTCTGGTGGTGGGAGAAAGGGGGGAACGGTGCGAAGGGGGGGGGGGGGGTAAGGGATCGTATAATTATTGCCAGATGGCAGTCCATGCTAACCTCCAGCTGAAACAGAAAGAACGGCTGAAAATGAAGAAAAAACAGGAAGGGAAACAAGAGACTAAACTAAAATTCTAAGGTTCTGAGGAGAGGTGCAAAGATTCACAAGCAGAAGTTATCTTTTTCAGCTATCCGATGTCCATTTCTATTCCAACCACTCATTCAGTAGAACATGGAAGTAATCTGCCTGATGCCCTCTATAAATAAATTATCAAAAGGTTATATGGTTTGTGAGCATTGTTTTGCACCAAAATATCTCCAAAAAAACATCACTGATATGTCCCTTTGCACACCCTGTGCAGAGCCTCAGTTATTCAACGTTGTTTATAAAAATAAAAGAATATTTTCCATCTGCAATGCACAAGTTGCGCGGTGGTTCACATAGCTTGAAGCCAAATGCTGTCCTGCCTTGTGGCTTGGCCTTACCTTCACACAGTCCTGAAATAAACAAAGACTGTCTGTACTTTACACTAAAAGGAAACACCTCATTACACTTCACAAAGGAATTGGGTGCCAAGCCACGAAAGAATGCTTTCTTCACTAAAATACATACCCTCGCAGCACTCATCTTAAAAATATCTCTTACTAAAATACAAAACACACAGAGACCCCCACAAAGAGAACAAAGGCATAGGATTTTATATCTGTGAATTACACGGCCATTATTAGAAATAACTGTTTTTATTTACTCTTATGCCCAACTTAAGTTCCCCTCTGTTCCAGATTCCTGTAAGATATTATGACCCAAATCTAAATTCAATGTGGGACGTAAACACCCCCAGAGATGTGAACTGACGATCTTTTCACTGCTTATTCGGCATCAGTTATTCACTCGCCTCCTTTTTATTCTGCGGCTCCATTATCATCTTCCTCTTTTAATCTTCTTCTTCACCGTGGTCATCATAACAATCACCATAGCAACTGTATCCTGTGGTTCCTTCACTGCTAACATTGTCACAGCTCAAACTGAAGGCTCGAGGGCAGCGCTAGCAAACCGCCGCGGCTGCTCTATCAGACTGAACACCAACACAGGATTTTACAGGTATTTACAGACCAGCCCAAAAAAACTAAACAAATGTGTCATGCTAAACAATGCATAACTTGACATGCTCTGTGTGTGTGTGTATGTGTGTGTGTGTGTGTGTGTGTGTGTATGTGGATTAGGTTTATACTACATCATGGGGACCAAATGCCCCCCACAATGTAATAAACACCTGTTTTTTAGATCCCCACAAAGATCTGTGAATGCAATCAAAAAAGTAAAAAAGTTTCGTATTTCGTAGTTTGGTTACTTGTTTGGTTAAGGTTAGGGCTGTGTAGGGGTTAAGGTTGTCATTGTCGCTATAAGGGTTTTGTCCATAGAAATGAATGGAGAGTCCCCACAAAGATGTGAATATAAAGTGTGTGTGTGCATGCGTGCATGTGTGTGCATGTTTATATTCACAGTACAGACAATACAGACCACAATCTGTGGCAATACCAGGAATTTCAGCAGGATGAATGAAAAACGATCCTCGTTCTACAGCCTTTTCCTGCTGATGATAAATAAAAAGTAGCTTCCATTATTTTCTGTTACTGTCTTGTTTTCAGTATTTACCCTCTTTTGTCTGTTTGCATTGGCTGACTAAACCTCTCTGGTTTTCTCTGTAACTCTCTAGCTTATGTAACCGCCCTCAGAGGACTGTCACCCCCATTTGCCTGCCCGTACACAGGAACCTCCGCCTACAGTTCCATCATTCCCCTTTCCAAAAATGTGAGAGGCTCACTCCTGATGTATTGCAGACTTATGACCAAGAGGTTGACTTTGATATATACCATCCATTCTGGCTGCATAACTGGAGTTCCCAAACTCCTTATCTCAGTTTTCTGCAGTGCGCAAAAACACTCTCATGGCAAAAGGAATTTAGCAACAGTACAGTTTATCTCTAGCAAAATACTTTAGGGTAGAGTTAATACAGCTGTAGGGAAGTGACATTATTATAGGTATTAATATTTTGGCAATGAATTTTTCTAACTGTAAATAAATTTAATGTGATAGGCATAATCCCTGCATGGTTTTGTATCCAAAATCCCAAAATGAGTTAACTAGCAATGAAATAAAGTTAACAATGCCATCTCTAGGATGTAAAAAACTAAGGGATGCCAAATGATGTAGTTAAAATAGGCAACATAATAACCAGGATAATATTTGGCACATAAATAATATTTTACTGGCCTCTACTGGCTTATTCCCTGCCTTGTGCCGGTAGCTTCCAGAATAGGGTCCAGATCCCTGCAAGGCTGCATGAAACAAGTGGGTATAGAAGATGGATGGATGGATTTAAATTTCACAAAGAAAATAATTGTTAAAGGATTTGTTGTGATGATGTTGCAGAGGTTCATTCTAGTAGAAGAGGATCTCTTCCCACAATATTTTCACAAATAATTTCATGCCAAAACAGAGCCAAGCTTCGCAGACTGCTCTCCACATAAAAATTCACATTATTCAAATGATATATTATCTAATTATTAATGGATAGTCATTTTGTTTAATATTTCTGCTGGGATTATTACAGAAAGCTGTATTTGTTTTCTAGTTTGTCTTTGTTTTATGTGGTGAGGTAATATATATGAAATGTTGAATTGTGTTTATCATTTGCCTACTGATAGAAAATATGCTGGTATCTGACAGCTGTGCCTAGAGTAGGCCTACTTGCTGTTAAAATGTATTTAAAACAGTTTTTCCCAATCTGGTCTTCAGGGACCCACAGACAGTACACTTTTTTGCTCCCTCCCAGCTCCTACCAGGAAATGATCTGGTGGGGATCTCAGAGGGAGCAAAAACATGGACCGTTAGTGAGTCCCCAAGGACCGGATTGGGAAGCAATGATTAAAAGTGTACAGTTACTGAGCATTTACTCCTTCAAGCCATCGCCCCCCCGTCCTCGCTACAGTAGGTATTGCAAGCATAGCTAAGGCTACGTCTATGGGATTATACAATGCAGCCGTTTGCTCTCCTGTGTCCTGGGTGTTGTAAACTCTACTGTACCGGAAGACCCTGGAAGGATGGGAAGCTTTGTACCTCACACCCTAACCTGTCTGTCACCTCAAACACAGGCTGCCAGTTTTGTTGGGTTGCAGGCGGAAATTTTCCTAACATTTAACAAAAGTAAATTCGCCGCGCAAAAGGAAGCAATAAACCTCCCTGCATCACGCTCCCAAGAGCGCCACCTGGAGGAGGGTTAGGGTTGTACAAGCAGGCAGATTTGGTTTTCCACTCCTGTTTGGAGATAGTAGCCTGGATGGGACAGTCTATAACTAGGCTTACATTAAAATGGCTGACAACCCCGGTCAAGTTCACTATTGAACAATAAGTCAATAAAGCAAGACTTGAGGTGGGGTGGAGAGCAGCAGACTTACTGTGTTTAAGGATTGTACTGAAAGTCCTCTTAAGACTTTTGCTTAATTCAGTAAAAACATTGCCAATTTATTGGACTCATAACAAAAATAATCACTTTATTGTTTTGCTTGCAATATATATATATAACATTAGAAGCATCTAGTAGTTTTAAGTAAGACATTTATTTGAAGTAGTAATGAATTGAAGCCCAAATTATACTTCAGATAGAGCTGTTAAAAAGTTCATCGCCAGGCAGCCTCACTGGGTGCTTTTTAATGAGTAACACCTTTGCAATAACATTAAACACCAAACATGTGCGTTTAGTATCCCTATGGGAGCCAATGACTAAAACTGCAGTTAATATCAAAATGGCAAGAGCAGAACTGAATGAGTCAGTCAAAGGCATTATGACACAATAAAAAGAAAATGTCTGTGAGGAACATAAGTGCTAAATGTATTAAATGTTGCTTGTCAATAGAGTTTTGTTATGAAACCAATAAGTTTGCAACATTTTTACAGAATTAAGCATCCCAGACCTTCCTGTGAGTACTGTATGTATTGTAATAAAATAAAAAAATATCGTATATGTATAGCCTGAATTTAAGTAAGAATTTAAGTAAGACAGAATGTGGGCAAAACTCAGCCAAATCATGACTCGTGTGTACTGCATTTTACAGCATGTCATGCACAGTATTAGAGATTTTTTTTTGTTAAATTAACTTCAGTTACTAGATCATTTAAAGAGAATTCAGTACTGAACACAGTACTTTAATTTCCCTCTGGCTTTGAGGAATTTAGATGGTTGTACTAACGATTTTTCACAGAATAATGTTGCTGTGGATACCACAGCACCTTGTAAAAATAACTGATTCTTCAGGAGTTTTACACAATCCCATCCAATTATGACAGCAGTAATTCAGGTCACACAGGACAAGCCCATGACTTTAGTTTATAATAGTTTTAATTGTAATAAAGGGGGCTTATTTTGCTGTGGCAGTCTTTACCTGCAGCCAGTATTAGCCAACAGACATCTGTGCTGTGTCTTTGCTCAGCCAAAAGAACTTGTTTAGGATCTCTACAAAACCCTCGAAATATATATAATTAAATGCAAAAATAGATGTGGGATTTTTTAACCAATATTGACTGACATCAAGAAATCATTGAACATGATAACTAAAGGTTCAATGACACATACAAAACCAAACGTTAGAGCTATTTTTCTCAGGATTTCCTTACACCTGCAGGGTCAGACTCATTTCAGTCAAAACCAACAATATAAGTAAGTAATGACTGCAGAAGGTATCACATGATAGCTTACAGTTTCCATATCCAGCATATTCGGTAGCTATCTGACTCCATTTTAAATATTCCGTGAATTGGTTTTATATCCACTTAACAATACCATTATAACATTAAACATTCTCAATATGCTATTTCTGGAACTGAGAACGTGATACCTAAGTGTATGCATTCAGCACCCAAGAATAACATCTCCAGAGGTACAGTAAGAGGCCATTCATTTACAAACATCCACTTCTGTGCTCTAACAAAGTTTCAGAGGCTTTTCAAATGTATATATGTGCTTATATGAGTTTGATGATATACTGGTGTGTCAACTAAACACTCTAGTACAGGTCTTCCATTTCTCCCTTTAGGTTGGCCAGTACTCACTATTCACAGTACCTCTTTTTATATTCAGACAACCAGGAACATTTCTTGCATACTGGCATCCCTCATGGCAATAACAAGGGCAATACTGGCACATGTTTTTTCCAACTTCAAGCACTGCTTTCTACCATTACAAGTACCACAATAAAATGGAAAGAATCATTGGCATTGCGTATCATTTGTTTATTAGTTGTGTTGACACAACCTTTTTGTATAGCTACATTTCACCATCAGGAGACACCATCACAACTCAATCTGCTTTCGTAGCTCATTTCCTAGCAGTGAAAAACTGTCAAAAGCTCCTCAAAGGCAGCCATCAGAGCCAACTGCAGAATCTGAAATTTCCCAGCTAGTAAGAACTTTGAACGCAAATGAAGGACATACATGGTCAGCTCTGAACATTTTGTAACAAGTTTTTTCCCTGATTTTCTTATTAGGGTGTAGTTTCTGGATTAACAAGGAAAAGTATAAACATATTTAAGAATGTATGCCATCATAATCAGAGAGCAATGGGCAACAGGGTTGGGTCAGGCCTCAATAGCAAACATCCATCTCATATTCATACACCTCATCATGCAAGTTTTGGTCCAAAGTGGAGAAGAAAACTTATGATCAGACCGCAGGGTCAGCCAGCATCCAGCACCCCTGCAGCAGCTGGAGTCAGGGGACTTGCTCAAAGGGCCAAAAGTAATATGATGACTCTACAGAACTTGAACCCAAGACATTCTGGACATGGGCAATTATCCCCAATCTACTGATCGAAACACAGGCTCTTTGGCAGGAGATGTTCAGGATCTCTGTCTTTCTGTTGGTGCAATCTGATGAGAGCAGCAGGGAAACTTGAGGTGATGTTGTCCAGATCCTGCATGCCGAATGTGGAAAGGTCAAGAATGCAACCCAGGCTTTTGTCCATGTTCAGTGGGTTGATTATCTGAAGTAAAAACATGTGTTTACACACTCTGTTGTGCAAATGAAGGTTTCCTGTCTGTTGACAGAATTATGCCTGTTGATTCCATGAAATTCAGAATGGTTTGAATCGACTTTGAGCTTGTGCTCAGGTGTTATAGGGTGTGAAGCCTTTAACTGTAAGTTTGCAATCATTATACCAACTACACATGACTGCACCTACGGTTGAATGATACTTATCAACAATAATTAATAATTTCACAATATTAAAATTTGGGTCATTCTCACAAACTTGGGAATTTTGGTGAAATATAGTATTTTCTGACCATGTTGTCCATGCTACCCTGTCAGGTACTAATTGATCATTTCATCTCACCTTAGGTACAGTGCAGGTTACTGTCCCAGCATGCCCTGTGCCCCCTCCTGTGCAATGGTGCGTAGATTTGCAGACCATCTCAGCATTTGGCCTTGATGCTGATGGGGGGGGGGGGGGTTGTACAATAAGGTGCAATATGTTGACAGTACTAGTATCTTGATATCTTGATACTCAAAGCTAAGGCACACTTGTGGTTCTCACTGATGATCAGTCAAGCCCACGATTCAACTAATTTAGCTCTCTGTCTTCCATCTACCTTAGCATCTCCCTCCTCTCTTTCTCTTCCTACTTGCTTATCGTTAGTCTCAGTGGTTCTACCACAGTTGTTCCCTTTGTGACTAAAGGTGACACAGGAATTGCAGGTGAAGTGTACTTCTCCAGAACTTCCAAGGTTGTTCCCACTTGAGATCATATTGCCTAAGTCTGGGCCCCAGCGGCCAGCAGCAGGATATGATGCCCTGTGACGTGAAGCCCGGCTGTGAATCAGTCTCTGAGCCTTAAAGCCATACCCTGCCAATTCCTCTTCCTCGCCCGCAGCACAGTCGGACTCACTGCTGCGGCCAGAGACCGAATTACCATCGCTTATATGAACAAACCTTTTTCACTCTGTGATCAGACTAAAAGTGGAAATGTTCTTGTTCTACCACTAGGTGGTGGTGTTGCAATGCCTGAAGTAAATCGTGTTTAAAGACGAAAGCATAATTCATCTTGTTAATTTATAGTACGCATGCCATTATATTATTTTTACATATACATAGCACGCTATACTATAATAAAATTTAATATATTATGTACATGTGTAATATAAATTTACTGATTTGCATGTAAGTCATTCCTGTAGCTTGGTGTGTCATTTTCGGCTAATGGTCACTTCAAGATGAATTGCATAAGGGGCAGACTTTCTCTTCACTCCTTATTCTATTGACCTTATAGCCTTTTTTGGAGTGTAATGTCACAGAAACACGGTCTATATGTAAATAAAATATATATTTTGATGAAAATGTGTAGCAGTGTTTATCTACTCAGTTTGCATCGACAACAACAACAGTTACAACAAAAAAGGGACCTTTTTTGCAGAACCTCCACGATGTGTACTCCCCGTTAGCACTACAATCACTCTATGTCAGAATGTCTGAACCTATAATTATATGGCATAACTTGATGTCTCTATAAGCCCTGAAAAAATAGTCATATTGAATTTGTTGTAAGTCCCCATAACACATGAAAAGAGACTTAAAGAGTTAAAGAGATTTGTCATTGTTCATTTTATCGACATCATTATGCTGATCTCATTTTATGACACCCACAAGTACAACATATCACTAACATTCAGCTAGAAACTGACTGATACCAGAAAAACGAGCAGATGAATACATTTTCTGCTGGCCCTAAAAGTAGGTGTTTCACCCTCGTTTTGGAGGCTATGCCTCTTCGGTTGTCTAACTCTCTTTGTCCTATTGGGACACCCGACCTGTTCAGCTCATTAGCTGCTCAATATATAAAGAATGTTTCTTTTTTAAGGAGCCATATTTACTGGGCTGCATAAGCAATGCATCAGTGATGGGGATAAATAGATAGAAACAGAGGAGGGAGCAGTAAAGTCATCTACACTTCTGCTCTCCAAGCTCTCACACACACTCATGCCAACTGCTCAGCAAAATGAGCCGCTCCAGGAAACTTGCCTGCTGCTGAACAGCTTTGGCAACTGTCTCTCTGCATTTGATGAAAAATACAGAAAAGCTTACATTTCCAATTGGTGTGTTGTTTTAAAATTCCCCGACACTAAAATCTAAGTGACCATATCCCTGGGTCAGTGTGCTGTGCGGTCAAATTGGACCGAACTGCAGAGCCTTGGCATCCTCTACAGCACTATACGTGACTCAGCATTGAGATTTGACTCCATGCGGGTTGAGATCCAACCTCGATCGTGAGTAATGCCTTTAACCAAAATGCTGACCCTATGATTCCAAGCTCAAACACCTGTGCTCACTTTATGTAGATCTGGGAAGCCTTCTGTAATCATGCCCTTGCTTTTTCTGTCTCTACCTCTGTCGTGCGACTTTGCCCATCTCATCTCTCTCGCTTACGCTGCCTTTAACCATCTTTCTGATGTTTTCGGGCTCCGTGAGGGGGATGCACAGATCCATGTATGAAGGCGATCCGAACAGCGCAGATGTTAGTGTGCGTCGGCAAGCATTTGTGCCCACTGGAGCATATTGGGTGTGTTTCTGTGCTAAATCAATAGCCAGGGAAACTTCAGGGCCATAAAATGGCCTGTTCCAGACATCATTCCCCTCCCTGAGATGTGGGTGCACATTGATGTTGGTACAGGGAAGTAGAAATGCTGACAGGAAGTGAACCCCCCTCTTCCCACCCCACACACCCACACACACACACACATGTTGGTCTTCCTATCTAAATGGGGACAGTCCATTCATTTCTATGGTAAAATCCCTAATCCCTATCATGATACCCTTAACCCCTACCCATCCCTAACTTTAACCATGAGTAACCAACCAAAATACAAGACTGGAGGGGTTTGCCCTCAGTAACCCTGGGGGCTATATTGTCGGGGTCAATAGCCCCTGGTAGGGTCTCCCAAGGCAAAAAGTTCCCAGGGGAGGGGTCAGACAAAGAGCAATCCAAAACAACCCTATGATAAGTCATAACAGCAAAGTTTCATTTCCCTTGCCTGGACTAGGGTCACCGGGGCCCCACCCTGGAGCCAGGCCTGGGGGAGGGGCCCCTTGGCGAGCGCCTGGTTGCAGGGCCTTAGCCCGTGGGGCCCGGCTGGGCATAGCACGAAAGAGGCACGTGGGATTGTCCCCAGGTGGGCCCACCACCCGCAAGAAGAATGTCAGAGCTTCAGTGCTTTGCGGATCGGGTGGAGGCCATGGGAGGCATTCCATGTCGGAGGGGACATGGAATGTCACCTCTCTGATGGGGAAGGAGCCTGAGCTTGTGCGTGAGGTTGAGAGATATCGACTAGATATACTCGGGCTCACCTCAACGCATAGCTTGGCTTCTGGAACCAATCTCCTGGAGAGGGGCTGGACGTTCTTTTCTTCTGGAGTTGCGGCAGGTGAGTGACGCTGGGTGGTCCCACAGCTCAGTGCATTAACAACGGAGTTTACCCTGGTGAATGAGAGGGCTGTCTCCCTGCACCTCCAGGTCGGGGATAGGTCTCTGACTGTCATCTGCACTTATGCGTCAAATGTCGGTTCATAGTACCCAGTCTTCTTGGATTGCCTTAGTGGTATGCTGGTTGGCGTGCCACCAGGGGATTCCATCGTTTTGCTGGGGGACTTCAACGTTTACGTGGGCAATGACAGTGTGACATGGAGGGGGGTGATTGGGAGGAACGGCCTCCCTGATCTGAACCCGAGTGGTGTTCTGTTATTGGACTTCTGTGCAATGCATGGTTTGTCCATAACAAACACTATGTTCGAGCATAAGGGTGTCCATAAGTGGACATGGTAGGAACATGCCCGGGGGTACAGGTCGATGGTCGATTTCATCGTATCATCTGATCTGCGGCCTTCTGTCTTGGACACTCAGCTAAAGACAGGGCAGGGTTGTCAAATCACCACCTGGTGGTGAGTTAGCTCAGGTGGTGGGGGAGGAAGCCGGTCAGACCAGGTAGGCCCAAACACATAGTGAGGGCCTGCTGGGAACGTCTGGCAGGAGCTTTAACTTGCACGTCCAGCAGAATTGTTGAATTCCATTGTGGATGTGGCCGTACGGAGCTGTGGCTGCAGGGTGGTCGGTGCCAGTCGTGGTAGTAACCCCAGTACCCGATGGTGGACATCAGAGGTTTACCGGGAATTATTAGCCCGGGGGTCTCTGGAGGCAGCTGACAGGTACCGGCAGGCCAGGCGGAACACGGCTTGGGCAGTCACAGAAGCAAAAACCCGGGCGTGGGAGGAGTTCAGGAGGCCATGGAAAGTGACTTTCAGTCAGCCTCAAAATGGTTCTGGCAAACCATCCAGAATATCAGAAGGGGGAAGCAGCTCCTGGTTCCTACTATTTATAGTGGGGAGGGGGTGTTGTTGACCTTACCTGGGGACATCACCCGGAGGTGAAAGGAATACTTTGAGGACCTCCTCAACCCTGCCTAAGATACATCTGCACACACTGCCTTAGAGACATCAGAGAGCAAGTGGGCCGAGGGTGCTGGGGGAGGCTTGCCCATCACTGGGGCTGACGTGGCCAGGGAGGTTAAAAAGCTGCGTGGTGGCCGGGCCCCAGGGGTGGATGAGATCCGCCCGGAGTACCTGAAGGCTCTGGATGTTGTGGGGCTGTCATAGCTGACATGCTTTCTCAAAAGTGTGTGGAGGTCAGGGACAGTGCCACTGGATTAGCAGACTGGGATGGTGGTCCCCTTATTTAAAAAGGGGGACCGGAGGGTGTGTTCCAACTACAGGGGGATCACACTTCTCAGCCTTCCTGGGAAAGTCTATTCCAGGGTACTGGAGAGGAGGGTGAGATCGATAGTCAAATCTCAGATGTGGTTTTCCTCCTGGCCATGGAACACTGGACCAGCTTTATACCCTTGCAAGGGTACTGGAGGGGGCCTGGGAGTTTGCCTATACAGTCTACATGTGTTTCGTGGATTTGGAAAAGGCTTACGACTTGGTGCTTTGGGAGTATGGGGTCCGGGGTCCACTGTTGTGGGCGTTTCGGTCCCTGTATGAAAGGAGCAGAAGCTTGGTCCGCATTGCCGGTAATAAGTCGGACGTGTTCCCAGTGCGGGTTGGGCTCCATCAGGTCTGCCCTTTGTCATCGGTCCTGTTTATAATATTTATGGACAGGATTTCTAGGCGCAGCCAGGGTGTTGAGGGTGTCCAGTTTGGTGGACTCAGGATTGCCTCGCTGCTTTTTGCAGACAATGTCGTCCTGTTGGGTTCATCTGCTGGGGATCTCCAGCGTGCTCTGGGGTGGTTTGCAGCCGAGTGCGAAGCGGCGGGGATGAAGACTAGCACCTCCAAGTCTGAGACCATGGTTCTCAGCCAGAAACAGGTGGATTGCCCTCTTTAGGATGTACTGTCAGAAAAGATGTACTGCCTCAAGTGGAAGAGTTCAAGTATCTCGGGGTCTTGTTCACAAGTGAGGGTAGGCGAGATCGGGAACTGGATAGACGAATTAGAGCGGCTTCTACAGTTTTGCAGGCACTTAACCGGTTCGTCGTGGCTAAGAAAGAACTGAGCCGAAAAGCAAAGCTCTCGATCTATTGGTCCATCTTCGTCCCTACCCTCACCTATGGTCATGAGCTATGGGTAATGACCGAAAGAATGAGATCGTGAATACAGGCGGCCGAAATGAGGTTTCTCCGCAGGGTGTCTAGGCTCTCCCTTAGGGATAAGGTGAGAAGTTTGGATATCTGGGAGGGCCTTAGAGTAGAACCACCGCTCCTTCACGTCGAAAGGAGCCAGTTGAGGTGGTTTGGACACCCGGTGCGGATGCTTCCTGGGCAGCTACTCGGAGAGGTTATCCATGCATGTCCTACAGGGAGGAGGCCCTGGGGCAAACCTAGGACTGGAGGGATTATATCTCTCAGCTGGCCTAGGAACACTTCGGTGTCCCCCCCGAGGAGCTGGTAGAGTTAGCTGGGGAGAGGGAGGTCTGGGTATCTCTCCTGAAGCTGCTACCCCTGTGACCCGAACCCCGGATAAGCAGCAGATAATGGATGGATGGATGGATGGATGGACTTTTTTGATTGCATTCACAGATTTTTATAAAACTGAAGTTATCCAAATGGGGACCTCAAAAGATGTCCTCAAAAGTAGGGAATTATCAGGTTTTACTACACTTTGGGGACAATTTGGTCCTCAAATGTGATCTATGCAAACCCACACACACACACACATCTAATCAGCAGCTTTGTGCTGCCTTAACCATTGGGATTAAAATCCACACAGATACAACAAAGACAAGCCATGCTTCACTAAGGAGCCATGGTGCAGGTTAAAAAAATCCTAACAAATTCAGCTACCAAAGGACCAGTATCAGCTCAATAAAACAAGTTCTGCAAAGCTAAATATAGCAGAAAGCAGAAGGAACAGCTTGGACACGCATACATCTCTGCTCTCTGGAAGGGACTCCAGCCTATCACCAAATAAGAAGAAAATCGCCCATGCAACAGATGATCGGTCTCTGTCAGAGTGAATGGTCTCTAGAGCAAATGTGAAGGCTAAATGATTCAGAATGACCACAGCTCACACTGTTTTCCAGCCATACTGACAACTGCCACTATTTCCTACACAAAAAGCAATGCATCTCAATTGTCGGCTTCCTGCCACAATCCCACACCTCATTATAGACGTATGATGAAAGCTGCAAAGAAGTAAATGGATCTTACCTAGTCTGCCCTGCCTTACTGAAGCACTGTGCAGACCACCTAATGCAAGTATCCTGCCATCTTACAAACATCTCTAATTGTTCCACAGGTGCACATGTAAAGTTTCTGTATGTTGATTTCAAATCAGCCATCAACACAATCAGACCAGATCTCCTGCATTTCATAGATATCCCTTAAGTTATTGTATATGATAGCAATAAATCATTTTATTGCAAACTGAATATGGGTGGAAAATTCATTTAGAGATGTATGCCAGAACAGGCAGAGTATTTAAGTGAGGTGATAAGTGGAGCGAAACTGCATTTTGAGGGATTGTCCTTTCATAGATTGGAAGATACCACCTTATTTAAGGGGAAACAAATAATGTAATAGTAAACTTAATGTATTAATTGACTGGTAACTAAGTGGTAGTTATGTACTGATCACATTCTTGTTCATCATTAATCAATTATACATGTCATGTAGTTACTATATTTGCTCATGATTTGTATTTGAGTAGTAACTGAGTTACTACATTACTTGTGCCCCCCCCCCCAAGTAAAATGATTTGGTGCATTCAGAGAACACAATAGACCTGGGATATTTTCGTTGCTTTTCAGGAATGATCAGCACAAGGAAGAAGCTATCATCTAACATCTAGTCAATTATCCTGATAAGGGTTGTGGGACGACTTGGTGCCTATCCCAGGCAGTATAGGACACGAGGCAGAGGTAAACCTAAGACTCGACACCAGAGCATCATAGGATACACATACAATCATATATTTTAGCCAATTTAGAGACGCTAATTAAACTGCATGTCTTTGGACTGCGGCAGGAATCAAAAGTATTTCCACATGGGGAGAAGATGTAAGGTGCACACAGGTGGCACGAGAACCCACAATCCTGAACACGTGAAACAACAGTGCCAACCACTGAGCCCTCGTAGCCCGAGTAGGGTTAATGGTGTGAGAACACTCCCCATCTTTGCCCTAGGAGCAGGATTCTCTTATGTCAGTTGAATCACTCAGATGAAGTGAGACAGAGTGAAGTAACTAGTTGTGTGGGAGGTCTGATGTGCCAGGTCTTTTGCTGCAGCTACTTGACAGACAGTCACATCACTTATAGCAAACAGAAGAGCAAAACCAGCCTATTGTGGCGATAAAATGTAAATTGGAATGCAACAAAGTACTGTGAGTCAGACTAGACGCAGAAGTACTCCAAACAGGACACAAAATTGTATGGTTCCATTTTATTATATATTTTATTTTTTAAGGTTGTCATTTGTTTTCAAACACACACACACACTTTGATTCTCTAATTCGGAACAAGAAACACAGGTTGTCATAATTATCGATTCATTTTATATATATTATATATGTATATTTACCAGTGATTTTTGTCAGCATATGACATTGACAGAACAGATTTGCTCTACAATTTTTTATGGAATTGTGGTTTATGAAATCATTTATTGTTACATATCCATTCTGTTAATCTCCAACTAAAATGGAAATTAATGAAACTAAAAACGTATTTAAGACTACATTACTCATGATCTACCAGCCTAATCCCTCCTAAAAGGCAAGCGATTGTGAGCAATGTGTCTAGACCTCGTGAGCTCCCCACTCAGCCCTTTCAAAATAAGAAAAACAATAAGTACATAAGAACATAAATAAATAATTATCATGAAAATACAGTTATCAGTACATCAGCCTGGCTCCTTTTTCAAAACTGTAAATTTCCAGGACATTGCTCCGAAAGCGAAACCAAAAAAAACAATTTAATAAAAAAAAAATAATTCTACATTTCAGTTACATGACAGTTTTTACTTTCACCCCCAAATATCCTCTAATGTCAGCCTATACTGTTCTCCATCTCATGTGTCCTGCAAAACCACAGAGTTTTTGGAATGTCACCTGCCTGCCATGCAGAGCCCGGTGTCCCTCAGATCTGCATCTTTACTTCAGTTCCCCGCAAAAGTGTTGAGAAATGGAACCACAAAAGTTCATCCAAAATATAAACTCAACGAATGTGAAGCTCAAGCACTTTAACCGGTGAAAACAGATGTAGAGAATGTGGATAAGTGGGGTCAAAACAAGACAAACAAGATGGCCGCCACCCTACTATGGTCCAGAGTCTTCATAGGTTCCCTCCAGTATTGAAGACAAAGGACTGGGTTGACAGGGTGGGGGATATCTTATTGTCCCTTCCCATCATACACCCACAGCCAATAACCAACCACCGACCCAAAACATCATAAACATGTAAATGATAAACTGTTCCAACATAAAAAAACACTATACCCATATAAATCAAAATTTATCTTGTTGGTCCTCTTGTCTGTCAAGTACTGATGGAACAACGGTCCTCAGAAAGGGGTCTTGAATTTAGAAAAGTGGTCTCATGTCATTTCAA
Organism: Mormyrus proboscirostris; assembly: GCA_026779585.1. Taxonomy (NCBI): domain Eukaryota; kingdom Metazoa; phylum Chordata; class Actinopteri; order Osteoglossiformes; family Mormyridae; genus Mormyrus; species Mormyrus proboscirostris. The sequence continues at coordinate 10,859,146 of JAODKF010000044.1, forward strand.
CCCCCTGAGATGACAAGGACCCCTGGGTGAGAGCATTTCTGTCTTTTTTAATCAAATCCTTGGATCAAAATTGCCTAAACTGTCTAATTATTCAGGGACAATTCAGGGCTATTTTTGTTATACTTTGGAAAATGTCCTACCTGGAAAAATAGGAACCCCCTTCCCCGAAAACACCCCCACACAACAATATCACACTATATAGATTTTTTTTTAAACAGCTATAGAGTTTATGTTGCAGTAAATATTTTTGATTTATATCAGTTCGATGAAAGCATCACAGAGACACACAAATAATTCCAAGGAAGAGTTGTGCTATTACAGTTAATCAGAAGTATGTGTCTTTATGTTTAGCTAACTTGACAATATCGCAACGTTTGCATTTTGGCGCTGTGCAGATTACCCTGATTATTGGCTCGCTTTGTGTAACTGTACCTGCAGCTCTCAGCTGACCATTCCCTTCGGGAATTTTCCACCTGTCTATTTCCTAGGTCACATGGATAGGAATTCCACAGCTTTGGTTTTCTTCTTTTTATGGGAAAGGGGAGGTGAGGGATACCATTAAATTATAGTCAAAAAGAGTCCAAACTTAAATCCAAAAGAGAACCTGGAAGCCCATCTGAAAGACTAACAGTATAATTACCTTTTTTGTTTACCGTAGGTCTTGACAGCAACTGGCAGCACAAATAAAATAGCTGGTCTTTGGTCATTTTAGTGAAAATTAGCCTAGGGCATGGGAATTGTGTTTTATAGGATAAATGTGTCCTAAGGCTTCATCTTTTAGGGGAGTGAGAGGGAGGATGATACAACTAAGGAAATGAGAGAAAAATGATGGAAAAACTAATGGGAATTTATGTGTGACGCTAATGACGCCATGGCTGGCCCACCGCTGATCTTGAATGGCTGCAGCTGGTGTTCTGTCCTCCACCCATGATCCTCTCGGTCGTCATGACAATAGCCCACCCTCACCTTATTGATCTAAGACGACTAATCCGTTTTGGAATTTCCCCTTCTGAAGTCAAGCGTTTGGAACAGACACAGACATAAATACACTCCAGTGCTAGGAGCGTCTGTATCGAATGCTGTATTGGAGAATCAATGGTGACTAAATGAAGTCCAGTCCAAACTCCTAGGGCACCACTAAGCTACAGAGGGATGAGGTGACAGACAGAGACCGGAAAGGCAGAAAAGTAGGGCATGGTGCAGATTTGGGGTGGGGGTGCTGAACCACTTGGCATGTGGTGCCGTGACAGTAGACAGCTATGGACTAAACAAATATGGGCTGGGGATGAGCTGTGTCGTCCTTGTGCATTGAAATATGTGGTTGGGGGGTAGGGTGGTCTATGTGACCAATCAGGAAGAGGAATGGAAAGAGTTTAACAGAGTAAAATATCCTAGTTGCTTGGCAGTGTTCACTATAGTGCTAACTACAAAACACAGATAACACACATACGACATGCAAATAACACGTGAGCTAAACTTACACTCACTATAAGTGGCAGTAAATACGGTTGTTGTCAAGCTGGCTTCCCTGTTTGATTTCCAAGCACAAAAATATATATAAAATATAATCTATTTCTATTTATAAAAAAAAAAGAAAAAAGGCAGCAACTAGGGAGTAAAAGAGAAAGGCAGAAGGAAAGTTAAATCAGCAACATCTGCATGCTCGTTTATCTATACAGGAGCATGATGGAGCGCATGGTCAGTCTGACTGCGAAAGGAAAAGCAGCATTTTCTGCTTGCCCCTCCTGAGTGCAATCACGTTTGAGATGGGACAGCTAGCGGCCTTCAACCAAACCGGACATTTTAGTTGCTGAAGTCCATCACTCTATCAGACTTTTGTAAGGCCATTGTGTGTCATTGTGTGTACAAACAAGGGAGGCCAATAACATTCTGCCTGTGCTCAGTCATTACTTGTTGAAGGATTGGATACAGATATTCAACTCGTTCAAATAAGAGATATTTATATATATATAGAAAAAAGCTTATCGTCCCGAATGAGTTGATGAGCCTCTGCAGATGTTAGATTCCCCAGTGGCTGCACGCCCAGCTATTAGGTGCCATCAAGGACCGGCTTCTCAACTTCTCTGATGGATTCGGTCGTTACCCCCCACCCCCACCCTGACAACACCACCTCCTCAAATCTGCAGGCCCCACAAGAAGTGAAAACGCAAAGCTGTGGATGGGAATGTGCTTGTAGTTCCTTTCAACCAAACTAAGAATTCCTTGTTTTCATATCTTACTGTCAAGAAGCAAAGTTTTTTCCTCCCTTCAGTTCACCACTCCACTTCACATTTCAAGCTCCTACGCTACAGAGAAGAGCTTAACCTGGATGGTCACCTCCTCACTAGCTGGTTTCCCAGCTAACAAATAACTATCGCACATCAGTAACAATGCAAATACTAGATGAACAGCCATTCTAAAAACCAATTTCTGTCCATCTTCCTTCCCCGTGACCAGCATAATGTTCCGATTAAAATCTGGAGTTACCTGATATGCCATCATATGTCTGTTATATTGTCTTACTGAAATGTAATCTGTTTTTTGAGACATTCTTTTACGTACAAAGTATATAGACAGCATAATACATACACTGCTATTGAGGAATGTTTTAAGAGTTAAGACACTAAAATAACAAAATAAATGCATTTACATATATTGGTCCATTTCTACTGTGGCAGTTTACAGAAAGCAAGGTTGCGATGGAGTGACATCAAACAGCCCCACGAAGTCTGACCAACAGCTACATATGACTATAACCGGGACAAATAAAATAAATTACCGCTTGAGAGCAAGCAGCGGCTCAGTCAGAGACTTAAATTAAATCCTCTGTACAAACGAAAAAAAAAAAGAACACCCAGAAGTGAGGAAGGGGAGCGAGAGACACTCCGATTAACAGGCAGCAACTGAAACTTCAAGCCAAAGTAAACAAATACAAAATTAAAAAAATAAATAAATAAAATACAAACACACACCCACATACAACCTACAAAAAACATCTCAGAATAAAACTCTACAAAGACTGTATATATATATTAATTGTATCTGGTGCGTAACAATAATCGCGTGGTCTTTACGTTAAGTAACAACAATGGGAATCAGTGTTACTCACAGATAAGAAATGCAGGAGCTATTTACAAGGAGTCGAAAGCACAGACTCACAAGACAAAGGGCTCCCAAGCTGGTGGGGTGGTGTGAGGGTGGGGGGTTCCAGAAGGGGCACATTTATGCTCTGTAGGGTGCTAATTAATCAGTTGCATGAGAGGTGGGTATTTTTCTCTTTCATCGTGGGTTTTTTTTCTTGCCGTCAGGAGCCAGGGCAATTGTGAGTGCGGCTTGACACCCAGCTTAGCTGCTGAAGTAGACTGCAAAGACAGACAGAACGAGGGGGCAAGAATCAGAAAGGCGTCTCAGGTGTGATCACCGGCACACTGAAAATCTTATTAAAATAACATAGCAAAGTACTGAGCGCCTTGGATCATGGCGGTTCTCCTACCGATGATGACGATGAGGACGATCACGCAAATCACCCCCAGGATGATCATCATCTGGCAGAGGGAGAGGAAAGATTAGTATATGCATCCCAGTGACGATCCACCGTGCCGTCTACTCCTTTCAGAAGAATTTTGTGAAATTGAAAAGCGCGATTATAATTCTGTATGACCCAGGCATCTTTGTTTCAATCTGTTTCATAGTGTGACTTCAGGTTCTGGATTTTACTGTATCTCGACTTTAAGGACTCTGAGCTCTCAAATGCCTCACCTTTATCTAAAACCAAATATGTAGCTTTGAATATCACTCTCTCTGGTCTTTAAGTGGGATTAGCAACAGTTTCCAGACTTCTCGCTCTCATACAAACACACACACGCACAAACCTTGGCATTCTTCCACCAGTACTTATTCTTGAGCTTGGCAGCACTGGTCTCAAACTGGGAGGCTCCAGCCTGCAGTGCGTCAGCCCGATCATCAAGCTCCGACAGCTTCTGGTCCCTCTCCAGAACTTTGTCCACATTCACACGCATGATGTCCACCACCTAGGAAGAGACAGATACTAGTACCACATGCAAGACACAGTTTGGCAGTTCACCATGACATCAATACATGTGTCTTATACACACACATCTGAGGGAGGGCGGGACTACATGGTAACCTAGTCTGCCATTGGTCTATGCCGTATCACTCACCTCATCCACCTGTGCCTGTGTCTGCTGCAGGCGCCGATTGCTGGTAAGGTTGGGAGGGGGCTGGCTCTCTCCAGCTGCAGGGGCAGCAGTGGGAGCTGGAGCAGACCTGTCAATCACATGGAACATGACATCATCCAACCTGGTTGTGGACTATTTTTTTCTTCCTTAAGAGCATGTGACCAATTTCCAACAACTTCTTAACTCAAAATCCCTATCAATTAACTGACATCACTGGAAAACATCTAAAATCAACTAAAAGAATCCAACTCCCTAGTGTGTACAGATCTATCCAAGTATCTGTCAGACATAACAATGATCAAGGGTTCGGCCTGGGAACATATTAATTTATTATTGCTGAGTTTTGAAGTTTCTTATGAAATGGTGACAGCTGTTAATCCATATGCCTGACTCCACTTATCGTGCCTCAAATGACAGGGGCAGTTACTTAACAGCAATCTGGGACTCCAGTAACAGGCTGCCAGTGCACAGATAATCCTGACGCAGAGGGTGAACTGGCCGAGAGAGATTCCAGTCAAACTCTTCATTCGTCCTGGTAAGAGCCTCTGCGCAGTTGTTAAATCTTTGCGTAGTGGCTCAGAATATGTCTATAGATCCTACTAGTGATGGAAAAAAATGACCCCACATACTATATTCTTTTTTCTTCGTACTAGATATTTCCTTTCAAGCGCAATCCTGGAAGCAGGTAGAAAATCTCACTAATAATGGCACTTTATTGATCCCTGTGGGGAAATGCTCTCTTTGCCTACCAGGACACGCATGCAGGTGAGAGCGAGCTTGGCAGCGAAAGGCAGCCACCTGCAGTTTTAGAGCCTTGCTCAAGGGCTCACAGATGCGACTATTCTGCTGAAGCTGGCCTTAAACCACAGACCTACTAACTGCAAGCACAAAAGTTCAAAACACTGAGTCGCACACTGCCCCCAACACTATACACATGTGACAAACTTGAAAGTTGATTACTGTTACCAGAATAAAATCCTCCCTCAGAAATAGCTGAAGCACAGCGAAAGGCATACTACTTTTTTTATACACAAATACCGCTGAAGAGCACAGTTGCAGGGAAGCATAAAACTATCTCCCCGATACTGTCATATCAGAAAAACCTGCAAATTATATGCAGGGACACAGAAACAAATGTGGGTTAGGTAGGTAGGCAGAAAACTTTATTAATCCCTTGGGAAGGTCCCTCCGGGAAATTTAGTTTCTAGTAATACTATAGTATCATACAACATACAAATGGGTGTGTAAGTGGGGGTCGGGGATATGTAAATTTAATTTGGCTCCATTCATCACGCAATAAACAGACCTTTGTTTTTACATTACATTGTCGCCCCAAATATCAAACTCTCCCCTACACCACTGATTAAATGACCAGACATCGCATGGATTTCTTGAATCCACCTGGCCAGTTTGCTTATGAGAGTCTTTTCATTACACAAATACAGCCACACTTTTAGTAGTGGTGGAGCAGAACTGGCACACATCCTTTGAGGGATGGAGGCATCAGCCAATCCTGGCAGTTGGACACCAGCTGTCATCCACCTGCTCGCACCAGGAAATATACAACTCCTCCAATCAGAGCTATCCTGAACAGCACCAACCCTACGCGATGCAAAACAACCACACTAGTAGCGTCAGCTAAGCAGGTAAAAGAAGCATGAGAATGTCTTTGAAAACAGATGTCCCCAGTCATCAGGGGAACAAAGAGACTGGATTAGGTTAACAGGGTGATGGGGGATAGTGGATCAAACAAGGTCAATTTTTGATAGACAGGCATGTCCTGGATGTACCCCTGCCTTGTACCCTATGCAGTCTGAAATAGGTTCCAAGCCCTTTATGTCCCTCTTTGGGATAAATAGTTAGAAGACACATGGAAGGTCAGCAGTCTCTGACCAAGGCTCTGGTTATAGTCTAAGGTATAAGGGCATAAAACTATCGTCTCTGCTTTAACGGTTATACATTCTCTTCATATAGCCACGAATGAAACTACACTCAGAAAAAAAGGGGTAAAAATCTATACCTTTGCTTGCCACTGAGGCTGTACTTTCAAGGGTCTGCCAATTGCACTTTTACCTGTAGATAACTGTACCTTTTAAAAGGAACATTTCTGTACCTTTGACGGCACATTACTGCTATTTGTACCTTTGGGATGTTCATTGGAGTCCATTTTTGTACCTTAAAAAGGTACAATTACAGCCCCAGTGACAAGCAAAGGTACAATTTTTTTACCTGTTCCTCTGAGTGTACTGTGGTCAAACTGTTAAACCAGTTCTTACAGTGTAGTGGGGAAAATGGGAGCACAGGGTTTCAATTTTGAATCCCTTAAAGCGACAGGGATGGACCTAGGACAATAGCGGAAAAGAATGGGAACATAAAGCAGGACCTCTTATCACAGTGGATTTTAGGGAGGAGTGATGCCAGGAGGGAAGCTCATGGGTTTTTATTAAATTAAGCTCACTGTTACTGAATGAACAAAGTGGAAAAGAGAATGAATTAGAAGCCATCCGTTCACAGTTGAGTACAGATCTGCGCCACTCATGGCGGCTCTAATCACCAAGTCCATACTGACACATATCCCACAGTGACTTCGCAAACTCGGCGTATCATTTTTAAAGGCCACAAAATTACTCTTGCTTCAGTAAAACAATGAAGCATAGCGCTTACGCATGGACTCCAGTGTGTGGCAGCACAGGGGGGAGGGGGGTGGTATTATACCTGCTGTAATGCCCAACTCTAACCATTAGGTGTCGACAGAACCCTGCCTAAAAGGTCACCTTTACTAAATACCACGCTAATCCTTTCATAATAATCCTTGATGTGTTCGTATGCGTTTTGAACACTAGTGTGGATAAACTGTAAAACCAGTTCGTGCGATGTAGCAAGAAAGAGAGAATACAGGATTTGGAGTGCCCTAGAGTGTTAGAGTTCGATCCTGTACACCAGCAGTCTTTGCTCTCGATGGTATTGGCGTGTTTTTTCCTTGTCGTTTACATATACTATTCTATTTTTAGACTTAAAATCCTGTCCTGTCCCTTCTCACCTTCAACCGGGTAAGCAGCCATCATCGGAGACAGAGTAAACAGTGCTAACCAACAAAAACAGAGAGAGCAAACGCGCAGTTATCGACACATATAAATATTTATTTCAAGAATCAACTCAACATTTCTCCAACTGTCGTTTGAAATATACCTTACACCGCCTCTGCTCTTATATGTCCTCACGACTGGGGGCGTTTGGTGAGAAAAGACAAGACGTTTGATTAAGCTGCTCACACGCTACCGCAATTTGTCAGGCATCGGCGATTGCAATCCAACAACCTATCTGTCCCTGAGCTGACGGCGTAACTCATATGCTGCACGTCCTTGACCGTTATAGGTCGGGGTTAATATTTCCACGCTGTTTTCAATACAGCTCTAAAAGAATCATGTTTCACATATCATATCGATATAGTGCGTTTTATTTTGTAGTGTTGCTATATAGTTCTTTATGATGCCACACTAAAACTGATCGGAAATATTTGCAATAGCACATATAGGCCTAGAGAGAGGGATAAAAGCAAGGTAATCTTATTTAGCACTACATTTATTACTAGTTATCCTAGTAAGAGTGGTCATAATGAGAAGAGGAAATAATGTACATACTTAGGTTAAGAAATAAATGGTAAATTGACGGACACAAGCAACTGAACAAGGCGAGGCCTACATCGAAGGTGTCCATTTCTAATGTCATGTGTTTGCAGGCCAGACAACCAACGCTGTTGTTATCGGCAAGATATTTAATCATTATTCCAGGGTACCAATAGCATTAAAAGACTTTTGTCCCGAATCCACCTATGCCAAAGACGAACGGAGAAGCATGAATTAGGAATTACATGGCAAGACTACGGGTGACTACCCTAACCATGTCGTATTCATGCTATTGTATTTAAGACAAACAACGTCCTATTCTTGTTATTAAACAAAGAAAAATGGTGTTTAAATGCAGCTGACCTAATTTCTGGAACAGCACCTGCATGTATTTTATTGAATTTATTTTGAACGACGTGAAATTGACATCCTCGACAGCTAGGCCAACACCCTGAAACATAACGCTCAACCATGATATGAAAAAGAGAACCATTAAAGAAGCCACTCCAAAATAAACAATTCAATAGAAGCACAACTTATGGAATACATTATGCCAAAGTATTGCCCTTTAGATATACCGAACCTGCAGAACAAGGGGACAGCTATATGTAGACAGAGACCTCATATTTAATCCCTCTCAACTGCTTTTTCCCCATATTATCCTTCCCTTTCCAATAGGTTCTGTCAGCTGTCCCAGCGGCAGAAGTGTTCTTCGTCACTTAAAATTACAAACACCACCGTCATCACCATTAGTATCAAATGCTCAAATGTGTTGTTTTAAGCCAGGAAACGATTTAAGGCCTCACATGCATGCACTCCGACGGGTTAAAATGGTCCCTGGTTCCGTCCACAGGGATAAGAACCGCCTGTTGTAATGTGAAGCCCACTGTACAGATATAATACGGAGGAGCGCACTGAGCGCTCAGCGCGGAACAGAACGGACCACCGTCACAGCCATCTTCTCTCGCTCCACACAACACCTGCGCAGCGCTCAGACCTCGCACCATCAGCACGAATAATCGACGAATTACAGGCTCTCCTAGTTTCCAATCTAACTGGAAAATACCAATTTGGTTTAGTATTCTGATAGATAATTCGTAACAGGGATGAGAGACAAACACCACACCCCTCCCCCATCTCTGTTACAAATATCGCGTAGCAATAAGAACATCCACCTTCGATCCAGCGAAATGCTATTTTTTGTGGAACCAACACCCGTCATGCAGAACAAAAGAAAATCCATACATAGTGTATGCGTTATATTAAAATGCAATAATTACATATGCAAGCAGATTGCATATCACTACATATATATACGCCCTTACAGCCATTTTACTTGCTGCAATGTACATGAGGTGTTTTCATTAGAAAGACAAGTGTCGAATTACTTTGATTTAACAAAAGAAAAAGCCAATCAATTCAAATCAAACCAGCCCATTCTGTTAAAACATGTTCTTTGTTTCAAGACAGTGCCACAAATATATCTGTTTATGACAACAGGGAAATCTTTATCTAAAACCGTGAATGAATAAATCAATATATTTTATCAAATAGAAGGTGAAATAAACAACCAATTAAAATATTCACTAAAGACCAGCTGAATTGTTCTATTTATAGACTATTGATACATGTAAGGATCGCCAGTACGAAACATCCTAATATGAAATGTTATGATAATAGTAGCAAAATTATTAGGCTCAGACTAAGACGTGAGAAGTAAATTGTTCAATTAATTCTCACTTTTATTACCCTAAATGAAAATAATACTTCTTAGCAACAAACATTTCCAATTCTAAAAAACATGCAAACACGAATACAATAAAATTGCCTCGTTTTACAGTATACTCACATCTCTTATTGTAGGGTTATTAACGTATATAAATCCTAGAAGAGTATATGTTTAATAGGATGGAGTGTGGGTTGTCTTTTTTGGTCCCAGTCTTCTTGTCAACTGAATCTCTCCTGTTAATTCTAAATGAGGCAGTGATAATTATGAGTAGGACGCGTTCTCCTCTTTTTTTCTGCGTTCCGTTCACAGCCTACGCCGCACCTAGTCTATGGATATTTATTATAGGAGAACCACTACCGCTAGTCTTCGCCGTGTCACTGTGTATATATATATAAAAAAAATAGCCGTGTGGACTAAGGGAACAAAGATGGCTTGCTGACGTCATTCGTCATCCGGGAAGCTTCAGGTTGAGAGGGTGGCAACCAAAGATGGGAAAGGCATAAAAAACCTTGGCTATAGATAATACGGCGATATTTCTGACACTTCTGGGTAAATCTTAGAATACAATGACATGCATACATCAGTCTTTAAATTACGGTTTGCATTTGTTGTTCTGATATGATATCACATATGGGATAATTGCAGGTGTTGGGATATCAACAAAATGGCGGCCCGTGAAACTGGGGTGGGGTGACGCTCGTCGACTGGACAGCGTTCAATTACTGTAGAAATTTAATTGTACATTATAGACAGCTGTAAGTTAATACCGTAAAGCAAATGTTTATTCACTTTAATTTATGTTAAAGAACAACTAAATGAAATATTTTATTTTACGAGACGACGGTTAGTTTAATTTCCCACGAACATATATCTAAATCACTAATTAGGGTCATGTAAAAATATTATGGCAGCGGTGGGATTCGAACCCACGCCCCCGAAGAGACTGGAGCCTTAATCCAGCGCCTTAGACCGCTCGGCCACGCTACCGTACATGAAAGGCTCGCTAAATAATTTTAAATAAAGAATTCTAGTTTTATCTTGGCTAAATTATTTTTTATTCTGTTACATCTACTCTGTTACTGTTGACGATCTTACTATTTCTAACAATTTAAATGCTTGGTCAAGTGAATTAATGAATTCGTTGTGACAATAATACGTGTATCGCAAACTTTATGGTTATATATTTCTTCAGATGAATAAAAACTCTTAGTATACGCTACACTAAAACTTGATTGTGCGAGTGCCTTTACATCGCTTTTAATCAATCGCATAGTATTGTATGTATTTTTGTCATGTGCCGGAAGAAATGTCCATATTTGGCCAGTCACGAAATCACGCGTGCCTACACGCCCACTCAGCGACAGACAGGCGGTGAGTCCCTGCATAGGAATACCCGACTGGAAGTTTCGTTCGTTTGTCTAACATGAATCTGAACTGACAGTGGGTAGAGACAAGGGTCCTAGATAATAAATATCCACCAGAAGTTCATGAGAAATTAAACGCCCAGCCATTCACATTGCAAATTATCTTGTGCCGTCTGTACAGAATGCATTCAAGTTGTAACATAGTTGTTTGGTTATTACATCTTAGATTTTAAACGTGGCCTCGGGTATTAATGAGCTGGATGTAAATCAATATTCAAAATCCTAGGGAAAAAGCCCACAATTCCGACCAAAAAAGATCAGGTTCTGCGTATTGCATCTTAATGCAAATTCAATACGTTACACGAAGCAGGAAAAAAAAGACCCAGTTATTTATAGATCGCGACTGATTCGGACGCCTTTGTAATTAAACAGAGAGCACAGGCCAATTCGTACGTTTGTACTGGTGAAGAGAAAACCTAACGTAAATGAAAGGCGCTTATGTGATGACTCCACGTGGTCTACAGAAAGCTACCAGTTTCTCATAAATATAAGATTAGTCTTCCTTATATAGGGATCTGTCAAGTAGGCATTTTACCCACAGTTTGTAGCTAACGGAAATATATTTATTATGCGTTACGGAAGGGCAGATACAAGCAAGAATTATGGCTTTTATTTATAAAGCAAGACAGATCTGAGAGAAAACCAGAAATGCACGACATACATGACGCACACCAGAAATCATAATCCACAAATCGCGCGCGCACACGCACACACACACACACAAGCAGTTAAAAATCAAATACAATCCAAAACATTTAGAACAAGTGACCAGTTTGCTCCTCTGTGGCATGTGATTAACTAGCCACAAGCTAGGATAGCATGGTTAATACCACACAAAGCCAGCTGGTGGGAGCAATTACCCATTACAGTTAAAATCCAGCTCAAAATACTCTAATGATTCCAGCAGCAAGTCAACCACTTGCTGGGAGGATCTGCAAGTGTCAGTGGTCCCTTCAGCACATGCCGTGAAGAAGCCCATCATTGGGCACTAGCCCTGAAGAGTAGGTGTGCCCTCATGCATTCTTGGGGTTGTAGACGGGCGGAAGGACACGGCGGGAGTTGGCACGCACCCAGGGGTGCTCAGTGACGTGTTGCAGTGGAAGCCGAGAAGAAGGGCTGTGGCGCAGCAGCCTGGAGATCAGGTCCCGTGCACCGTCTGACACCACCTTGGGGAACTGCAGGTCCACCTGCCCCAGGGCAGCACACCAGCATGGACGTTTAACCAGACATACATGCTTGCACAGAAAAGATCCACAATGGTACGTTACACGTTCACTAAAATCCTTTAATCTGTACTAACCACTACCTCCATCATGCTCCAATCGATCCTATTTCCTTCATTGGTTATTGCATGCTATGGGCATTACTGTTAAAAATCTAACTTGTTTCCAGGGTGTTCATTCTCTACTCCAACAATTTCCATGCATTTGATGTCATTATAGCAATGTTTTTAAACAATCGAACCTCTAAAAGTTGCCCGAGTCACTGTGGTTAAGTGCGATTCGTACTTTTGAGTAAACCACCCTCACGAAAAAAAAATTTGTGTCACTTCAGAATAAATTAATTCAAACTCACTAATCAGGGGAATGCTTGTAGTACCAAAGAACTTGTATCATTCACAATAACAACCAGTGACACAACAGGTCTAATAGGGAAGGGGCAAGCTGACATATTTGACTGGGTTTTGGTTCTCATACATTTGACACTTGTGAATTCTTACTGCAGAATTATTGTAACCCTGGGACTCAACTTCACCAAAACAGCCCCGACTCAGAACCCCTCATCCAGTCACCTTGGTGATGCGTTTGTAGGTCTCTGCATGACTGGCGCTCTCGAAGGGGGGCTTCCCCACCAGGCATTCGTAGCAGAGCACCCCAATGCACCACAGGTCCACCTTCTCATCATGCGTATGCCCCTCAATCATCTCAGGAGGCAGGTAGTCCAGTGTGCCACACATAGTGCGCCTCCTGGAGGAGGGGGGCAGAAGGGCAGGGTGTAGCTGTAGCATCCAGCATTGGAGTTTGAGTTTTAGGGAACAGACACTGGAGCATCTTAAATGGAAGATGGCAGCAGAAGAGCCCCCAGTGGATATGATCAAGCATTTTTCCTAGGGCTGGGCGATATGGCATAAAATTCATATTGCGGTATAATCTGAATCATAGACAGTATATATTGCGGTATATGATTTGATCTGTAAATTTCAATATAACTTTTTGAAAGGGTAACATGTCCATAGCAAAGGCATTGCAGCAGGAAGTTGTATAATAAACTGCTAACACATTTCAAAAGTAGTCATGAGCGTAGAATATTTATTGTGCAAATCTGCAATTATAGAAAAAATATCAAAACATTTCAAGTAACTTCGCTGGTTTTATCTTTTATTAAAAACACAGGTTGGTTTTGTAAACTGCATAGGTAAGC